>CM075850.1:8357061-8925557 GCA_037975125.1 Latrodectus hesperus
GTTTCTTATCTCAATGTCAATTAAAAGAGCAAAATAATGAAAATTAAATTTTGTTGTAATTCCTTAAAAATTTTTTTAAGGATTTACAAAAAATGATTGAAAACTATTTTATATTATCTGACTATTACAACAGTAAAATAATTGAAAATTATTTCATTGTTCTTTAAATTTTTGCATTTTAAGGTAGTTTTTAAAACAAAATTCTATTATTTAAAAAAATTCTAAAATTATAAAGATTTTGAATAACAATTTTTATAAAATACTAAATGTTTTGAAAACTTGCCCTTATGTAATGATTTGGTAAGCAAATTTTCAAACAGAATTCTTCATCTTTTAAGACATAATTACGGATTAAAAAGTAAAGCACTAATCTAAAAATTAATAATTATTATTTATATCAATTACAAATATTTAAAAAAATTACAGCCCTATGAAAAATTTTCAAGATCATTTAAATAAAATAAAACTCACATCTGGGAAAGCATTTTAATGAAACTTGCTTATTTTTAATAAAAATTTCTTTAATTGTTGCTGACAATATTGTATTAATTATACATAAAATAAATTAAAACTCATTTGTTATATCCTGATGATTAGTAACTTTTCATCTTTATTTTTTAAGGATTGCAGAAGTAATTTTTTCATAATGAAAAATTGCTTATGAATACACATGTATAAATAATTGTTCATGACGGTTTATTTTTTCAAAGTTAAATGAAAAATTTTATATGGTGAAATAATTAAAAATTTTATGTGGTGAAAATATTGAAATGTTCATTAAATGTTTTTATAAATAATTTATCATTAATCATTTATATTATGCATCACTTATCTTTTGTAAATGGTAAAATATTATTCCTGATTATTTCATTAATATTCTTACTTTTAATAGCAAAAAGCCTGTTTTAAGCTGATTCTGTCAACAATAATATGATGGCCAATGTGTGTTGCCATATTTTTTATTTATATTCTATATGTCGAAATAGTGTGATTATTGATCAATAGACGAAATAGAATAAAACTTGAAATTGCGCTGCATTTCTTGAATAGCGTTCGGTTTGGTTTGTTTGTCGCTGAACGGTCATTTTTTGCACACGAGGGCTAATTAAACCGGGACTTACGGTTTAAAGTGGATTCCAGCCCCTACGACCATCCATGCCCAAGGTGGGATTCGAACCCACGAACTGTTGAACCGAAGGCAAGAGCGCTAACCATTCGACTGCCAGCTCGGCTTGAATAGCGTTCAGGGATTGCTCTGTCTTTGTACAGCCATTATTTAATTTGTTGTATTTAGATATTTTTCAAAATAAAACCATCAATTTCTGAGTTTGTGGCCTTTTAGTGCAAATGCAAAGCTTTGCGCAATTATCAATTGCTGAGTTTCAATGAATTTTATTCTTGCTAGTTTCACATTGGTTGATTTTTCTCACATATACCGAAATAATTTTGATATTGTATCAAAATTTTCTTAAATGTTCTTAATAATGATTTTCTTTTTTTGCTTTGTCAATAAAGAATTAATAATAAAAACTCGAAAAATACTAACATTAACTGAAAATGATTATTTTGATCTTTGCATAATTTATATTATAATGACATGTTAAGTGCAATTATCGACATTCATCATTTGATCTATTCACATAAGAATATTCTGAGCTAATTTAAAATCGTTTTGAAAATTATAAACTTAAGCCCAATTCTAAGGTACGATTAAGTTCCACTTTCTGATACTAAATTTTTCTCATTAAACTGTTTCGGAAGTACTTTTTGAACCCTATAACACCGTCTATTTTTTTATTTATTTATTACATACATATATTTTCAGACTTGTATGCTTGATTCTTGAGATCCGCTTATAAGTCTTCGTCGATAATAGAACAAATAGCACAATGACAGATGTACAACGACAGAAGAATAACGAAGAAAAACACCCAGGGCCACGGTGGGAATCGAACCCACACTCCTACGCTCTCAAGCGATCAGCGGAGTGATACTTTCACCACTCAGCCACGGAACGCCCTAACACCGTCTAGATCTATGGTGAAGAATGCTTGCAATTTTTGAAAATATTGCCAATCTGAAAACCGAAAATATTCCTCTCGGATCAATCGAAATTTTGTACATGGAACAAAATATTAATTTGTTTCATAAACTGTGTGATTTTTACGGTTGACTTTAAATAAGTACATTTTTAATAGAATAGAGAGAATTTATGAATCAAAGAAAGAACCATTTGATTCAACACACTTCTGCAAATTAGAAACAAGTTTTTTTTTTATGCCGGTATCATAAAACGCCGCTTTTCTGGAGGATTCACTGAAAGTCGCTTCAGCATCCCTCGAATTACCAAAGAATTTCTCCTACAGGAAGCTGTCCAGATTTTTCAAAAGGAAAATTGAGAATCCGTAGGCGAAAGGTCAAAAGTGATTTGGAAGTCAGTCCAGATTTTCGTAGCTCAACGCGTGAAACTATAGGCGAATAATTATTGAAACAAAAGACATAAGACTGCAAAAAAAAAAAAATGGATCACATATTTTAAAATGAGCTTTTTGGGGAAGAATTGAGATTTTCCTGGTAACTGTGATTCCGGCTGTTTATGTGTAGGTTACTGGAACCTTTATTACAATACTTTTCTGTTTCCGGGAAGTGTTTCATTGTCAGCCACTGCGCTAAAAGTTACACACTATCGGCATAGGATCACCGGTTATCGTAAAACGAAAACTCTCTGTTTCTCAATCCAATTGCCGCCAATCGTGATTCGATTGAGAACCCGACAGTTCTGTTTGCTAAAAAAGGCAGAAGATACTTCAAAATGTTCATTTTTTTAAATTTTTATTCGATTCATACAGAACACATCTCTATCCCGTTTTTTAACTCTGCCATTTTCAGGTGAAGGAAAATGGCTGTACGAGCTACGCTTAGTTCTTTTGTGTATAGTCTCTAACAATATTACCAGGGATTTTAAATATCACTCGCTGTCCTTTGTTGTCTCCAGATATTCTCAGCATCAGGTACATACCAACGTCGAATGGTACCTCGTTTATTGAGAAATCTAAAATGCGGCACTGATGTTTAAGGGTACTGCATTATGATAATTCTTTAATCATATATAAATAACATCCTTTTTCTATAATTTTATATGATTTATAAAAAAATTGTAGAAACATTACAATATTTTTAACTTAAACATCAAATGAGATAAAGCAACGTTTCAACTCTAAATCAACTTATATCAAAAAAGTATTGTTAGAAAAAATTCTCAAAAATGCACTGACATTTTATAACTTATGAAATGCCAGATTTCCACCAGTGCAGTGATCTTTGGAACAGAAAATTGACTTGTAATTTTCAACACAACATGCAGTTACTTGTTTCATTTGTTTTATGTTGAATTATCATCTTAGCAGAATAAACTAATCTCAAAGTTTCTCAATAATGTGTCTTATTCAAAACTCCATTGAAAATAGTATGAGTGAAATGCAATACAAATTTTTCTAACTAGCAAGATATTTATTTAGTAAAGAATTCATTCCTGGTGGATAAATGATATTACTTTTTAGAAAGGATTTTGAGATCTTGGTTGTCAAAGAAATCACTACATTGTGTTTTCATCCACTTGGCGATGCTCGATCATAAATAATGATTCTTCTTCGAGTTCATTTTAACTGCATAGAATAAGAATTTTAAGACACGAATTATTACCCTAACAAACTGTCTAATATTTCCCAGATCCATCAAAAGATTTAGATATCCTTCGATTTCGCCTGCACACAATACAAGAATGCAAATGGGCCACACCTTTCCAACGTCGACGTTTTTACGGCCAAAGGCGATTGCGGGCAAAAGACGTAATTAACAGCCTCCAAAACCTTTAATCAACTGTAGAGCTCGGACTCATCGATTGAGTCAGATGAGGCCCGCCTTTTTAAATGGGTTGTTGGCTGGTCATTTACTAATTAGTTGGTAATTCGCCAAAATATTCATTGATTCTTCAGTTCCCTCTTTAACAGGTCTCCCCTTTGGAGATTTCTGCGATAGAACGAAAATGCTTATTTTTGAGAACGTCTCCATTTTAGAAAATCAATCATCACAATCAGACTCCTTCTAGGTACTGTTTTGGATGGGATCACAAGCGCAATTACTTCGCATCATATTTCCATGCTATGATGTGTGTATAGATTGGTAATTTAAAATTCTTGAGTAAATTGCAAACTTAATCCTAATTTCCAGATAAGATTAAACTAAACTTAGTGGCATCAAATATTTCTCCTCAAAATGCTAGATAGTCAAACAGAACAAAAAAAATCTAGTTCTTAAAGCGACTTAAATTAAATGATGCCACTTTGTGTCAATATTATCCACATAAGAAATCCGCAATTTCTGAAAATATTCAATCCATTGATTACATTCAATCAGACTGATGCTGAATACAGCTCATATTTTATCACAATTTGTTTTTAAAAGTTCCGGATGCAAAACTCTTAAAAGTTGTAGATACACGATATGTGGGAAATTTTTACAGAAATTTCTGTATAGGGTGTCTGCATATGTTTGCACAGTTTAAGAACTGCATCCAAACTATTTAATTGTTGCACTTATTTCGTCGTTATTCAGATATTGGAAACGGATTTATCACCAAATATATTTTACGAAATTTTCCACTAGGATTATACTACGTTGTTATTATTATTTAACAAAAAAATGCTCTGAAAAATTAATTTTGATAAAAAAAATTTATCATGGTTATAAAATATAAAATATTTTAGTGATTATTTTTATGCCAATAACTGAGCATTTCAGGAAATCTGAATGTTGTCAACAGAAAAATACCGTTACTTTTAGAAGCACGACAGATTACTGTTTTATAGAATGTAATGCTAAAATAAGAATATATAATTACAGTTGTTTTAGATGAAATTCAATTCTGAAAATGTAATTTTTTTATCACCGTTTGTGTGAATAGTTTATTTGATAAAAAAAAACTTCAATGATTACCTTTGCCAAAAATTACGATTTTCAAAATCAAAGCACATATTAAAATCCAATATATTGATTAGCTTATTTGTACGCGTGTAACTATATGTCAGTAAACTATTATCAATTATTATTATTATAGATATCAGTAAACTATTTCAAAATAAGTTTTTTATGCCACTTGCAGGATAAATGACAATATTTTTGTAGATATCACATCGTACGTTTCAGTTGTGTTTAAATGCGTACGTATGTAGCGATGCAAGCAAGCCCACTGTACTTTGTGTTAACTGCTTTTGAAATACTCACCCATCACCTAGCGCGCCTCGTCATTTTGAAGCATGGTCAGGTGACAAGCACCCACCTAAACTGGCACCCTCCAGTCCACACCAACCGAAAAACTATGCCGGTCACAGATGAACGTGGACATGTGGCCGAGCTCCAGCACAAGAGTGAGGGGGAGCACCCTCCCAATCACAGCAAGTGATGATCTTAACGGGAAGCGACGTCAGGTTTGAGTAAAAGTAGCTATATATTTCTTTTTGAGAAAATGTAGGAGTATATTGGTATAAATAGAGTTGATTAAGTAATCAGAATGTATAGCGGTGCAAGTGAGCCCCGGACGTAAAAATACATTTTTAACCGTTAACCTTAAAGTTAAAGAGTTTGGAATACTCCCCCATCACCAAGTGTCTCGCAATTTTAAACCACGGTCAAGTGACACCTGGACACACCTGAGTTTGTACCCTCCTCTAAACATCCACACCTCAGCTGCCAAACACACAAATATATATATGAACATCACAGATGAACATGCACACGTACCCAACCCGCGTAGCTCCAGCAAGCCAATGATTGGTCATCCTCCCAATCACTATCCTCGGCAAGTGGTGCTTTACTTTGCTGATCTTAAGAGGAAGCTACTGAGCTTCTAGCTCTCGTTTTGTTTGAATAGCCAATCAGGCTCACATAAAATTTTCATAATATTGTTTTAAACAATTTATAGTTCCATAAATTGGCAGTACACTTATGATAATAAAACAAAATGGACTAGAAAATGCAGATTATATTAGATGTTCCTATTACTTGAAAATTTACGTAGTAATTTTGCTTATAAACATTTCAACATATTTTCTGTATTGTTTACGATTTCAGAAAACAAATATGCGTCTATACTTTCAAAATTCACTTTAAAGTCGAATATTCATTTACATAATAAAATAATGCATACAGCACACTTTAAAATAAAAGAAATAGCATTTTTAATCATAGAATATTGTCTATATCTAGAACTATTATCTATAATATAATATTATCTATCTATCTATCTATCTATCTATCTATCTATCTATCTATCTATCTATATATATATATATATATATATATATATATATATATATATATATATATATATATATATATATATATATATATATATATATATATATATATATATAAAGGATGGAGAATTCTTTTTCTATGCAGGAGCCATAATTTTCCATATTTTACTTTCTAAACTATTGCCAAATAATATTGAAAAAATAAATTATACTAAGTTTTAAGGAATGGGTTAGTTTCTCGCTCATCGGTCATTTTTTGCACTCGAGGGCTAATTAAACCGGGACCAACGGCTTAAAGTGGAGTCTGAACCACTACAAACATCCATGCCCAAGGTGGTATTTGAACCCACGAACTGTTGAACCGAAGGCAAGAGCGCTAAACATTCGGCTGCCAGCTCGGCCTTCGAGAGTTGGACTCTACCATTTAAATAGAAGTAGGTGGCAATATTCGCAATTTGGAAGCAGGGACCAAGCAGATGATCAATCACTTTAAATAAACACGTCAGTTAAGTCAGGACTCGAACTCTCTGCCTTCCGATAATGAGATGAACGCCTTAACACAGCAACACATTTCAAAGGAATATTAGATTTTTATAAAAAAAAATGCATATATAATAAATGGATTTATAACAGTAATTATTTCTATTTTCCTTCTATCATCTCCATTGTAAATTTCATTCCAAAATGTTAGCATTTTCGTGGAAAGGGCTTCAAAATAGAATAAGATTTATTCCTCACAAAATGTTTTAAAATGCACTGTTAAAATTAAATTATATATATGACAGTATCCTATTTAAAACTACGTTACTAGATTGTTTCCAATTACAACGAGTATCATCTCTTTCTTTTTATCAAGTGCAACATAAATGTTATTTGAAAAATCACCCCATTTTCATGGAATAAAAATTTCAAAATGGAATAAAAATCACTTCAACCAAAATGTTCTAAAATGCATGACTACAACTGTATAGCTCTGACAATCCTATTTAAAAAAAGGTTAATGGAATTTTTTTCCTTAATGAGTCGAAAAAATAACAAAAAGATTCGGAAGAAGAAAACGTTTCCCCCTTCTGTGAGAGAAAATAATCAGTTGCATTTCTTGACTGAACGAACGAAGACGTGAGCGAATCCAAAGATTCCCGCCATCATTCTCCCACTTGGGCAAGATAGAATGCCTCGGGGAGCAAAACTATGTTTTCAAAATTTTGATAACTGGCAACAGTTCAGCATATTCTGTCCAAGGTAATGGGCTATATAAATACATCCGGGAAAGAAGAAGGTTAATTCGCTTCAGTTCACTTCAAAGACTAACTTTTTCTTTTGTTGCAAACGATCTCACAGCAGTCGGAAGAGTAAATCAAATTATACCTCTTTTTGTCCTCGCTCATATTTTTCTGACTTCTCTTTCCGTTTACCTGGGTTGAATTATTCGTTATTGTGTACTCAGTAATTTTTCTTCAGAAGAAACATTTAGGAGGCAGTTCTCTTTTCAAGTGCCCCTCGAATATCGAAGGGATGCGCTTCAACTGCTCAACCCCCCCGGAGCTCCCTTCTGTGATGCGCATTTGCCTGCAGCACATGTTCCTTAACGACACCAAATGTGTTGGCTCCTTTGGGGACAATTGTTTGCTTCACTTTGGATAATTAAATTAAGACATTCACTTCATTTGATTTCGTTTAATTCTTCTCCTAAAATTAACTTCTTAAATAGAGTAAAAGACCACATTAAGGAGACATTGTGATAAACCTGAAGCATCAGGTTTCTAATACTTTATCAGTCTTTGATAAGGCATATCACTTTTATCATGATTTTAAACACATGATGATTTTTATACATATCTATGCATGATCTGTAATTAAAGATAAATTAATACAAGCACACTTATACATCTTAATATCATTTTATTCATTATATATATATATATATATATATATATATATAAATACATCCGGGATATATATATATATATATATATATATATATATATATAAGCAAACGATGTACATCATTATTCCACGTGTCATTATTAAGAAAAAATTATATTTTTAAAGAGTAATTTTCACAAAAACATTATTTTAATATTCATTTTTATTAGTATCAATTGTTATTATGTTAAAAATAGCAAAATATGCTTTTATTTTTTCTAGTCATGAATTAAGTTTAAAAAAGTGTACTTTGAAACTGAAATGCTTTACGGCGATTTACAATCTGAAACAAATCAATTTGTTATTATTTATTTAAAGATTTTTCACTTAAAATTCAATATTTGAAATTTCACATCAAAATGAATATTTTTAATTTACGAGAACTAGAGTGATTAGTTAAAAAACTAGAATGTTGAATCATGGCTACAGCAAACAAACTTTCCTTAATTATTACATATTGATTAAAAAAGATTAATTGCAAACATTTCATTAATAATTCAGTTTTGTAATAATCTTTGTACTTTGATTTTAACACTTCATCCTAGGAAACAACTATTTTATAATGATATTTTGTAATATCATTATATCATTTAGAATGTTATTTGTATTCGGGTAATTTGTAATTTAATAAGAATCTTGTAATTTATTAACTAATTTGATTTTCCCTGTTTTGCATTGTTACAATGTCTTATTACAGTTGCTGCATTCAAAGAAGTAATGCGTCAGATTATTTTTAAGTATTTTATAACCATAGCTTTTTATTACGATAGCCTCACTAATCCCTCATTTCTCAGAATCTAGAGGCCATACCTCATCGTTACAGGGTGACATTTCGTTTTCGATAACATGACTTCCCTTTCCAGTAATAAATGCGTCTTACAGTCTATTGCAGAAATTTGTCTCTTGCATTTGCTTCCAGCAAGAGTTATGTTATGGGGAAGTACCCTCTCCCTTCCACCCCAAAAAGCTACAGATTTCCTTACGACAATCCTCTCTTTATACGTCACTCGTACGCATCTCCATCTCCTTTAATATATATAGTCTTTTTTCTCTCTCTTTCTTTAAGCTTGGGCAAAAATGATTGATACATGATAATTCGATCGCATATTTTTATTTAGAAATACTTCACATTAATGTCATGCTAGACTATTTTCCCCTATTTCTTCAAATAAGCTTACTTTTTAAAGCAAATTAAATTTAAGTACTTATTCAATTTAAGCCCTTATAACTGAAGAATACAATAAAATAAAATACTTAAATAGTCTTATTGAGCTTCTTTATAAATGAGTCAAAATTAACTTTTGTGAAATTTTCTGAAACCATCTGTGAATACGTTGGGATTATTTTCGATTTTTGAATAACATATTGAAGTATAAAATTGTAATTTACCTAATGATATTGTTATATTTTAATGTTTTTCAAAATTAACTTTTCAAGCAATAATATTATTATACCTTTTTGATGTTACCTTTTTTTATAATTATTCTGTTAAAGATTCAAAAGATTTGAAGTTAACAATTTCGAAATTCATTTTAAATTCAGAATTCTTTTGCCAGATAACTGAAAAATTAAAAAAGCTTCATTTTAAATTAGAAGTTTAAAAAAAGGAGAATTTAGAGAATAATTTAATAAATTTTGGAAACTATAATGCAAAAATGTATCAAATTTAAACATATGGTTATTCATAAAGCTATTTAAGGGGACACAATTACCCCAAAAATTAAAGCAAAAAATTATCAATTTCGTATATATACCCTATATTCAGTATCGATTAGATTGAATTGTTTTTGTATTATTTTTATTGATTGATTTGATTAAATTGTGTGAATATAATAAAAAAATGGTGATGTAGCACTTATCTAATTTAATAGGAACAAAGAAATTCCTTAAATAGCTCAAAATGATTTATTACAATTTAGGGTACAATTTGAGCACAACACAGATACACATACTACAAATACAACAAAATTACATCTAAACATATAAAGTTAAAGGGAACAGGGTAAACGTGAGAGTTATATCGATATACGTCTCATTCCTACGGTTGCTGGAGAGGGACTCCCTTCCTTGTCGATGATGTCATGGGTGGTGCTGTAGACAGGGGGCGCTATAGACTCCCCCTCTGGCTCCGACGACACCCCGGCATGGAGACAGGATTGAGATTAGGAAGCTTCTGGAGCTGTCGACGTGGTCTTCCAGGGGAAAACGGGATCTTTGTCTCTAGATGATTGTTGATAGGGCTTCATATTGGTATGATAAGTACCGATTACTTGATCAGGGGTAGCATGAGCTGCAACATCATACGTATTTGGTGATCTATTCCTAAATATAATATAAGGTCTTCACGCTTGGGCATGTATTTTTTACTTGTTTTGGTTTTGGACTTGCTTACGAGATATAAAGTGATCCAAACTTTATCGTTTGGTTGAAAATGTACGGGTCTATGTGCTTCTTATCGAAGTACTCCTTTCTAGCATCTTGTTTTTGCTCTATACGCTCTCTAATTATGAGTGTAAGGTTTTATCTCTGCGACAAAGTTGTCGTTATCAATGACAGCTCTCATATCATGATTGACATCATCTGTGGTTCAAAGCTCTCTTCGGAACTGAAGGTAATCTACCATGACATGTAGAATCACATATTGCGGTGCTTAAAGCAAAACGTATTGTGGGTAGTTTGTCTTCCCAAGTATCATGCGAGTCACCAATTAGAATTGCTAATTTGGGTTTTAGGTCTCGATATTTTGTTCAGCAGGATTTGCTTGAGGATGGTATAGAGGTATAAGATCTTGCTTACAGGATCTTACAAGTCTGTTGCATGACAACACTGACGAATGGTACACCGTTGTCGCTGATTAGCCTTCTAGATAAGCCATAGCGTAAGAGGACTTCTTCTGTCAATATTTTAGAACAATTGATAGCTGTGGCATCTTTTTGGGCAAAAAGTGCGACCCATCTTGTACTGGTATCTTCAACACGAAAAATCCATTTTTTACCAGTTGGTGTTTCTGGGAGAGGACCAAACTAGTCTATTGCCAGCGTCTCAAATCTTTGTGAGTAAATATGCGTTCTGAGTAATCCAGCAGGTTTCTGGTTGTTAGATTTATACTGGTTACATTCAGCACAATCTTTCACATATTCGGCGATAAACTTTCTCATGCCAGGAAAGAAATACCTAGAAGCAATTTTATGATACGTATTCTCAGCTCCACGATGTCCTGCAATAGGAGAATCATGATATTGCTGTAGGACACTTTCTCGCTCATGACAAGGGACAACTAGCTGTGCTTCTTCTGACTCTGTTTCAGGCGAATATCTATACTGTATTCCCTGATTCATCAGATAACCTCTACTTTTCCAATTCACATAATTTTCATCTTTCCGTCTATTTTCAAAGCAGTCTATGATCTTTCTAACATCATCATCTTACAGTTGTTCTTTTTGAATGTCTTTAGATTTCCAGGATGGTAAATCTATGGAATTAGTGTTCAAGTTACAAACAAATTTGTCCTGTCATCAAATGGTCTGGGTATAAGATCTGCAATTACATTAGATTTTCCTGGAGTGTAAAGAATTTTTGAGTGATATGACTGGATTTGAAGAGCCCATCGAGCTAAGCGCATGGATGACAATTTAATACTCATAAGCCACTTCAAGGGTTGGTGATCTGATGCAATAATGATTTCTTGATTTTCCACATAGCCACGGAATTTCTCAAGAGCCCATACCACCGCTAGTTCTTCCCCTTCGGTAGTTGAATAATTTCTTTCTGCCGAACTGAGCAATCGGCTTTCTGCTCTGTGTCACCCCATGTCCATTGTTTATTTTTTTTAGTTAAGTCACTAAGGGGCCTAGCAACTTCAGAAAAATGGTGGACATACTTCCTGAACCAGGAACAAGTCTGTAGGAAGGACTGGACTTCTTTAACACATTTTGGTGTTGGAATTTGTTGAAGAGAAGATACTTTGTCAGCATCCACTTCTACACCTTTTTTCAATTATTCAATGACTTAAATACTTCACTTTGTCACAAGAAAAATGGCATTTGCTTCTGTTAGCATTCAGTTTAAATATAGAAAGTCTTTCAAACATTTTCGCAAATCTGATAAATGTTCATCAAAAGTTTCTGATAAGATTATGATATCGTCAAGGTATGACAATGCAAAATCATCTTTGAGACCAGATCTAAAATTATCAATAAGACGTTGAAAAGTTGCGGGTGCGTTGCGCAATTCAAAAGGCATACGTAACATTTTAAAAGTTCCAAATGGACAGGTGAAGGCAGTCTTCTTTTGGTCTGATTCATGAACTTTGACCTGATGATAATCAGATCTTAAGTCTATCGTAGACATTTATTTCATCGACTTGGCTTCAGTCAATAAATCATCCATTCTAGGTGTGGATAGTTATCCGGAATAGTTGTTGTGCGTTAATCAACACACAGTCTGATGGTACCATTCGGTTTAGGTACTAATACCACAGGACTTGCATTAGAAGATTTACACTCCTCAATTATTCCTTCTGTTAGTAAGGAATCTAGCTCTTTGTTCAACAACTCTTCCTTTGCAGGTGTAGTTCTTTATGTAGGTTCAGCAACAGGTAGGCTATTTCCAGTCTGGATTCTATGTTCAATAAAAGGAGTAGTTCTACCCCAGGCTTGAAGTTATTTTCAAATTCTTTCAGCAATGAATTTTATTTGTGACGTTATTCTCTTGTCAAGTGTTTTCCTTCATCCTTCCTCAATTTCACGGAATTAAAGGTTTCTAAAATTTCAGCAAACAAATCAGGAGAAGTTAATTTCTGCGACATTATTACTTTTGCAGTACTTGCGGTTTCGGATGGTTCTTGACAAAATGGGTAATGACTGTGTGGATGTTCACTAAAATGCCAAGTGCCATTCTGGATGTTAAGCACAATACCAGCAGCCTGAAGAAAGTGAGTGCCAAGCAATGTTCTATTGCCTTTAGCGTTTGGTAACGCAATAAATTTCATACGAGCTTTCTATCCTTCTACATTAAGATTTACTACTATTGTCAAAGCTGGGATATTTCTTTCTTTTCCATCGGCAAGTACCATTGTAATATTCTTCTTTTGAAATTTGAAACCTTTCTCTTTCAATAAAGTATAAAATTTCTCTCCCGCAATGGAATTTGATGCACCTGTGTCTTCACAAAAAGCTGCTTTTTCGCCACAAACAGTTAAAAAAAATTGAGCTGGACAATGAATCTGAAGCATGTGCAGTATACAACTTTACACCATTGACAATTGTTTTACACTCTTCTTTTAATTTTTTGCACTTTGGACACTTAGACTGAATAAAACCAGGATTACCACATCCATAGCAATGAACCGAAAAACTTCTTTCTAGCTTGTCTTTAGTAAATTTTGGACTTTCATAGTTAAAATATTTGATTTTGTTATTTTCCTTAGAGTTAGGAGGGTTATAGTTTCTTTCTGAAGCAGATTTAACAGTCTTTGAAATTTGGCTTCTTAGCAAAGATAGGTGAATTTTTCTTCATTCCATGTCTTACATTTTCACAACTGTCAAGCTTTTCTGCAAGTTCTAAAGAATCATTCAGCTCTGAACATTGATCAACAAAATGCTCTCTTACCTCTGGAGGTGTTTTTTTCTTTAACTGGTCGGCTATAATTAAGTCTTGCAATTTCTCAAAAGTGATGATATTCAACTCTTTTACCCATCCTTCGAAATACGATTTAATTTCAAAATAGAAGTCTTTCCACGTTACTTCTGTACTTTTTCTATGTGGCGTAAACATCTGCCAAAACCTATCTGGTTCGAGTCTATAACGTTTCAAGAGCATCTCTTTCGCCTTTTAGTAGTCTTTAATGTCTTCTTCATTGTCTCCAGCAATTAACTGATTTATTTCGTCTGGCAATGAGCCTATCAAGCACGGTATCCAATTCATTTCCGGTATATTCACTAATTTTAATTGACGTTCAATACTGTCAGATAAAGTTTTATTTCATCTTTATTAGGATTAAATTTTGGGAGAATTCGATTAGATCACCTTCTACCCCCAGCCCCATTTCTGTTGCGAGGTTTCTCGAATCCTCCTTTTTCCCTTTTCCAAGGAATGACATCTTTTGCATGCGTTTTATTTTTAATATTCTGAAATTATATATTTTCAACTGATTTAAAATACTGATTTTTTTTTAAATATGTGGTTCTTTATTTTAGTTAAAACGAGAAATTTAAACTCCATCAGTCTTAAGTACAATATTATGTGAAAATATAAACCTTTTAACATTAAATATAAGTGAACTGTAATCTATTATTCTTTATTCAAAGATTTATTGCAAATAAAAATGAACTCTTTAATTATTGTAAATAAACCTTAAATATTCATATGCTATTCACTATCTAATCTCGGTTTGTTTGTTTGTTTGTCGCTCAACGGTCATTTTTTGCAAACGAGGGCTAATTAGACCGGGACTTACAGCTTAAAGTGGATTCCGAACCACTACAAACATCCATGCCCAAGGTGGGATTCGAACTCACGAACTGTTGAACCGAAGGCAAGAGCGCTAACCATTCGGCTGCCAGCTCGGCCAATAATCTCGGATGAGATTCTATTTCTCATGAATCCATAAAACATAACACATCAGGAAGTTAACCTGTAAAATGTTTGAGTCCCCTCCAACAACAAAATTTAATTCTGGATAGAATTTTTTTTAACAGCGAAAAGAAACTCGAACTCGGGTCTCACGTTGGGCAGCCATTATTTCATATTATAGCACTTATCTGGTTTAATAGGAACAAAGAAATAAGTTCCTTAAATACCACAAAATAATTTACTACAATTTAGGGTACAATTTGAGCACAGATACACATACAACATACATACAAACAGGTACACATACTACAAATAAAACAAAATTACATCTAAACATATAAAGTTAAAGGGAACAGGGTAAACATGAGAGTCATATCGATATACGTCTCATTCCTACGGTTGTTGGAGAGGGACTCCCTTCCTTGTTGATGACGTCATGGGTGGTGCTGTAGACAGGGGACGCTATAGTGATAGATTAGTTGGATTATATTATTTTGTGTAATAAGGTAATTCAAATTTTAAATCATTACTTGAATATCTTAAATAGATATAATAACAATACACACTCACTGATTTCAGTAGAAGACACATTTCAATAAAAATTTGGAAAAGAGATTATTTAGAATTTCTCAATAGATAAATTTGCATACTTTAAGTTACATTCTTATATATATTTGAATAATTATTTGGACAACTGTGATAGGAAAGAAAAACTAACTTTATTCAAAATCAATAGTTGGTGGAGCCTCCACCAGAGGTAATTACAGAGTGAAGCCTCTGGGGCATACTTTTCATTAGTATTTGTATTACAACTAGTGCTATTGTCTTCCACTTGGCTTGGCAGTAGACATACAAGTTCCTTCACCGATTTTGGATGGGTAGTGCACCCCTTAATTCGGCGATCCAACTCGTCCCAGAGGTTCTCAATAGGGTTCAATCCAGTCCATTTGACGAACTCCGTTGGCACCATACCAAGCCTTGGTTAACCTCGAAACATGACAACTGGCATTGTCATCCTGAAAGTAACAGGGGTCCAACCCGTAAAACTACCACAACTTAGGAAGCACATTATCATCCAAAATGGTGCCGTAGGCATCGGCGTTGAGCTTACCATGAATGGAGACCAAGAATCCCAGTCTATACCAGGAGAAACACCTCCAGACCATAATTAAACCTCCGCCGAACTTGACTGTTGGCACAATGCATTTTGGCAGGAGACGTTCTCCAGGCAGACGCCTGACCCAGACCCTCCCATCCGAACGGTAAAGGGTGAATCTTGATTCGTGGCTCTAAAGAACCCGTTTCCACTGATCTACAATCCAATTTCGATGTGCTATGCACCACATTAACCGAACAGCATGGTTGGACTTTGTGATCAAAGGCTTATGGGCAGCAGCGCGACCATGAAAACCAAGCAGATGCGCTTCCTTATGGATGGTATTCATTGAAACAATACTCCCAGATGCTTGTTGGAACTCTTCGCGAATGAAGGCCATCGGTTGGGTGCGGTTCTTTCGAATTTCTCTGGACAGCACTCGTCGGTCTCTATCTCCCAGTTTCGTTGGTCTGCCGACTCGGGGCACTTTCCGACAATTACTGCTCACCTTCCACTTCTTAATCACATAGACCACTGTCAATTTTGGGAACTTCAGATCGCTAGATATGTCCCTTAAAGATCGGCAACATTTGTGATACCTGATTATTATACCTTTCTCGAAATCAGAGAGCTCCAAACTGCGCGGCATCTTGCATGCGATTAATGCCGATGCTGTTTCCTGCACGATACGTCTTCCTCTTCTTTTTCTTCTTAGAGTTGGGTTTGTATGTCATTGGGCACCCCTGCTTTTATCAGCATTTTGTACTATTAACTCCAAACCCAATGTTTCCTTGTTCCAAATGCTCGGGTCACCCACATTATTAATTAAGTCCGATAACCCTTTAATGGAGTCTAGGTGTAACTCTCTAGTATGGATGATGCCTAAAAAGTTAATCTAGGGAGGGCAAGAGCCTCGCATTCGTAAATGATATGCTCTGCCGTTTCCTCTTGCGTATGACATTTCCAGCAGATAGGGTCTTGCTGAAACAGTCCCATATGGTCAGAAAGTCAGTCATGCTAGGGATAGCTTCCTGACTTTCACCAGAAGAAGATGGTTTGGAGGTCATTTCTACCTCAAGTGAAGGATTCATTGCTGCCCCTTTACTAGATTGCCTCTGAGTTCCCTTGTCTTTTTCAGCAAGGTCTATTTTAGAGGCTTCACCTGCAAATGCAGAAAGGTTTGTTATTTCTTGTGTCTTTTCAGCCACAAGATAACAATTAATAAACTCAGGTAATATAAGTCCACCCAGCATTGCCTGAGTTACTGGGCAAGGCAAATTATTCTAGAAGTTCGCCAGGCAACTAGAGGCTCCATTAAGACACCATTACCGCGGTGCCAAATAATCCTAGGCACGGGTCCCATAACACCAGGGTTTACGGGAGCTAGTTCACGGCCTCTGATTCTATATTCAAGGCTATCCTGTCATTCCTACAGGACATTCGGCTATCCACCACCTGCTAACGCGCCTGGTGGCTGCTCAAGCCCCAGGAAGGTACGCGTACCCCCTGGTTCCAGGTGCGCGATACGTCACTGACTCCGCCTATAGGCGGAGGCAGTGACCCACCTCAAGACCGCTGATATCCTCATTTGCATAGGTATCCAAATACTTACTGGTAGACAGTGTGTATATATATATATATATATATATATATATATATATATATATATATATATATATATATATATATATATATATATATATATATATATATATATATATATATATATATATATATATATATATATATATATATATATATCAATGTGAGTTTTAACTTAATTGTAGTTTAACTATATGGTTTTATTGCTATTTGTTTATGATAATTCACATATGAAAACCATTATGATTGTCCTATATTTATGATAATTAGGTAAATCTTAATGAAAAATTTTTCTCAATCTTTTGCATTAAAAAATAAAATATCTATTTGTGTTGTAAAATCACATACAATTATACATTTTAACAATAAAATTGTATTTTAAAATTAAACTACTTTACTTATTTACACATTTTATTCCATATATTCTAATAACAACTCTGACTTACTTTCGGTCTATATAAGTTTTTTTACTAAATTAACATTTTCAATTTCACATTGTTCAAAAATATGATTTATTAATTCTGTTATAAAGTGATAAGTTATTGCCATTTTGTCATGGAAAAATTATTGGTTAATTTAGATTTTATAATTTTTTAACATAGTTACTTCAACAAACTATAAAACTCTAATTAATTAAGAAGTGAAATATTTAAATAAATGGACAGTTATTCATTGAAAAATTCTAAATTACTCCAGTTTGCATTTAAAGCTACGCAATATAAATAAAAAGAGTGTTTTTCTTAAAAGTAATCCCTGATGAAAACACAGTCCATTAATATGCTAGCGATTATTCATTTCTCAGTTCCTTTCTGTCGCTAAAATGAGCTTAAACGCCTTCATTCCCTTATACCCAGATTAAACTTATGATCTGAAATTGTTTCAGTCACATAATAGAACGAAGAAAAAAGAAGAATCTTTTTATCTCTGGCAACCTTGTTGATGTGTAATGGAAGTGCGTGCAGCTAGCAGGTGTTCCGCGCTGTCGTTCTAAATAATGTACTTAAGCCTAACGTGGCTGTCCGCTTCCGAAAGTGCGAACATATTGGAGTTCTGGCTTAAAAATAACACAGTTTAGGGCGTTGCTGACATTTTTATTATTTGAGGCTGAATTTCAAATAAACTGTTCTTTAAACGAGGAAGGAAGTTTTGATCTTCTTAAATCTGTCATATTGTAATTAGTAGTCGACCTTGTTTTCTGTTTCATTCTCTTATTTTTAATGTCAATTCACTGCAAAAAAAAAGTAGTCGTCTCAGCACTTTCCTTTTTTCTTTAAATTAATTATATTAAACCATGTGCTTGAAAACTATACACTTTGATAATGTATTGCACACGTTTCATTACAGAAAATTTTTATTGCTACTTATCGCCACTGAGGAATTATTATATCATTACAGTTGCATAAGGATGCTTGAATATTACAGAAAATTGCTAATTTAATCAAATTGAAATTAATATTTAAAAATAATGAATGTTTATTATTTCGTATCAGTGGTATGTGTTTTGTTATTTATCTAATTCATTATTATTTTTCCTCGCACTGAATTCATATATGCAAGATATAATTGTATTCAAATTAAAGCTCGATCTAGTGAAAACTTTTGTATAACTGATTTTGATATGTTATCAGACTGCTATTCTTTTCATCATTTTATTATGCACTTTCTTTCATCATCAAAGACTATTCATTTCGAAGTTTAGGAATTCTTTAGAAATAAACTAATAATTAGGTAACTTAAAGACAGATTTAGCTTTTAATTCAACAGAAAATTTTTTTTTCAGATAATCATTTATTCACACCATTAAAGCTCGAGTAATTAACAAATGTTTTATTTTTAATGTTTATTGAAATACAAGATATAAATTTGAATTGTGTGGAAACATTCTTCATCGCTTTTGCAATATATATATATACAGATACATTTTTAAAAGATATCATCAAATCGTTATCGAATATCCTGCAATACTTAATCACTGATTAAGCCTGGAAATCTGTAAAATATAAATTATTTGTTTTTATATAACAAGCTTACAACATTCATGAAAGTAACCTTATTAAAGAAACATTATACAGCAGTTAAAAACCTCTGTCACAATAAATAATTTAGGTGTTAGTAAAACTCAAGTTTTAAATAAAAAGTTAAAATATGAACCCAAATGAAAAAATCATTTATACATAAAACTATAACATTATAAAGAAAATATGTAAGAAATTTTAAATTGAAAGACTTAAATGTAAATATTTAATAAATTACTTCAATTATTTTTCGTAGTTTAATGCAAATTTTATATTTTTGCAATTTATTAACTTATTTCTGTATAAAATCTATTTATATTAATTATTTCTGTACTATTTTATTTTAAATTAAAAAATAATTAGCATTTTGATATTGAAAGAACAATTTTCATTTAAGAATGCGCCACCGTTACGATGAGGTTATTTTGATTCGATATGAAATACCTCAAAGTTCATTAGATTCATTAAAACTTTCAGTTCATGGTTTTTTTTTATAAAAATCCCAATTTCCCATATTTTTCATGAAATGAAATAAAATAGTTCATTTTGTACGAACAGGAAGATTTCTTCATTAACATTTTTTGCTTACAAAATTAAAATAGGAATGTACCTAAAAAGAAAAAACAGCCAAAAATCTTAATATATTTATAATAACTCCTAAATAATTTTAATCTCATTCACTAAGAATTTATTTCATTCAAACATTTTTTACCAGTAACTATGTTTTAAAAAATTCAAGGAATACTAATTTGAATATTGATGGTATTTTAAAAAACATTAATTGTTTAAAAATAAATTTAGTTGAGGGTCTATAGCTTTTTTTTTAACCATGAAATGGTTGTTTCTGTCATTCCAGTTGGGATCATGCCTGAATAACTTTATTAAAATTCTTATTGGTTTAAAATATCCATGACGTCAAATAATGTTTCATCTATGTCACACATAATTAATTACGACATCGTATTGAGGCCGCGTCGTGAATTCAGCTTAACCATGAATTAGATGCCTGCATTCAAATCACATTTTTCAAGCGGCAGCAAACAAGGCGAAATTCACCATTGAATATCTGAGTGCCGACGTCGATGAGAAAAATTCCATTCATGATTTTTAACGGAAATAAAAAAGTATTTCTTAATAATATTTTTTTCCGTTTGTAGAATTTTCAAATTCACGAAAATGATCTGTTGTTGTAAATAATTAATTTTCAAATCTTTAACTGTATTGCTTCCAAAATTTTCTGAAAATGTAATCTTTTCTAATTGGTGTCTTTGACCGATTCAAGTTTCCTTCCCTTGCTTCTCTGGTCATCAGCACCTCTTGTGCCATTTCACGTTCTCTTGAAATCCTTTAAAGCTTCTCCAACTCTCTATTTATATATTTTTGATTTAATGAACATTTTGAGCATAAAACATAGATTGTTACGAGTATCCAAAACCATGATTCCATAAGTCGTTTGGAATCGCTTTCAGCCAAATGCCCTTTACGACAATCGAACTCATTTGGACATTGCCACCACATCGAGTAACGATCTATGGCTTCAGTTCGTTAGAATAAAATTAAAATATTGTCAAAGTTCCTTTTTCTTAATAAAACGATTTCTTTTATATAAAAAAAACCAAAGCAACGGTTTGAGAAGCCATTATACATCGATTTAAGCCATTAACACGTTGACAATAGAACAAAAAAATGAAAAAAAAAACATCTACTTTAGTTTAAATGGACATGGGCGACTTCGTTTCTGTTTTTTTCAAACGATAATTTGATTTTTTTTACACTTTCGTGCCTCGGTATAAACAAGTTTAACTTCTGTAACCATAGTCATTAAATTTTATTATCAATTTATACTAAAAATAAAACATCAATGATGAAGTTTCTTTACTTCGTACTCGTTATTATTTACTCATTTTTATATACTCGTAATTATATATTCATTATCATTAGTTAAACATTTTAGTAATGTATTGCTTCTACAAATGCCTGATTTTGAAACATAATATTCAAAGAAACTTACTGTAGTAAATCTGTGAGACAGAGTTACTGCACATAATCCTAATTGCATCAAATGAGTATTGTAAGTCATTGTTAAATATAATGCAACTAACAGGCAGGTGCAATTGATACTTGTTGATATTTTCAGCTCATCATTCAAAATGACGAGAAGATTATCGGCAAGACTAAAATCACTTGCATGTCATTTTTGGCTTCCAAATTTCCAAGATAATTAATATACCTTCAAAAAGATACACTCACATCCAAAAATTAAGCACGAAGATGTAAATTCCAAAAAAATCAACAAATACTACTTTGATTGACACAAAATTTCGCAAGAAAGTACCATATGTATTTATGCATCACATAAAATCAATAATTATATACAGAAAGGAAAACAATATTAAATTTTTGTAAGTTATCAGATAATGACATATTATATATTTAAACAGAATTGTGTATATAAAGTGAAAATAAACAGCATAAAATGAAAAAAAGACATTAATAGGGTATGTGATACCCCCTCATCTGTATACAAAGTTTACACCTTGTGACCATGCTTTCAATTAGGTGGTCGACCACCGCAAAATTAAGCTATATCCATTTTCTTGTAGAGCAGTTTCCAGGTCAATAAGAATGGGAAACGGGAAGATACAGCACGGCCTGAGCATCCCAAAGATCTTAAATGCGATTAAGGTCGGACGAATATGCTGGCCACGCCATACGCGCAATCCGTTCACTCTCCAGGTAGTCATCGACGATGTCAGCTCTATGGAGACGTGCGTTATCGTCCATTAAATCAAAAGTGAGGCCAACTGCTGCAGCGTACAATCTCACAATGTGGTCTAGGATTTCATCTCAATACCGAACGGCCGTCATAGAGCCCCGTTTAAAGATGTGCTGGTCGGTGCGGTATCCTAAATCCCTGCCCACACCATAATGCTTCCGCCTTGGAATGCGTCATGTTTTGGGGCTGATTGCGTGTTCCTTGTTCACGCCATATCCTTATACACTTGTTATCTGGCTCCAGAGCAAATTTTGACTCATCAGTAAACATGGCAATGCCCCATTCAGACACAGTTCAATTGACATGTTCCCGGCCCCACTTTAATTTTGCCCCTCTTGATTGGACGGATAGACAAACACAAACTCGAGGTACCCGGGCGTACAGACCACTCATATGCAATCTTTGACGTACCAATAGCTGCAAATATCACCTTACCAATGGACGCTGTAGACATAAATGTAATTCGTGTGGTGGTCGCTCTGCGTTTTCGCCTGGCTAAATCCCAATATATAGATCTTCCGTGGGGTTTGTAACCCTTAAGCGACCGGCTACAGGCCTTCGGACAACTGTCTGTGTACTTTGAAATTGTATCCGTAAAAGTGAAATTACAGAATGAGGAACGCCGAAGAAAAGAGCAACATTTGAGATCGACTGTCCTGCTTCAATGCGTCCCACAGCACGCCAGCGCTTAGAATCTTCCATTTGTCTTCGGGAAGTTATAGAAACAAGCACATATGTCTTGAAAACAAATTGTACGAAAGTTTTAAACACCTTATGTCAAACTTACAATCAACTTCTGCAACCCTTCATAAAGCTAGTATCTTATAAGACTGCCCTTTCTGCACATTTCTTGACATGAAAGCGTGATTGGCTGTTACCTAACAACATATTTGCATACTTCCATCTACCTCGGCAGCAATTTGCATCCACTTCAATTCTGATTGGCTTCCGGAAATTAGCATTTTCCTCTCCGTGCTTATCTTTTGGAAGTGAGTGTATTTTTCCATATGATTTTCTTTGCATGAATTCCGCAAGTATGACTCTAGATGGTGAGGATTTGTTCCTCGAATGCTTTTATTTTCTTTTATAACTTTGTATGCATTTTCATACACTCTTGCTTACATATAGTATTCTCTCAAGCCATTTTAAGCATATTCGAATGCACTGTAATAAAATATTTTTCTTAGAAAAGAAAAACGATATTTTTCTGACTCCTTGGTAAATAGAAAATGTCAGCTTTTTTATTATTTAATTAAAATATACTATTAAAATTTTCAGCTTGTTTAAAGTGAAAAACTTTATATGTATAAAAAAACATCGTATTGCACAATATCACATGGTATGACTAAGATTAGATAAATTTGATGAATCCCGTGAAATTACAATATCTCGTGTTTAACCAAATTCAGCTTATAATAGTCAAAAATGCTTATAATTGCGTTTTGTTTGGCTAGTTTTGGGTGCTTTTACATGAATTGATGGATAAAAATGGTTAGTTTAGAAACTAATTAAATAGAAAAATTTTTCTCGATTATAATTCCGTAATTCAATTATTCATATAATAATGAAGATTAAATTCATATAAATCTTACATCGTAATACTAAAAAATCAAGAAAGTTTCAAGTATTCAAAATTGTTTTCTTATATTTTAATAGCGTCTGTTTCTAGAATAATCTTAGAAAAATTAACCTAAACAGCAATATATAATTAATTAATTTATCACGTAATGTACAAATTATGTTTAGTCTTTCATACCAGTTGCAAAAAATTACGTTTTTTAAAAAACATTTTTAAACGTTTCGCAAATTGTTTTAATTTTCTTTTATTTAATAAATATATCAATACGTTATATTTGTACTTTTTTGATGGCTTCAGATGTATTTATGTAATACAATTAAACTCAAAATATTATTTATATTATAAATTAATTATAATAAATTGGGAAAAACTAAACGAATAAATATAATTTAAGATTACAAAGGAAAATGAAGAAAATTAATGTTGGCGGAAGCAAGATATTATTCTTAAGATTTGAAAGAGATTAATATTGCAATTATTAATTTGGAATTCGATAAATTGAGGGCGCTACGTGGTTGAGTGGTCAAAGTATCATTCCGCTTATCGCTTGAGAGCGTAGGCGTGTGGGTTCGGTTCCCACCCTGGGTGTTTTCTTCGTTATTCTTCTGTGGTTGTACATCTGTCATTGTGCTATTTGTCCTATTATCGACGAAGACTTACAAGCGGATCTCAAGAATCAAGCATACAAGTCTGAGTATATGTAATAAATAAATAAAATAAGTCGATAAATTGATGAAGTTTTCAAGAATTTAAATCGTCCTTGCTGATTTAAACTAACCTCAAAATGGATGTTTTGTCCCTTTTTTTTTATTTTTGCTGTTTCTTCTGTTCTATTGTCAACGTGGAATGGAAAACAGCTTCTCAAACCAGGCTTTTGTTATTATATAAGAAATCGTTCTATTAACAAAATCAAATCCAACATTATTCTCAGATATTTGATGGTGAACTACGCCTTGTTTGCTGCCGCTCGAAGAATGTAATTTGAAGGCAGACAGTAAATTCGACAACAAGTCGGATTCACGACACCGTCTTGAAATGTTATCTGACGTCATGGATATTTCAAACCAATGAGAATTGTAATAAAGTGACGTAGCCGTAATCTCAACTGGAATGAAAGAAACAACCACTTTATGGCTAATAATATTGAGTCAAATAGAAACCTAAATAAAAATTATTAAATGAAGCATTGATTCCATAATTTAACTGATAAATAACAAGTTTCAAGAAATTTCTTTGAATTCTATGAAATAGTCATTTTTAAATTAAGTTTTTTAGTTGTATCTCATTCGGACCCATCCCATCACCAAGAGCGATAAAATTGAGAAGATGTTTCTGTTAAATCTTATTCTTTTTAGCTTTGTTCAATTTTTAAAAAGAAAATATTTTCTAGTATTAATGTTCAAGTAAAAGAAGGCGTTGTTTCGCTTTCGAATTGAACACTGGATTCATTTTGTTTCTTTCAAATAAAGCAAAAATAATTTATTTTAATAGCACGTCTTTCACCATTAAGTATTCTATTAATCAACAGACGAGCAATATTTTGGTTATTTTTTCTAATATCAATGACTTCAGGAAATTTTCTAAATGTTGTGATATAATCATTTTATGTTAAATTTTTATAATGTAAACTACTAAATAGTGGATACACAAGAATTGCTTTACTGACGACAGTTGTTTTAAAATGTGCGCAGGTTTCATTTCTCTGCATTAATCGACCTCTGCTGAACGTAGCTTGACTTTGTAAATCATTTTTATCCTAAATTTGTCCGATGAATTCAAAATTTAAATTAATCTCGATTAATCGTAGAACTATATTTGCTTTTAAAAATAAAAGATAAGAAATTTTAGGAATATGGCTTCTATTGTACTGCATTCTAAGGATAAGAATTTATACTGCAATGACAATTATGAAAATAAATACTTTCTTCGTATAATAGATATCAAAATAAAAATGTGTGCGCCATTTGATTTTGAGTTTATCAGAGATTTTATAAAAGAAAATTATTAATTCATTATTTATTAAACAAATAACAAAAGAGTATTTTATTAAAAATCTTCTGTTATTGGTATAATTAATGAATACTATAATCACGTAAACTACACTCAATTCAAAAATTTTTTAATTCATATTTTCTCATCTATCGTTGTTAGAAAAAAATAATGCAACTTTTATAATTAAATAAAATTCCTTACAGTTGATTTTTTTACTTTTTATCAAATATTCACTTATACAATATTCTACTGCAATTTTGTTACGTTATCAATGAGTTTAAGATTTTTGAAAGATTTCTATTGAATTTAACTAATGAATATTCTTTAATAAACTCGATTGTAATTATTTTTGCTAATAACATTGCTGTTTATAATATAGTCTTGTATACTTTTCAAAATAAATAGTTAGTATTCAAACATTTGGCGATAACAGGTGACAAATGGATTTTTATCGCCAAATTTTGCATTAATGACATAGTTATAAGTGATGTTCATAATATCCTAAGAAAAACTTTTCAAAATTATATTTTAAAGTATTACATTATCTCTATTAAGGGCATCTAAAGAAAACTTTTTAGCAGTAAATAAATTTAGTTTGCTTTTTTGTTGTTGTTATTAGGAACAGATTTAAATATTGAAAAATTCAAACATTTGGCGGAAAATTTAAGGCTTCTAAAAATTATGTCCAAAAATATTTACGAATTTTACAACCTTGGTAAAAATTCCTGTGAAAATAGTTTCGCAAAACTTGACTCTCAAAAAGAAAAAAAATTAGTAACTTCTTATAATTTCTTGACGATTTAAGCGCGACATACGACAATGTATCTGGTGTCGATAAGAGAAAAAGATTTGAATTTTTTTTTACATGCGATAAATCTTGATAAAGAGATAAAGTATTAAAAATATATATGAATTAAAGAAATTGTGTTGCTCTCATAAGAAGATTAAGAAATGTTTTCATAATTTGAGGATAAATTACTTTAAATAATATTTAAAGTAAAGATTGTTATGGATTTCAAAATTCTTTTTCTTGTTGTAGGTAAAATTAACAATTTTTATAATTTTGCTTCAATAGCGTATGTAAATGGCATATTTAGCAGTACGAGTTTTTTGGAATACTTATTTTATATATATAAATTTTGATAAACTTCTCTAATTTCAATTTTATGCATTTTTAGTCTAATTTTTTTATTAGTTTTTGTTTTCCGTATGAGAGATTTAGTAAATCTATTGAACGTGTATAGAAAAGCTGTGAAATTAGTCAATAATGGAGAGAGAGAGAGGAAATAAAACAAAAAAACTTAATTACATATATTAGGGTAATTATAAATATTCTGATCAAAGTTCTCCATCCATTAAACACTTCAGAATTACATTAGTTCCAAACGCAAACTTTAAAAATACAAACATTCGCTTAAAATTTAAAAAAAAAATCTTGTTCTCTTCCTCTTTTATATTTTCAAATTTTTTAAAACATTCTAATTGAAAGTTTTTTGAATTGTTTTCTGAAAACTGAAACATATTTATTTAATATAAGTTTCAATTTTCAGTATCTATTTTGTTCAATTTTTTGTACTTTTTAAGGTTGTATCAGAAATTGATAGTTAGAAATATATTATTGGGTTGATAAAAAATAAATAAATAGTTGTTGTAAATATATAATATGAAATTTTTAAAAATTAGTATGTATAGTGTTAATTTGTTTAAATGGCCATTTTTGAAGCTTTTGCTTCTATTTTTTATAAATTTCTCCTAAAACATATTAGCATACATTTATATGAGAAAATCTGAAAAAAAAATCAATTTCATTTCTATCATTTTTGAAAAAATTTGATTTGGAAATACTAAATAATAAAATAATAAAATAAAAAACTTATTGTGCAATACTATTTATTATGAAAATTGTATTAACAAATTCTACATAGCTGAATCTTGTTACTTTGAACTTGATCCAATTGTTTACTCTTTTAACACACAGCTATTTTCACATCTACGAGATTCTTGTGGTTTTTTCCACATTTTTCGGGACTCTATCAAAGTTTTCCTGGAACCCATTTTTGGAGCACTGCTGGTTATATTTGCTGTGCCTAAGACAGCACGCTTAATTCGCGATTAGCAAGCAAAACAGCTGCGGAAACCTAAAGGAATGCGGCTTCATTAGATTCATACAGTGTCCTTTTTGCATTTCCATCGGTATGAAACTTTGTTTGGGAAGACAGTTTCTAGAGTTACAGTCACACACAAGCAACAGCTCAATTCTTATTTATGTGCGATACATATTTGATTATGTTTTCCTAACGCTGCAAGTCTATGCATTCTTCATGCAGTGTTTATGCATGAATTCTTTGATAAATATGCGCACACTCATAGACATCATTACAGCAGTTTGTGTGGTTCAGACAAATTATTCCTCACTAGCGTCTCGAGACCGAGCCTCGGCTCCCAGAAGACTTTGGCTATAATTCTGTGACTTGGCGATGTAAAGAAAGCGATAAATTTGTCTGGCTAGGAAGTTTATCTCATTGTTAAACATGGCGGATTTCACAATTACGTATTCCGTTTTCCTTTAGAAAAATGTATTGATTTTGTTTTTTTCGATTTAAAATTTTTAATTTAAAAAATAGACAATGTAGACATTAAATAGCAAAATATTTTTACTCTGCTGTTTTTTTATTGAAATTTATATTACTTACAAAGTTTATTAAAACAAATCGTGTACAAATTATTCTTTAAACAATTTTAATTTTGAATTGACAGACATTTTAATTTTGTCTTTGGAAAAAAAACTTGAGATGCTAATTTATAATTAAACCATGATAAAGTGTCAAAAACAATTAGGTCAAATTAATTTTGTCATGGCAATGCAGAAATCAGAAGGAAACGTGATAAGGCAATTCACATTCTTTGTGTTACATGCATATAATCCCATCCACCTTATCTGCGAAAAAATAAATGTCTTCAGCACCATATAAAATACAAATAAAGTTGTTATCTATTTCTATTTTAAATATGGTGCTAAGATATAAGCAAACTATTCCGCTTTTCCTTCATATTTCGAAAAAATATTAAATTTGCAAACATAAATAAACAAATCAACTGACACTAACTTCTTTTCAAATTAGACCAGAGAATAAGAAACCATAGGGTTGCTAAAATTAAGAGTGAAGAATAGTCACATTTTATAACGCCAAATCATTGCAATTACTCTCTTCAAATGCGCATGCGTTAGAATTTCCATTTGGAGCCGACGTTCCGGGCCCGGTCCCGAGACGCTAGTTTATTCCTCTGAGAAACCAATTGCGGCTCTTTCAACTCCCTGTATGGGTTTCTTCCAAACTTAAGCTAAATACTATAGATAGATGAGTTATCAACAATTTTTTTATTTTCATGTCACAGATCTAAAATATACTATAAGCTTCTTAGGTTTATTGAGAAAGGGCAAGTCTTTGTGTTTTCAATGAAAGGATCCACTTAAGACTACCTTTGAAACTTAAATTTCTGTCCAAGATTCTAAATTGCCGATGCAGATCCCTCAACAGATTCAGAGATGTGTTGAAATGTTGTACTGTGCAGAGTCTATTAGCTTGTCAAGTATGAAATGTTCATGTTATTTATTTCAATTGCACGTAATTTCATTTAGACGCCGTATTTTAGAATAATTTGTTTTTCGCGTGAAAATCTTTTCCTCTTTTTAACGCATAATTCCGCTTGAAAAAATATGCAACTGTTTTCTGTAACGGCGATTCAGTGAGACCATGGAAATCAGCGGAATTCATGCGTTGATGAAGTATGAGTTTCGCAGTTTAGCCACAAGACGGTAAACTGTAGATATTATCAACAGTGGCATCAGCATTCACAAGTGGCTATATACGCGACTGTAGCCCATTGGTTTAAGAAATTTCGTTCGAAAGATTCCGACGTGTCATCCATTATAGCTTTAAGGAACCTGGCCAATCGATCACGGGATGCCTATTGTTATCAACTGGATGAAATGATAAGAAATCTTGCGATTAGACAGCAAAAATTAGTCAATCGGATGACTCCAATTTTCCTGCTCGACAAAGCTCAACCACATGCCGCATGGATCACCACATCAAAGGTACAGAAGCTGTCCGTCACTCATCATGCTCGCCAGACCTTGCCTTTCCCCCCCCCCTGATTGTGATTTCTTTCAAAATTGAAACAACTTTTTCTCTGGAAGAAAATTCAGTTAAGAGCAGGCGGTCAAAATGGCGTTTCAAGAGTTCATGGACTCCTGTGATCTAGGCTTCTGCAGCAAGGGAGTCACCTCTAAAATGCAGAACTGTAGTGAAACCCGTGGGCTACAATCACTTTTACAGCCACTTGAATGCCGAACACACTTTTTATATTTGCGACTGCCTACCGTGTCGTGGCTCCGCTGTGAAACTCATACTTCATCAACACATGAATTCCGCTGATTCCCATGGTCTCACTTAATCATCTGTACAGAAAACAGTGGCACAGTTTTTCAAACTGAAAAGAGGAAAAGATATGTCTTTCACACGAGAAACAAATACAGACTTTGATTTTTTAAAAAAAAGAATGCATAGTGTGATTAAAAATAAAAGTTTTTTTATTAGAAAAGAATCGAATTCAATTATGTGCATTTTTTTGCTCCATTTAATACTTGACAACCTAATATATTTAACCAAAAGTAAACATCTGTTCATATTTATATTCTTTTTTCGAGGATAAATATTAAGTCTGGGCTTCATGTGTTTAACTGAACTAAGTTTAGTCTTTCTAGAGTCAGGTGTGTTGAAATATACTTTGGAGTTCCTTTGAGAGTAAAGATGTTTCCAATAGATTAGTAAACTGCGATCTAATTTGTATATATGCGGCTCCTGTGTAGGCTTAGGCTCTATATCTAGATTCTTCTTCCCTTACAGAAATCTGCTCCTTTTCGAGAAATGGATCTATTGAAATTTTTATTGGCTTTCAGAGAGGGGCGATATATCTTAAATGCTCTCTAACCCTGAGAAATCCACCAGAAAAGAATTTTTATTTCGTTTTAATGAATAAGTGTTAGTCTTGGTAAATGATATTCTGAAATAAAAGATGCTCAAATATAATTCCTCCTCCCCTCTCATAAGAAATGAAAAGCTTTCTTTGGTAATTTAACTGAAAACAATCTTTATGTTTTTGCCAGCCGTCCCCTAATAAGAACCTAATAGCAGTCAAAGGACAATCATTCCTAGGGAAATGCCTGAGAGAGAAACTCTGTCTTCCTTTGCTGGGTGCATTTTCTAGGCTCCAATTGATATATTTTATAATAGATTATATTTTCTCTTTTGCAAATATTTATTTTATTTTATTCAAGTGTTACTCTCATCTTAGAGAGTTATTTATATTATTAAGTTGAATCGCATTTATAAGCCTGAAAATATTGTGTGTGGTGGAATACAGACATCACAAATGAAATTCTTTGACGAAGACACTATTAGTAGTTTTGTGTGGGATATTAATTGCAAAGAAATGCTTCCTATCATTTGCATATATAGCTGATATAAAATTACAAAAATTTTAATAAGATATATTTTTTGGACTTCGTGGTAAATAAGATATGAATTTAAATTACTGAGAAATATAAATGTAACTCAACAATTACCAATAATATAAAAAACATTTCACAACAAAAGAATATATCGTTACAATTTAATTTATCTCTTGGTTCTAAGTATGAATTAATTACGTTAAATAGTTAAATTAGATTATAAAATAATCTTGGATATTTTGAATAAAAAACGAAAACAGTCGGACGTGTTTAACGTAACATCTTAGAATTAAACACACCCTATTTTGGTTAAAGAGATATTTTTTATTGGATATTATCCACTCCTGAGAAATGAAAAGAACAAAAATCTGTGAAAATAAAACTTTTACAAGCCTCTAATTAAGTATGCAAATTTCCATTCCTCTAAGACAGCATTGTCCTTAGGACACAAGGATTATCCTCTTTTTAAATTTAAGCACAATTTCTTTATACTTGCTTTTGTCTCAGATCTTCGTGACGATCTCAATGTTCGTACTCTGAGGAGGTCTCTGGGGATCCTCTACCATAATTCATTCAGCTGGAAATAGAAGATGACAGCTTCTAAAAGCGAAGTTTAACTAAAACTTTAAATAAGCTGTTGTAAATCACCAAAAATATAGGCTAAATGCGAAATGAATAGTCGCATATGAAACAATAATCAAAAATATAATTGATACCTAATAAATACAAATATTCGAATTGGAAATCAGTAAAACATTAATTTAGACATACCTAATTATTGTAAATTAACAAAAAAATAATTCACTTATCCTATTTTTATATTATAGGAAGGAATTAAAGAATGATTAAATCTATTAGAGCAAATCTTTCATGTAACAGTGATAGTTAACATATTTAAGAATAAAAAATTTTAATGCAATAAGTTTATTACCAAGTTTCACCGACAGCGGAAAGGTTAGCGTCCTTAGCTTCAAAGCAGTAGGTCCCGGGTTCGAATCCTGGTTAGGGCAGGGATACTTATTTTTCTCTTTGTGTTTGTCCGTTGACGCGAAGAGGGCGCGTGCACTGAGCACGTGTAAGAGGGGCCACCACCTTCACCCACTGCACACCGCTGAATCCTAAGGGAATTAGGAAAATGGATTACGAAAGATCATTAAATTAAAACTTTGTCGATTAGTGGTTAAAACATTGCTGTATTTAATTTTATTCTTTTATGAACAATATTGTGTTTTTATTTCTACGTGGTGCGAAAGCGAGGGAGTTTCCCGTGATTGATCACTTGTTCAGTATGGATGCACCTCATTATTTGTACAAAAGTGTCCTATTTTCTAAAAGCAATCTTCTATAAATGTTACAAAATGTTTTATAACAAGTATCTACTGTTATGTTACAATATCTTCTCCCTTATATTAAACATATTTAACTTATCGCTAATATTGATGCATTTTTCTTTCATGATTTAGACACACAATTATCATGATAATTTAAATATTGATATTTTATTATTATAACACCATTCTTCTCTCAATTTAAATATCGTAATTTGGCGCTTTCAAATTATTTACTTTAAAATCAAAGGTAAAAAATATTTTTTTCAGAAAACTGAGTAACTGATTTCAATGCATGTGACTTATGCTGTGAATAATTTTGGTTAAGAATTATTAATTTATACCTTATATTATTTTTGCAAAAAAGTTTAAAGCAAAAATTAATTCCTCAATTAAATATTATTATTAATCTGTATGTGATAACAGTTTAAATTAATAAACAATCGACAGAAGTTAAAATGACGGTATGCTAATTTTGAATCTAAAACAATATATAAATATATTTTTATAGTTACTTATATATCATGACTGCATTGCTGTTGGAAGTAACTATTTAAAGTTTAATAATTAAATTAAAATTTACACTTATTGTTATTGTTAAATATTTATATAACTTTCACAAATCCCTTAACCGGCTATCCCTAGTTAACTTGGGCAAAAAACTGTGCGTTTTCCGGCTATCCCGAGCCCCTTGGTAGGGGTAACTAGCTTCACTGCAGTGCTTTAAATTCAACCCCCCGTGAAATCGTAGCTGGGGAACTTATTTAATGAACGCTTACGATTGATTTAACTAATGCGAGCGAAAATCGAAAGTATATTAAGGAAGCAACAGCTAATTACGTTTCACTTTTCTATGCTTATTCAAATTGAGACTTCGTAATTAAAGGCTATGCAACTACTAGAATTTCTAAGCAACGCATATAATATTAATGTGTGTGTGTTAAGACTTCATAAAAATAAAATTCTTCTTCACTGCTTGATGTTCGTAAACCGGTAATATTTTCATATATACAACTAGCTACTAGAGTATAACTTAGGCGATTGAAACAACACTATTTTCGGTAACAATACAATTACCAAAAGAATTCGAAGTGGTAAGCGAAAATTTACTCTTACCTTAATTCGTCCTGGGATTCTTTTTCAGGAGACATTCCATTTAGACACATAATCAAAGAAACATTCTCTAATATCAATTATCTATTTATTATTAAAAATCATTATAGGAGGGCATATATATATTTACAAAAAGTTATTTCGCTGCGCACGCATATGCATTCCCTACGGCACAAAGCATAAAAGCATTCTGTTTACATTTTTTCGCGTGGGAGTATAGGATCGTAACATGACGTCATCAAATACTCAACAGGCAAAAAGGGTTACATTACTTTCTTGATGATCGCCAAGATTTCCAACACCCTCCCACCTTTGAGTTTACTTCTCAGAAAACTCAAACAAAATATTCAAACTAAAATCTAAGAAAATTCTCAGCATCACAATACAAATTAATAAGTATCAAAATTAAATCAATACACTTGAAAAATATCAAAATAATAAATTTCAATTATCAATAAAATTAATTAAAAATACAACATTTTTCTTAACATTAAATCTTAAAGTTCTGAAATAAAGCTCTTAAAATATTACATAAAGTCCAAAGATAAAAAGTTCTTGCTCTAAAGAAAAGTTCAATTCTACAACACAAGTCTTTTTACCTTTTTTAACCTCTTACCATATCGAGAGGTTCGTTCATCAACCTTGTCGAGAGATTCCATTTTACTTTCACTATTATCAGAGCAGGTAATCTTTTTTGCAGATGTTTCATTTTCTTGGAACACACTTCCTTTTCATTCTCACCAACTTCGAGCGGATATAGTCTTAGCACTGGACGTAGAACTACTCCATTTTTAGTCTTCAGTTTGACAAGTCTAATATTCCCATCTGGTGATGGAAACACTTCGATCACTTTTCCTTAAGGCCAATCCAGCCTTTTCATGTTGTCACTGGATATCAAAACAACATCTCCTATCTTAATGGGTGGTGAGCTTCGTACTTTTCTTTCAAACTGCCTTAGCTGTCCCAAGTACTCAGAGCGAAATTGTTTTCGAAGGTCCTTCCGTAGTCTCTCTAGTGATAGACATACCTTTTATTTAAAGATTTACAATCCAAGAGGTCTAGGTTAGGTGTACCAGTTTCTTTGACCTCCTGCAAAAACATATTGGGAGTAAGAGGTTCTAGGTCATTTGGATCCTCACTCACATATGTGAGATGTCGTCCATTAATGAGACCTTCACAATTGCATAAAACAGTGTTCAATTCTTCAAAATTGAGAGACGTTTGTCCCAAAACTCTCAGAAGTATTCTCTTGACTACTCCAATCAAACGTACCCAGAAGACACCCCACCATGGTGCAGATGGCGGAATAAACTTCCAATTAATTTTGTTGACAGCGCTGTATTTCTCTACTGCATCCCAGTTAATTCTTTTGAGAAGATTGCTCGCTCCAACAAAGTTTGTCCCATTATCTGAGTAGGCAATAGCTGGTCTTCCTCGTCGTGCTATAAATCTCCGGAATGACTGCAAAAATTGTTCCGTGGATAGAGAAGTAGCCAATTCTAAATGAATAGCTCTAAATACAGCACAAGTATAAATTATAATCCAAGATTTCTGGTTTCCTTTGAGGAGAAGTGGTCCAGAAAAGTCAATTCAAATTATTTCAAACACCGAATCCACTTTGAAACGATCTATTGGTAATGGAGCTGTTGGAGTTTCTACTGGGCGTGAATCAAATTTTCTGCAAGTAAGGCAATTTCTGATAACCTTGCGTACAGTTTTCCTATATTTCAATATCCAGAATTCTTCTCTCAGATATGTCATTGCTATCTGAATTCCTGCATGACCAAGAGAATAGTGTTTCCATCGAATTAGTTTTTCAACAATTGGATGTTCACTAGGTAATACAACAGGAAATTTAAAATTATCTAAATCTTCTTTCAATGAGAGTCTTGTCTTAATTCGGAAAGATTATTTTCATCAACAAAAATTTGAAACTTCTGAATTCTTTTATCTCGTGGTCCTGTCAAAGACTCTGGCTGCTTTAACTTTAATAATGAAATCTCAGATCTATTTCTTTCTTCTACAGTTATATTTCTGAATTTCGTAAAATTCTTTTTTACCCTACAATTATCAAAAAATCTATAAATCCATGATACAACCAAGAGAAGATTAGGATAATAGGAGAAAAGGTTGTAAATTTCTTCTTCTTTTTCTATATTGGTAACACTATATTAACTGTTTTTCTACTTTCAGCATTAATAATCCCTTCGTCGGGGAAAAGATCGGATTTGGGCCATTCTTCAGGAGGACTTTTAATCCAAGCAGGTCCAAGCCACCAATTAAACTTGGCTAAATTTTCAAAGCTACATCCTCGAGATGGTAAATCAGCTGGATTTAGCTGTCCAGAAATGTGATGCCAATCCTCTGGATCACTCAAAAGAGGAATTTCTTTGACACGATTGAAAAAAAGTAGCCCAGTTTTCATTCTTTTTAATCCAGTATAAAGCATTACTGGAATCAGACCAATATCGTGTAGTCACTTTCTCCATTCCTAAGCTCTTTTTCACAGATTGACAAAGTCTTGCTCCTATATTGCATGCTAGAAGTTCTAGCCTATATACTGATATGGATTTAAGGGGAGCAACTCTTGACCTAGGTTGTATCAGTTGACAATCTGTAGAATTTTCTCCTTCACTCCTTAAAAATATACACGCAGCATACGCCTTTTCTGACGCAAAAGACGTGGAAGGTTATATTTCCATTTTTTTCATTTTTGTGCAAGCATCTTGGTACTGAAATATTATTATTAATTTAAAATAAAATTTTTTAATCAATCATAATTTTATTGAAATATAATTTAATTTCAGTATTTAAAAACTGTAATGGAATTATAGTTTGAACTATTTATGTACAATTTTTCAGTAATCTGTATTTTTGTGCCAACAGTTGAAATTTAAAAATTTATTTAATGATATTCTAAATTTTACATAAGAATAAAACTTTTATCTTTCAGTGGAATACATTAATGTTTCATATTTAAAACAGTTACTCCTAAAATGAAAAATTATTAATTTATGTTTCAAATTTACATTAAGTTCTATTGTTCAAATTCTATATTTATATAAAAGAAATTCCCATTCAATTTTAAACATTCAATTAATTCAAAAGCATTTCAGGCTACATACGATCAAAATATGCTTGTTATAAAAATATATATAGGCATGTATATTCACATGTGAAATTATTATACACTTTTAAATATCTTAATCAATTCTTTGTATCTCAAAATTTATTTTTTTCTCAAAATTAATTTATATTCATGATAATGAATATAAATTAATTTATTAATTCAATGTGTGCTATGAAACTTGTGAATGTAAAAAAATGAAATGGCAATAGTTTTATTGTGTGTAATTAAATTCATAATTTAAGGTTGTGTTTTATAAAATTTACCTAAATAAATTTAAAAAATTTAAATTTGCTTAAATAGTCTAAAAAATTTTACATTTTTAATTAATTTAAAAAAAAGACTGTAGATATAATAGATTTTTTAGTTCAGGTTTTATGGTATTGCAAAAAAATTATCTGCATAAGTTACGGTTAGTCGAAGATATGTTCATTCTATCGGAAACTTATACATTGTAAAGTTTATTTGAAATAAGGCAAACAATTTTAAATAAGAATTGGGAATTGTAGATGTTTGCTCATTTTTTGTTAACTTGAGCTAATGTTTTTATTTGTATAGTTTTGCTTGTAACTTTATAAAAAAAAAGATAACTGTTTTTTAACTATTTGACATATAATTGTAACTGTTTTAAATTACAATAGAAATTTTGATAAATCTATTTTCAAAGTAAATAGGAAAAGTATTCATAAATTTGAATGGTAACATTTTTGAGGTATGAATAATATTTAAGAAATGATGCATTCCTAGTACATATATTATTATTAATGAATTTTATGTATTTTAACTAAGCAAAGCATAATTCTCTGCAAACAAAAATTGTATTTAATTTATTATTATTTTGATACCGATGTTATTGTATTGTACGCATATTGCTCATTTCGAAAATTTATTAAAATACAAGTAAACAAGGTAAACGCGAAAGTTGTTTCCGTTTTTAAATACCTAAAATAACATGAGCTAGAGAAAGTTCTGCCTCCTCCAGTTGGGCAGTCATCCCCTGGCGCAGCACAATTACTTCGATTTTCCACGAAGATGATTGCCCAATGGATCTGATGGTTCAAGGTCAGATGAGTAAGATTGGTGACACAATGTCGCTGTATGACATTCCTGGCCCGACATGTGGCCTCGCGTTATCGGCCGAGAACAATACACCCTTCCGATGATTAATCAGCGCTTCCGCTGCAGTGCCTGGTGAACAGGTTGCAAATGCAGTGACCGTTGCGCCTAGTGAACCACTTGACGACTAGTCCATCGGACATCACAGAAGGACAAATCTCCCGACCTGAATTTCTTGCCGTGCGTTCATGTATCCTCAAACGCGTGGCATATTCGGCGACATCATCAGCTCCTTCGACACGCCCATTTCTCTTCTCTGCTGTCGATTGAAGAATGTGCGCGCTTTTACAACGACTGATTTTCTTACACTCAACTGAAATGTGTCTCAACCACTAATTTGCATACTTATTCTCACTTCTTTCAAACTACGAAAATGACAAGAACTCGTCCTATGTTGTGTACTCTAACCCTTCATGTCTTTGAAAGAATAACAATAAAATGAACAATATTTCAGATTTAGTAATCGACTAATAACACTTGCATCAGAAAAAAAACTTTAAAAAAACTTCCAAATATGTGTTTTTTTAACTGATTTTATATTTTATTAGAAACACCTTAATTATCCATATTATATTAATGTTTTTAAGAAACGATTTGGTGTATTAATATTTTGTAAAAAAAATACAGTAAAATCAAATTTAACTAGAATTTTTTTTTTAATTTTTTTAACTTTTATATCATTTAAGATGAGATGGGAAAAGGTGATTAACAAACCTAAGTGAGAATTAATATTTTCCTTTGTCAATAATACAAGAAGCAATTTTTTTGTCCTAAAATACTCAGAAATGAAATATAGTATTACATATCATTAAGAGATACTATAATATGTTAGACTCCAAATTTTGAATAGATATATTCCTACCTTAAATTTAGATTAATTAACATAAAAATATTTAGAAAAATTGATCAGCCAACGAATATTGGCTGCGATATTTTGAAAATCTCTGTACAAATTAATTGAAAATTATATTTTCATAACAATCTTAATAATTTGTTACTTACTCTGTAAAAATAACTTGATTCGCTCTCAGGGAAATGAAATGCAACTCTTCATTATTATCAATGGAAAATGCCAAACTTTTAGTATTTTAATAGTGTCTTACTTTTAATAACTTAAAAATTCTTTATTGAAAGTTTAAAATTCGTTTAAGCTTAATTTATTTAACTATCTATATTTTATAACAAATTTTAAATTCATTCTAAGATTAAATTAATTTCTTTTTTAATAGAGTCAATTTTATTGTTTTGAGGGATAAGAAAATTGAGCAAATTTTACAGCGTCCTATTCCCTATTTACTCCCAATCACATATGTAGCAAATAAGAATATTATTTTGAGGCAAATTATTCAGTTTGATTATACAAATAAAATCTGTTGAAACATTTTGTGCCAATTTATGTGACTAAAAATAATTTAAATACAATTCATACATATCGAAACATTAACTTCTCGAGAAAATTTTAAACGAACACAATCTGTAAGGAAATTTAATTTCATTTAAATAGTGTTTATATAATTAATTGTTATAAGAGTTGAGCAGAAAAAGAATACCTTTTCAGGCGTTCTGTATGTGTTAGTTGAAAAATAATATACTTTTATAACCAAATAAGAATTCAGTTGTTATTTAATAAGTGATTTAACTCACTGTTTTCTAATTGGCTAATAAATATTCATTATTACCTTGCAGAATGAGAAACATAAAAGTTTCACTTTCAATGATTCATTTTTTTGTTTGATATTTGCATTAATTCTCTGGACTTTGGTAGTTAAGGATTCTTTCAAATTTTAGTTAGCTTCAATCTAAAGTAAAATAACTCCCTTAAAAGAAATGAAATTATTTACCGAGTAATAAAGTTTGATATATTGGGAATAAAAAAAGAACTGTTATTAAATTTTTTTGTGTTATGAGATATATTAATTCACCGGGATTTATTTAAAAACATCCGTAATATGTACTTTAATGTTATTTGTGAAAGTTAAAATTTTTTCGGTACTTTCTCCTATCATTCGGAACAGATTCAAATACTCAATATTTAGTGAAAAGTTTAAAGCAAGAAAGTTATACTCTCAATATTTACAACATGGTTAATGTGTTGAAAAATCTAATAAAAAAAGCGAATATTCAAAATTTTGCATAAAAATTAAACAATTAAAAGGTGCGAATTGAAAATTTTGATCATTAAACTAATGTTTAGGTAGCTGTTAAATTGCAAATAACATTTATAATATCCGAAAAAATTTACGTAGTAGAGCCACATGATGAAAGGAACAATCAGTAAAGAAACATGACGTCACATGATTAAATGAGAATCTAAAACAATTTTTCATTTAACCTGCTTTTTTGGTATTTATTTTGCAAATATTTTAAAAAAAACTCAAGTTTTCTTCTTCTCTATGTTTAAAATTATTTTGAAATCGACTTTTCAGAACGCACATTGCTCTGATAAAAAAAATGGTGACCACTTGGTGATTTTAACATTTGGCGAATTCATTCCCGATAATGGAGAGGTATCATTTCACTGGGAGGACATTGTGACCAAACGTGTCTCATCCACCATTAGTGAATACGATGGATCTTCAGTTAAGCCGGTATTTGAAATCACTACCTTTCCATTATGTGAACGACGCCCTAACCAATCAGGCCACCGCAACCGTCCAATCTTCTTCATAAATGGTCTTAAAATCGATCCCACCTCTTTTAAAGAATGAAAAGATAAAGGCTGCTTTTCCGCTTTCTGCATGCGCCTTCGCCGAGGTGTTTTCATAAGAGTTTTAAGGGTTTCTTCCTTTGCTACATGTCAATATGTCCATTATCTATTAAAAGTTCTCCTAGAAAGTAAATATGCAATAAACTCTAAACTCATATAATCTTCCATGTTAATTGTGAATTTATATGGCGTTAAGTCTCATCACCGAGGATTCAGTATGGCCTAATGTTGGAAACTCGCTTTTTATAACTGTAGTTTCTGAGTTCGAATCCAACCACTGGTAAACAGATATCTATATGTATGTTGCACTATTTATCTGGATGCGTGCTTCTTCATTTCCTCCTTTGCTAGACAGTATCAGTGAAAAGATCTCCCGCAAGACATGATTCAAAAGTCCCTTGATTCGAATTTTTATGTAAATATCGGTAAAGTATATACTAATAAGTCATTTGCAAATAGGAATTATAAATTTCATCTATATCATCTAGTACTAGAATTTTTGGTGTATTATAAAGCATTTCAATAATAAGAAATTACATTTTCAAACCTTAACCGTGCTCTTCTTGACATTGGCGAGTATTTAGGAAAGTCCGATCAAGCATTAAACTGCGTGTGGCATTTTTATAGAAGGTGCTTATTAATGGCGGTACAGATTCAAATAAACAACACGAACGACCCATGAAAATGAAGTTATTGCGATCTTCTTCTTAACGCTCTGCGGAAAACTACCTGAGTCCCTCCTTTTCCTGAATCCTGAATGAAGTCTTATCTCATTTTCTTCATCCTTTTTTTCATTGTTTCCCTAAAGAAGATCCAGCTCTATTAATAGGTTCCCGCGCTCTTAAGCTTCAGCCGAAGGCACGGCGCATGTGCGTGATACCATGACGTAGACCAACAACGTCATGATCAATGTGCCAGCTGACGTCATGACGTCATTCGAAATTAGTTTTCTGACTGTTGTATAATGAAGCAAAATAGAGTAACGCTGCATTCTGCAGACAGGGTAGCTTTTATTGAGCTGCATGAATTTCATTCTGCAAGAGCGTTGCCATTTGATATTAAAATCTGTAAAACTTTATAATTTGAAAATCTAAATGCATCGTTTAAGATGCAGTAGTCTCAGTAAAATTATATACAATATTATTATTTATTAAAGAACAATACTTGTGGTTATGTTTTCAAAACAATTTTTATTTCGAAATGCATTTAATAACAATTATAATGCATACTTTAAGTATGCCCAAAATTTTTTTATATTATGCATAAAATAAAATATTTATTAAATATAAACAAAAGCTATTTATCTATGCGATTTAAATTACTTAATAATATCATTAAATTTAAATAATTGGTGTCATTTTAAAAACATTTTATCCTTCAATAGAAAAGTAGTTATTCATTGAAGAATCATATACATAAAGTTCTTATGAAAAAAACTTCTAAAATATTTCAATAATAGCAATAATAATTATAATAATTAGTTTAATCGTGCATAAAGTTTATATTTAATAATTGATAAGAATTTTCTTTATATATTAACCCTTCAGGGCATTTACCTTTTTTAGGCAAACACGTGTGTCACAATCCGAAGGTACCCTAGTGAACACTGTCCTCCTCTTTTTCTTTTCTTCTCCCTCAGTGTGCTTGCTTTGTAAGAGGTTGAGGGCTCCCTTTGAGTAGCTATTGTCGCCCTGTTGCTCTTAGCTTCTCTTGGGGACTAAATCACCCGCGTGTTTGCCGTGCGGGGATACCTGTGTCCCTGGAAAGGAGACCAACACATTACTTTGGCCTCTGCTTCAGGTAAACGGGAGGTCCTCAACGCATCAATCAGCTTTAATAGATCAAGCGATCATATATCTGCTGTGTAACCGCGTGGAGGCCACTTCAGAGATGCATTTAAAGCGTAAAAGGTCACGCTAGCACTGGTACAGTTACCCTGCGTCCCCTTGTTGGGCTTGGTGGTGGGTGGTGCGGTCAGGCCTTGAAGTAATCATCCTATTTCTATGGAGTGTTCTTCTAACTCTTTACTCCCTATGGAGCAACAAATGATACATGATCAGATATATTTTGTTATGAAAAGAACTGAGGGCAATTTTGAGAACGTTTCCCTTTTCTTAATTAATAAGAGTCTTATTGGTACAATTGGAAATGTTAAAAATATTCGCAAGATGAAATTTGGTCATCTCTTGGTTGAAGTTTTATCAATTGAACATGCGCGGCCACATAACATACTACCATTTAATGAGCGTTCAAATTCACTCCTGTCTTCATCTGAATTCCCCAATTTACAAATTCAAATTACGATTTACAAATTCTAAAATTTCCTCCTTGGAATTTCCCTATTGTTATTATAATCGAACCCTTTTCTGGATACAGTAAATCAGCTACATTTCCCCTTATTTTACAACAGATGTTTTCATACATTCATTCTCATTATTCCTCCCACATCTTTGTATATACAGAAGGCTCAAAGTGAAGTGGTCATGTTGGTTGTGGTATTGTTGTTGGAAATTCAATTTGCAGCTATAAACTGCATGCATCATGTTCTGTGTATACAGCCTAAGCAATTGCTATTAAACGTGCTCTAGAAATAATGCAATCCACTCTTATCGAAAATACTGTATCTATACAGATAGCATGAGTGTGGTTATGCAATTAGATCATTTTAATGATAAATGTCATCCAATTATTGTGGAAATGTTGGATATTTTAAATATATTGAAGAATAAAGGATTTGACTTCTTGTTTTGTTGAGTTCCAAGTCATGCTGGCATTGCTGGGAATGAACTTGCTGATAATGTTGCTAAAAGTGCCTCTGAAATTTTACATAAAGCATTAACATTTTTTTAATTAAATAAATTGTCAAATATTTAATTTCCTCCCACTGGTGAAAAACTTGGGATTTGCAGACGAACAATAAATTATGCAGTATATCCTCCAACATTCTTCCATTCCCATGCGAAGAGTTGATGTAAAACTCACACGGCTTCGTACTGGACATACTAGATTTACACACAAGTACTTATTCTTGTCTCGGAGTGCTCCAATTTATGACATGTGTTATGTACCATATACAGTACATCACATTTTAACTGTCGGTCTTAATTTCAATGATTTACGCATAGTTTTTTTTAATACCACAAATTTAATTTTATCAGACTTGATTGGGTTTAAACCACATATAAATTTGTTTGCGTTTTTACGTGCAATTGGTTTCTTGAATTCTATTTAAGATTTTAATCCAAAATAATCTTTTACATAAGCTTTTCTTGAACTTTCAATACATTCCATCCTATATATTTGACTATTTTTTTAACACAAAATTTTTACCTTTAGTTTTAAATATTGTACGGTGCAGAAATGTCCAATATTGGACTTTTCATCAGTAAACCTCACAAAATCATTTTATGTATTAAATTTTTCATAATAGGTAAATAATGGATGAGCATATAAAAACAATTCATCCGATATTTTATCACAAATTAGCTTGGCAAGGAAAATATTAGCTGTAATTTAACTTACCGCAATCATTGTTTTCTCAATCTCAGAGCAAACGCTTAAAACTTTAATATTAACAGGGATAAATTTTATAAAAGTACATTATATTTATTTTGTCACATTATATAATTACATATATATTGATATATTTCGTACTTAATATGCGTCGAATTTGTTATGAACCCACCCCTTCCTGATTTTGCAGCTAAATGGCATCATTGTTATTATTGCGCCTAGTAAAATATTTTGCCCAAGTTTTGTTGTCAGACAACAATATTTCATTAAAATGATTCAGAATTTTGAATGCATACAAAATATGCTTAGTATTTTAAAAACATGATAACTTTACCACAAACTCTAATAGATTAGTTAATATTAATCGGTAACAAAAATGTAATATCTATGTCTTCTACAGTTTTATTAGAAATTGCTTAATGTTAATTCAATGATAGGACCACACTCTTCAAAAAGTGGAATCTTAATTCCTATTCTCTTAATAAGTTCAATCTTAATTTCTTTCGTGCAGTAAGAAAAAAAGAAAAAGTGTTTTCGGCGTGCCCATTTATCGAAGACGGTGCTTGGAAGGTTTCTGGATACTCACCCTTACTACATAATAAATCCCTGGAAACATAATAAATCCCTTACAATATAATAAATATTTTGCGACATAATAAATAGGGTTCATTAATTATGAAAGGCCGTCTATGAATGCAGTGGATGCTACAACAAAAGCTTCCCAATGTTAAGATATTCCCTAAACAATGACAGAATACAAGAAACATTAACACAATATACTTCTCTTTCGATATTTATAAACATATATATATGTATAAATATAGCATTCATTATAACTTAAAATACCTATAAAATAATTAAAATTTGCATTCACACACTACTTGAGCTTAAAATGCTTGATTCTTAACAAAAGCTTATTAGAAATATTGAAAATGGAAATTAAGCTAGAAAATAGCTACACATTGCATTGTATAAACATATTAATTTTAGCCAGAATATAAATTTTGAATGGCGTAATTATTTTTCCTTGATCAATTTCGTATTTCAGATAAAAATTAATAGACTTTTGATTATAATAGCCGAATTTTCAGTTATTTTTAAACATCATTTTAAACATCAAAAAGTCAAGAAATTGCAAAAAATAAAATTATTAATATATTTGTATAAAAAACATGATGCGACACATTTCTGGTGAAATCAAATTAACACATATAAATTCCTAATTTAAATTATAGATCAGTTAAAGTTACGGCTAAAAATATTCGATTATATAAACAATAGCTAGAAAAAAAAGGCTACATTAGGATAAATGCCACACATAAGTAAGGACTTGAAATTTAAAAATTGTATAAAAACCTCACATCTGCATAAATTTAACATTTAAATGAATTAGAAGAAACTTTACCAATCAACAATTTTAGTTTTTAATTTTAACAAATATTAATTTATGTTGTATTCATCAAAGAAAAACGCATAATATGAAAACGTAATTCGGAAAAAATTAGATATACGATATGTTTAATGTGCTTATATTTACTTTTGAAACTGGCTGATAAGGAAAATGTCATATAATATTTTAACATATATTTGTGACAAAATGTATTTTGACAAATACTACAACAGCCTGATATTAAACTGAAAGAAAACAGAAAATATTTACTTTTTCTACCAAAAAACAGTGTTAAACCATTAAAAAAAACTTCTTTTATGGTATATATCAAACTGTATATAATGTTAAGTTATTAAAATATGCTTTTTCACTATTCGAAAAAAGATCTAGAAAATCCCAAATTAAGTGAAAATTTCAAAAATCCTGCAGATCACTCTACATTTTCTCTTTGTCTGAGTCCCTGTATTGTAAATGCTTTTTAACGAATTCCTATCTACTTTGTTCACCACAGTGAAGTTATTTAAAGAGAGACGCTTTCCAAACGCCGCCGATATCTTAACGAAATATTGTATTTTCGGTGTATAAACCAGGTATAAATGTTATTTATAATCTTCTCCGATAAAACTCGGATTAAAAATTAAAGTTTCGTTCTTACCAATTACGTTAACCACAGTAAAAATATTTTAAAGTTCCTGTGAATGCCTCGGGAGAAACAACGCACTGATTGCAATTTTCAATAAATGAAACAACTAAAACTCCGTGAAAGTGCAGAGTGCCTTCACCAAATTTTGTATTTTCAGGTCATAAATCAGTTAGATACAAATATGCTATAGATGTTTTGCTAAAATTCGAATTAAAAATTAAATAATTTTGTGCCTAATAGATAAAATAGCAGCACTGTTATAAATTGAATTCAATTTTTTTAATTCACGTAAACCCAACGGAGAATCTTTGCGATTTTTTTTATTTTCAAAGTATAAATCAGTTAGATATAAATACGCTATTTCATATTTTTTAATTAAAAATTATGTGCCGTTGGAGTTCATTTAAAAATGTAAAATATTCGAACTAAAAAAATTAACAATAGAATTTTCAACTGTTTTTCAGAATTCATTCCATTTATAACTTTCATTTCTGCAAGTTCCATTATGCAGAAGTGAAAACTCATTAGAAGTGCAGCATTAATAATAGGTTATATATCTCTATTTTGCAATTTGTAACATTTATTTAATTAAAACACATATATAATTTACAAATTACAATGTTGCTTAAATGATAGTATAAATTATGTCAATTTATAGAAAATGTATATTTACTTATTTTCAAATAGTGCGAAATAAACTATGCATTATGCATATAATTTTTTTCTTTGTTTTTTGTCTAAAACAGCTCACAAATAGTTTTATAGTGATCGAAAACAGGAAAACAGTGATTTTTAGGTTGGAAAAATTTTAAAAATATCATGTAATATTCTCAACACATATATATATAATATATTTATCCTGAAACAAATTACAATTAAATCTGCATATAATAATATACCAAAATAGCATTTATATGCAAACTAATAATTGGCTCATTGCCAAAAAAGAGCATAGCTGATATCAACTTTCGTAAGTGTGTATCGAATTTTTTGTTGTTCAACCTAATATTAATTTGGCGCCATACTACATTGTAACATAGAGAATTTCAAAAAATGCGCCAAATTTTATATTCGAAAACAGAACAATTCCATTGCAACAACTCGAGGAAAAACAAAATCAAAATTGGCTCCTTTCACTGGAGAAAACAGTTTCTTGAAGCCAAAATGTATCGAATTTTCTCTGCGGTTCGAAAACCGACCTGGAAACGATTTTTTTTTTCTCCTTGTGTGGAAACATGGCAAGCCTGTCGTTGTGAAATGCCTTACTTGCAGGCAAATTCATCCATGGTTCGGGTGCAATAATGAATCATTGTAAGCATTCAGGTGTCCGGGTACTTTAATAATCTGTTAGAAATATTGCAAGCTTTTAGTTTTAAGTATAACAGTGTATTTTTGGATTTAAAGTTACAGTGTCCGCGGAGGTCGTTATCCCTGCATCCGTCATAAATATTGTGGGGAAAATCGTGGAATAACAGTGATAAAATCTTAGCTTAAATTTTAAAAAAATAATAATTTTAATAGGAATGTGGGTTTAATTTGTCAGTGGCCGTATTTTAGTATAAGGTAGGGTGCGCTACTCGTGAGAAAAGCCCCGTTCTCGAAGTGGAAAAATGGCGAGTTTTGCAGCGTACGCTGCCAAAGAACAAAGCTGTCAAAGGGAATGTCAGGAATTCCATGGGATCCCTCCGCTGGTGTGGCGTCATCGTTCGGGGGCGTGAAGGACTTCATCAGGCGATCCTGTTGCAAAGTCGCCGTGAAGTTGTTTACGCTTAGGGAATTGATTTGATAGAATTCACCAGATAGGAAAGCATCGCAAAAAATATTAGAATTTAGCTTATTCATTTGGAAATTCGTAACAGATATTTCCAGTTATTTGAGAAGACGATTTTTTAATTTTGAATTACTTAATTTTTTTATTTATTTATTTTTTTTTTATTGTCGTAGTATGGCAAGTACAATAAACGAAATATATCAGATTTCAGTACTGCTCCTGATAATTCTGTAATTTGTTTTTAATGTATATTTTTTTTTTTTACTTCTCTGAAATGATGTTTATATATTTCAATTATAAACACAGACATATACGAAATTTTTTTGATATTTATGAAACAAGAAATGTATGTAACTCATATAAAGAAGAAATTCATCTCACATCGTATTTAACTATATCAAATTTTAACAATCGCATATTTAATTATACAATGTTTTGGAAAACCGATGCGAATGCCTTGTTTTTTTGTTTTGTTTTTTTTTTTTAACACACACATGCGTGCGTGAATTTTCGTGAAAGAGTAGCGAACTTATTAATTAAAATCCGAGACTGCTCGCAGAAAATACGAATCGAAATTATGGATTCCTTTGGCAAGAAAATAGTTTGCGCAGTTCTCCTCCCCCGTTGAAACGCGGGGGCTCTGGGGTCAGAGGGGGGGCCAAAATCATTACCATCGCATCGATTTCACCGGAATGCGCTCTTCCGGGATTTCTCATAATGATTCTTTTCAAAAACATTCACTTCTCTCTCGATGAATAATGCCGCGAACCATTTCTTTCAGAGCCCGCACTCCCTTCCAGGAGAGATATCTCTGTTGAGGAAAGGAAACTTTAACCAGTTGACTTTTTTTTGTTCTTAACGCTGAATTATTTCTGTGATACATGTGTGTGTGTGGGTGGATAAACAGATAAGTATATCGAATTATATTTCATTTACCTAAAATATTTTCAGGATTGTTTCAAGAAATATAGATGAAATCAAAAAAGGAAGTACCTAATGTATATTGTCGGCAGTCTAACCAGATCGAAAGCAGCTAAAGAGAGATGTGACAGAATAAATAAATTCAGATACAACATGAAGAACTTTCTTTCATTTTTGATATCAATATCGTTATGCTTCTTCCTTTTAATACGAACACCCTTCGGGGGAGTTGCTCGAAGACCTTTCCCCTTCGTGCATGTCAGTGAAGAGTGGGGTCCCTACGCTTTCCTCTCATTCCTTGTAATCTACAGTTTTGTTTCATTCTTGCCAGTGATTGTGTCTTACCTGTTTTATTGTTCTTCATGTTGTATCTTATTACACACACCCTTTGCCTGAAGTTTACACACACCCTTTGCCTGCCCTTTACACACACCCTGAAGTTGACAAAGTATCTCTTTAAATTTTAACCAATATTTACATGTACATATTTTTAAGTGAGTATTTATTCATATTCACGAATAGAATAGCTATGCTGATACACTGCTGGACAATTGCTAAGGACGGATCACAAATTGCAATGTAGCATAACATTAAGCGAGACACGAGACCTAGTAGGATAAACTATAGTTGCCACATTGTTCAGACATTAGAATAATTATTCAGCAGCTGTTGAGGCAATTTATCCCATTCCTCTGGGAGTGCACGGATAAAGGTGTTCTTGTTTGTCGGAGGATAGTTTTGACCAGCAACTTGCCTCCCAAAAGCATCCCACACATTTTCAATGGGGTTTAGATCTGGAGAACGTGATGGTCATACGAGGCGTTGAATACTCTCGCTGTCTAGAAAATCCTGAACAGCAAGTGTTCGATGACATGTTGTGTTGTCGTCCATAAAAACAAATTTATCACCGACAGCACCATGGAAAAGACAAACATGAGGAAGTAGAACTTCATTAATGTATCATTGGCCCGTCATAGTCCCATTCGCAACCACATGTAGGGGTGTGCGGCCATTGATCATGATGCCTTCTTACACCATGACACTGCATGTCGGATATCGGTCCCTTTCCTGGATATTTTCTGGACGATAAGCAGTACCACTCTCGCGCCAGATCAGTTGGCGTCTACAATCCGATGACAGACTGAACCTACTCTCATCTGAGAATAGTACGCATGCCCAGTCCTGTTCAGTCCAATTGCGATGCTCACGACACCATTGCAAACGGGCAGTACGGTGCAGTCTCTTCAATGAGACACACACAACAGGTCTGCGGGTGTATAGTCCTCCTCCCCTCAAACGTCTGGCGACAGTTTTTCGGGAGATCTGCTTTCCTGAGGCAGCAAGAAACTGAGCTGTGGTGTGCCTGTTCCTTTTTGCTGATAGGACGATATATCTGTCTTCTGCAGGTGTCGTACTTCTAACATGACCTCTCCCGTGCCGCCTACTACACATTCCAGTAGTTTTAAATGACTTCCACAGCCGTGAAACAACGCTGTGAGCGATGTCGAACTCCCTGGTAACATCTATTATTTTTCGCCCTTCTTCGATTTTTCCAATAATTCGGCCACGCATAAAATCTTCTAAGACATGCCAAAAAGACAATGCCTATGACATGCCGACATGTGTGTCGGGAAGACATGCCAAAAATTTCAAGTTCGTCTATTAAATCTTTCCTGTAAAGCTTTGACTTGAAACAACAACTGTCCACACGCGTCAAAACCTTTAAAGCTCTTATGAACGATATCACGTGATGAATAGACGTTAAAAAAAATTGCATACGCATACTCTTACTATGTCCCGCACTTATTCTAATTTTCCACATTTTGCTTCCTTTCATTTTGTGGTTGCTATGGATGATAGTGTTATCCGTCCTAAGCAATTGTCCAGCAGTGTATTTATTTAAATCACATTTTAAAATGGATTTACGTTTTCCGTTCCATTTAAATTTTGCATTTAAATTCACTTAAATATTATCATATACTATTTTGATTCACTAAAACAAAATTTCATGATTTTATGTTTTACCTTAATTTTTTAAATTTTCAATTTATTTTAATTTTATTATTTTGGATTTTTAAAATAATTTTTATTTGCATTTCTCGTAAATAATTATAAAATTATGGAATTTGAATATGCAATAACAATTAGAAATTACGTACGTTACTATTTTTGGTTTGAAGTTTATAGCAGAAGGGTCAATTGATAAAGTTAAGATGACTGAAATTGTATTATGTAGATGATTGCTTTTAGGATAAAGTTTCGCTTATTTGATGCTGTATATAGAGTAAAAAAAACTGGCTTATTTTGGAAATGACATGTAAAATAAGAATCATCAAAGGCATCAGTTTAAAGTGAGAGAAAGATAAAATACATTATTTTAATTTAATTAACAAATAGTCCTTGCTCATCAATTTAAAAGATTGATCATTTAAAGGATCAAGATGAATTCATAAAATTGATCATGCATGAGAATCTCTATTTCTTTAATCATGAATTATTATACTTCAGTTTTAAAAAATTTAGGAATCTGAGGAACAGTTTTAAAGAGATCAGTCTAGAGAATTAATCTTTCTCTAGACTGATCAGTCTTTTTTTATCTTATTAATAAATAATTCAGATTTGTTATTGTAATTAATCAACCATAATATCAATCCAAAGGTTAGATAAAGAAATTTTATTATGAACTAAACGTCCAATCAATCATCCAAATTATGTGAGCCATGAATAAAAATTTCCTCGTTAAGAAAAAAATATAAATTCAATATTTTACATCCTTTTACCTAAATAATTTAAATAATTTATTTTAAAGGGGGTAGGTTTTCGCAGCAAAATTCCTATACTGATCTATGTTAAAACTTCCTCTGATTAGAGAACATTTAAAAAATAACTATTAAACCAAATGGTTTAAAATTTTTTTCCAGATTTAATACACATTTTTACATACTTTACACATATTTATGCACTTAAATAACTGTACTAACACATATTTTTCACTTACACCAGTAAAATTTTCAAACATTTTAAATCATAAAATTTCAAGAAAATATAATTTGGAAAAAACCTTAATTAAAATATGTAAAATAACATATTTGTTAAGTATACTAAGTGTTAATATGTTTAATTAAGTACTTTTTCAGAAAATGTTCCTTATTTAGTAAAAAACTTCATTTTGAGATAAACAAGATTTAACATGAAAATTGTGTATAATTAATACATTCCAACTCCATAAATAGGATTATCTGGATTATCTACTAGAGCATCTTCCATTCTACGTTTTTCATGTCTTCTTTTTACCTTAGCCTGTACAGATTTCTGTTTTATGTCGTAGTTTCTCTTTTGCATACGAGCTCGATCTGCTATCATCATTGCTCTGCAAGTAGGATTTCTAGTAGTGATAAAACTTTGCATTTTGATATATTTCCAGTGTAAAATAAAGCAACAGCTTCACACCAATTTTGAAAGTTTCTAGCTGTACAAAAACATTTTTAGAAATCCTCGACCACAAGAGACTATTGAAACTTTCATTACTGTTTTGCGTTTTACCATGAAGGCACCTAATAAGCAATTCTGTGTTTGCTAAATGTCTGTATAAATTTTTTATACTCTTCAACACCTCTTGTGGTAAATGGTTTTTATGTTTATATGTTGCACCACTTAACTCAGCTTTGTTATATCCACACCAAGTATCTTCATCATTAGGGCAAAGACCATGTTAGGGATTTTCATCAGTTGACGCTTTGAGGAAAAACGTCGCCCAAACAGCTTGCTTCATAGTAGGAAGGTTGTTGACATTTTTTCGAATTGTTAATCCATAATACAATTGCAGTCGATCAATTTCAAAGTTAGTTAATCGGCCATGTCCACCTAATGCTTTGTTGTCAGCTAACTTTATTCCTATTATACTTTGCTTCAAAGCTCGAAGTCGTGTTCCCATCCTTTTCTCAACATGACCAATGCATTCTAATTTTTCAATAACAACATCACCATATTAACTGTCTTCTTTAACAGCTCTAGAATTACCATCGCCTAAAAATTTTACATATCGTAATCCATGTTTTGACTCTGAGCGACGAAATATTGACTGGGCTCCAGAAACTTCCATTGAACCACTCTTACCACAGTGATTGGCTTGACAATTTCCTTCATGGCTCTTTTTATCTTTGCACTTGCAAAATCTTGCAAGTATTTCTGCATCTAAGACTTTACCTGTATCAACACTTGTGGTGATAACAACACCATTCAGAGAGGTGTGTCCAAGTTTTTGCCATGTCCCATCAACACCTACTGGAATGTCACAGGACATATGATTTGCATCTATAGCTTCAGCAGCGCTCATATTTTCTTCTGCAACATTTTTAAGTGTTGAACTTAATTCAGTGCACTCTTCATTGAACTTATGTGATGGAGGAGGTAAGTTCATAACACCACTAAATATTTTTGCTACAGACTTTATTTTTCCAATGGATCTTAATGTATAAGTTAGTCTTATGTTTACATCAAACACATGAATATCCTTGCCATTTCAATTTTTGGTGATGTATTTTACATTTAAAAAAGATGTAGAAAAATTAGAGCTTTTGCATAAAATGGAAATTTCTGTTGTCAGACCTTGCACATGTTTATAAAAGTTGAGAGAGATGGTAGCATTTTTACATAATACTGATTGTTACAAAGCTTCACAAAGTATTGAAAGATCAATTACTTCATTTATAGAATTACTTCCATTCAAAAAGTCTTCATATTTTAATTCGGAAGAATCAAGTTTAGCTTTAGAATCCAAAACGATTTCCTCATCAACATTATCGGTTGCTATTTCGGTCTCACATTTCTGAACAGCATGTCTCCCATAAAGCTTCCTTTTCTTAAAAGTACAATTATTAAATCGAAGCATGTTGTTACTGAAATATATAATTTTATAATAAATTGCCAAGTACTCAATAAATTCGAAAAAATGCACAATCTCTAGAGAAATTTGCTTCATAAAAGATAACACGTTTTTAAGAACAGAGTGCAAATTTAGAAACAATCAATTAATTGATTAAATTCACTTCAAATCCTGTTTTAGAGTTGTTGCCATGTTAACAAATATATAAAAGAAATTTCAAACTAATATTCTTTAAATTGCTTGAATTAAAAAGCAACAAGCGTAGCGATTAGTTTTGGTTTGAGTGGACGTGGCACTAAGTGAAAGCATTTGTTTACATATTTTAAAAATAAAATAAATACTTCTATTGCGGCAAGAATAAAAATTTTAATACCATTGGAAGCAAAAATGTCTATATTTTTTTTAAAATATTAAAATTGAAAAATGTATTTTCTTGCACCAACCATTTTTATTCTTAAAATAATTACATAAGCCTATGTGAATTTTACTTTTCAAAACTATTCAAAAACTGATATAAATTTCAAAAAATTGTGTCACCAAATTTATTAATGTTTTTAAACTTCAAATTATTTCTTTATCAAAGCTGTAGATTATTCTTTGTGATATTTGCATAATGATCTAGATTAAATAGATTGATTCGTATTAAATTTTTCTCTATCCTCGTGTTTCATGAATCAGTAAATAGTTTTTGGTGATGCAGTATTATAGATTAAAGAACTTGTATCACCAAATTTATAACTGTTTCTATATTCTAAGTAAGCAAAGTTTTGAATTGTGGTTTTTAATTTTTGTTTTATAATATATACTAAAGAATTTATATTGCTAAATGTATCATTTAATTCATTATTTTTTTAAATTATAAGAAAATATAACACAAAGCTTTTGGGAAATTTATGATAATAATTTAAACACAATAATGTAATTTTAATAATTACTTAAATTTAATAATCTAAATAATATTTTATGTTCAAACAAATTCGTTTAAAAAATATAAATAAACTTTATAAAGCATTTTCATTAAGAGAAATTGAAAAAAATTGTAAACAGCCATATAACGAACTTCTAGAATACAAATATTTTATAAAATCCAAACACTTATTCTAAAAGATTTTTAAATGTTGAGGTTCTCTTGAATAACATAAATTACTTTTAATTTTTAATATTTTTATTTTAACAGAAATTTAACAACTGTGTCAATTGTTAAATAAATATAAAAATGCGCTCTATAAAAAAGAGTATTTACCGAATTATCCCGTCGACCTTTTTCGGCATAAAAGTATGTCTTCGGATTTTAATTTTTTTTTCAAAATGTGAATGAAAAGCAGAATAATTTGCTTACATCTTCAATTTAATAAATTGAGAAAAAATTTATTTGTAATTTATATGGTGCTTAATCTGAATGGTGAAAAAATTTCTAGCGTTCATTGATTCCAATGAACGATTGAAATTTATATATAATTTAAAAAATTAACCTATCGTAAAAAAGATACATAAATACTTTTCAAAAAGGTAGAAAGGAAATGTAATACATACATGAGTCTATATTTTGTTCTTTTCAATGATGTTCTTTCTTACATAATTAAAAGAAGAACGAGATACTCGCTTCGTTCCTAAATTCTTAATTGAAATAAAAATTTAAAATTTACAATTAGTGATACGGTATGTATTTGTATTTATTATAAATACTCTATAAAACTGCTAAAAGTAATAAAAGAAGCTTAAAATAGAGCAATTAAAAATAGTTCATTTTAATCATAAGATAAAATGAATTTAAGTGGAAAAGTAAACGATATATTGCACAATGTTTCCCTCAAATTACTTTCCTTTACTTACAGTAGAAAATTTTAAATCTTTTTCCAAAAAAATTTCGAAAATTCAATTCTAATTTTTTTTTTCAATTTTGCATATACTTTACAAATACTTTAAATTCTTGATATCAAATGTTAGTATACAAGTTAATATGATTAATCAATTTTAAAAATTAATTTAAAATTATAGTGTAAGCATTTCTTTTACTAAAATGTTCACTGAAAAACATGGAAACTAATCTTCCTAGAATTAAAATTTATTTTTATGATAAACTATTAAAAGTAAAAAAAGGTGGTTACACAACTTTTATAACTTGAACTATAAATCATTCAAGCTATTAAAAAAGTTTTTTTAAACTATTATATTCAAACCATTGAAACTAATTTCTAGTGAATGCGTCAGGCTTAAATCTAGTTCATAATTTTATTTCGTGAGTTATATTAGGTTAAGTTATTGAAACACTCTCTCCAGACTCAGTTCAGAAATTTAGAAATACTGTCAACCTTTTCGTAATTGTAAACTATGATCAAATGACAAGATCATCCTTCAATTTCCATACAAACTGAGATATTAATAAAAACATATTAATGTTTGACGAGCAGAAACTATTTATTGAGATTATCTTTCACAGATTATCTTTGTATGACAAGTTTTGGCTAGATCAAGTATCTGTATCTGGTATCAAATCTCAAAACATTCAGATATTAAGTTATAACTTATTTCTACACCAATTTACAAAGGATACAATTTAATTATTTCTTTAAATGGTTTTTCTGAAAACGTTTTCAAAAAAAAAAAAAAGTCGTAACTTTGTCTAGGGCAGTTAAAAGATTTATATGTTTTTTTCATCTTTTTAACGTAATTAAATCATTTAAATTTTCTTATTAAGCACTTTAATATTCATGGATATATTTATGACTATTAACTTTTCATCTCCCTAAATATTATTGCTATTTTTTTAATGCCCTGCTGCTAAAGGATTTCCGTTTTCAATACAACTAGGGGTGAGAATCATATGTAGTGGGTGTGCTCTCGTTACCAGAAAATGGATGGATCTTCGTAATCTAGAAGTAGGAATCGAGCAGAAAACATCCAGATTTGATATACCAACCGCAGATGTATCATTTTTTTATGTAGAACATTGTGACCACGATCCATTAAATGTGCTCTATCAGCCATTAGTGAACGCGACGGATCTACAGGTGGGCCGGTATTCGAACTCACTGCCTCCCGATAATGAGAACGAACGGCCTGACCAACCAATCAACCGCAGACTCTTATTTGCTAGGTAGAAATTGCTTGGTAACAAACACTTCAAAATTTGCACAAAGTGTTCTTCTGCGCAGGCCTTCCCTGTCCATATTTTATCTTGTCGGGGCTCTCTAGGCAGAACCAGGTTCCAGATACCCTATTGGTAATGCGTTTCTTCAGGATGAATGGCATACCATAAAAAAACACACTTCCGACATCAGAAACCACCTCTACGGATGTTTGGATCTTGACAGATATAGTGCCATTCTGCATCTGAGCAACTGGACTAGAGTGTGGGAACATCTGACATGAGCCTCAAAGACATCAAAGTGCTTTCACAGGATTTATTTCCGGTGGCTCTTCTCACACGTGGCTCTCCAGGGCAATGAGACTGCCGATGTTCTTGCAGAAGAATGGGTTTCTTTCTCGTCAAATACTGGTGAAGAAGTGATCCTCTTCGAAATAAGCTCAAATCAGAAAATGGGGAGGACTCCTCCGTCCCACGTTTGGTATTCTGAGAAAACTCCTGGTCATGCCCTCAAAATCGGAAATGAGGGAGGGAGCTGTCCGACCATCCGCAGGCTCACGAGGGGACATTCAGGGGGTCTCACTTATGCTGATGGACAGAAATATTATCTTGGGTGCACTTCTGCTCCGACCTCCACTGAGTGGGACTTGTGCAGGAGGACCTTCACCTCTTATTGCTTATGACTTTTTGAGGATTCACGGTTTCCTGGACATGACCTAACTTGCAGCAATACCTTGAGGAATCATCCCCAGCAACTTGGTGAATGGGTTCATGGATCTGATCAAACTCTGCTGTTCAAGGGATGAAAAACAACAGCAGAAATTAAAAATACTATTAAAAATATTCAAAATGTAATTACATTGTTAAAGAATATCGATAGAATGTAATCAATAGATCATACTTGCATTCTTGTGGCTTAGAAACACCAAGCTATTATAGCTAAAAATTAAATTTACTTTCTTACCCTGTATTGCGCGACTCCTTTATAAGATGCATATTTATTTTAATTCATACAGAGGCAAGATTTCAGTGGAAAATTTTAATTAAAATTTATGAACTAATTTTGAAAATTATGTACTCAAAAATATTTACGTTTCTATAAATTTTTAAAAATTAATCTTAATTTTTTTCTCTGGTGAAAAAAAATGTAAACTTAGTAGCAACATCTCTATAATCATAGCCCTTGAAGCAAAGTGAATAGAATAATAAAAGGGAGTTAGAAAAATCTTTGAAAAAATAATTATTATTATTTAAATACCCAATAATATACTAACATATGATTGCGTAACATTTTAGATAACCTAATCCTGTTTGGAATTTGTTATCGTTCATTTGGCTTTTTTTTTTTTTTTTGTATTTTTTTTATTTATGTCACAAAAAACGAAATTGGTACTTGACCACAATTTTTTTCACTATTTCACTAAATTAATCTAATTCTGTTAATCTAATTTTATATACATTTCATGTGGTTCTGTATAACATTAAAACGATTTAAGTTCATTTTTACAATCACTCCACAAATATATACTAAACACGTTTTCCATATAAAAACTGTAAATGATAAAAAAAACAAGTCGTTTCAAACTAAAAGTATTATTAACTTGTCTGAATTTTTAACAATGTCTTTAATTGTTATTATTTTAATTAATAAAAACATCACATTTGGTGCTAGTGATTTTAATATTACTTTAATTGCTTGAAATTAAAATTATTACATGCAACAATTTTATTTTTAATAAATTTTTACTTTATCTTTTTCATTAAGGTTTCATTAAATTCACTTATTTATTTTTAAACAGATTACATTTATTAAAAATAACCTGTAAGTATATTTTGTGTATAAAACTCATTGGCGATATTTTCTACTCCGCAACTGCATTACATCAGAAACCCAATTATCCTTTAATTCGAATTGTTAATTATCCGAATCGGTTTCAGAATTTCAGAAAAATAACTTAAACTGAAGAAGAGATGGAAAATGAGAAAAAACAAAAGGATCTAGGTAAGGAAAGGTAAGATTAGAATGACGTAAGAAATTCAGAAACATTATTTCGAAAATTCCTGGATATTCAGAAATTAATCCTGAATATATTTGAGAGTGGATTTTAAATCAGGCGCTGGAATTCAAACAGCGAGTGGTGGTCAACTTATTGAAAGTGTAGAAGATGATCTTTAATGTCCAAGTTGAAGTTTACATGGGACCATCAGCTAGTAAAGCATTTGAAACTGCTTTGAAGGGGGACGAAGCGTCACCTCGAGTGTGTTCACATGCAAAACCCTCACTGTCCAGCCGATGCGCCACTTGGCTGCCCTAGAAAGGATGGAGGCAGTAAAACAGACCGAGATGTTGTTGTTGTTTCATATCCCAGATGGTGTAGCTAAGCTAAACCATCTCCATAAAACCAAAAATCATTAAAAAGTCCAAAAGTAAAATAGGATTCTGCAAAACCTCGTTTACAGTAAAATTCAGACATTCAAGACTATATCTCGGGCAGTCCTTGCACCAGTGACACTCCAGAAAGACTTTCTGGCCCTGTTGAAAAGAAAGGACCTCATGTTGCCACTCAAAAAACGTGAAAGAGCAGTCTGCTGTATCATAGGGATACTGAGCTGGTGCCACCAACGAGGTTTTTTACCCAAAATACCAAGAGTGGGTTGACGAATCTCTCCATATTCCGTTTAATTCCATCATTTTAATGATTTCCGAAAACGTATTGATGTTGAAAAGAAAGGACCTAATGTGGCCACTCAAAAAACGTGAAAGAGCAGTCTGCTGTATCATAGGGATACTGAGCTGGTGCCACCAACGAGGTTTTTTACCCAAAATACCAAGAGTGGGTTGACGAATCTCTCCATATTCCGTTTAATTCCATCATTTTAATGATTTCCGAAAACGTATTGATGTTGAAAAGAAAGGACCTCATGTTGCCACTCAAAAAACGTGAAAGAGCAGTCTGCTGTATCATAGGGATACTGAGCTGGTGCCACCAACGAGGTTTTTTACCCAAAATACCAAGAGTGGGTTGACAAATCTCTCCATATTCCGTTTAATTCCATCATTTTAATGATTTCCGAAAACGTATTGATGTTGAAAAGAAAGGACCTAATGTGGCCACTCAAAAAACGTGAAAGAGCAGTCTGCTGTATCATAGGGATACTGAGCTGGTGCCACCAACGAGGTTTTTTACCCAAAATACCTAGAGTGGGTTGACGAATCTCTCCATATTCCGTTTAATTCCATCATTTTAATGATTTCCGAAAACGAATTGATGTTGAAAAGAAAGGACCTAATGTGGCCACTCAAAAAACGTGAAAGAGCAGTCTGCTGTATCATAGGGATACTAAGCTGGTGCCACCAACGAGGTTTTTTACCCAAAATACCAAGAGTGGGTTGACGAATCTCTCCATATTCCGTTTAATTCCCTCTTTTTAATGATTTCTGAAAACGTATTAATGAAACCGAGATGTTCAACAAGCAATGACTATCTTTTACAGTGCATACTGTATTAATGTACAGCATTTGTAGCATGTAAATGTGTTGGCTTTTTATTAAACTCTTTTTTAAAAAAATAATAAAAATCTATAGTTCTTTTCTCCCATCTCCAACACACAATACTTAATTAAAATGGAACCTTCTTTCAAAAAAATTAAATGAACCGAATTTTTATAGTCCTTTTATATCCGAATAGGGTCCTGTACCAATTGATTCGGATAATTGAACTTTTACTGATTATGATCTTAGCGATTCTATAATTTCTTTTTTTTTTCTTATTATATCCGCATTTAAAGATCTCGATTCTAATAAATCACAGGAATTATTATTTAAATAAAAAACAACCATACCTATTTACGAACAATTGAATGTAAAAGGTTTTCAACGCCATTATTTATATGGAAATAGTAAAAATATAGCCAATGGGTTTCATATGCAAACAGTCATATTATTCTTTTTATAAGATGTTTATCTTTTGACTTTTTAACTGGTTCGTATGATCATGTTAATAATTATCTATTATTTGTTCTAAATAATTATCTGTTTGAAAACTTAACCCTCCATTTAGCTTCCAGTTTCATAAAACCATATTGGTTTCCTGGCTGGATACATGAGAAGATGTGTACCAAAGGTCTTTCAAGTTTAATAAATAATTCTATTAATTATAAAGACATTGGAGCTGACCCTCGCCAAGGAAGGAGCCAAGTTTTTCGCCCAATTCATCCATCACCATTTGAAGGAGCCAACGATATAGACTGAAGAACACAGAAGTTCATTTTGAAGTCGGCACCGAGAACAGGTGCCACTCTTCAAAGCTACAGTATTTTTCCTTTCTACTAATCAAAAAGTTTAAAAAAAAATTGTTCGATTAGTATCCAGCAATGGAATTGATTCTATTTATCTTTTTATTCATAAACTGTGATGGTGTGTTATACAATAAGGCATTATTTTTAATCATTTGTTTGTTTTTCTAATAATTTTCTTTCAATGACGTCAATTAAGGCGTTTCCATGTAGAAAAAATAGATTTCTTTTTGTTTTGTTTCTTCAACGAAAGCCAAAGCTAAAGGAAACTTACCAAAAGAAAAAAGACTTCAAGTGATTTATATGTTAATTTATTTATTTGTGTATATCTTTATATATTGGTTTCATCGCCAAAAAAGAGCCTATAAAGGCGCCGCTAGCCACTCACAGATGGCGCTGACTGCTGATGTTTAAAAAAAGAAACCAGTGGTTGCCTTCCCCAAACCAAGTATATGCAGAATATCATATGCCTTCCATTTTACTTAACTCTAGTAATTGATACCGGTGTTTCTGTAGAATAAATCCTCATCACTAGAAAACATTTGAAGCAAAGTTAATTGATCTACAGTCATAAAATTTCTCCTATCATTCTGCATTGAGCATGGCAGAAAAATAATTATTATTCCTGGAGATAATTTAAAATTATTTCATGTTTAAAAAAAACACTTAAAAATTGTAACACTCATTCATGATAATTATCTTTTTACAAAGATGTAAGAGATTAAATATGCATATATATTATACCACGTTATCCAATTACCTACATAAATGTATTCAACACATACAGTAAGAAGTTAGCTTTCGTAATAAAAAGTCTATTCCGAAAAATGAAAAAAAAACTGAAAATAAGTCTATTTAAATCTCTTAAATATTAACCATAAATGCCGTAATATTGTAGAAAAAAATTTTACATTAATTAAATCTTAATCTTTGAAAATTAAAATTTTTTTAAAAATTCTGTTTCATAAAATAGTAAAATATCGCCAAGATAGTCACCTTTGTGGCAACTATAGAAGAATATTGTTCCTTGTTGCAGAAGGGCAAACGATAAATCATATGTTAAACTAGAATTATTTTATTTATTTTTTTTTACGAAATACCATCTAAATTTGGTATAATGAAACTAAATTTCATTTTAAGCTAACAGTAAAAAAGTATTTTATTTTTGTTATGAAATTTATAAATTGACAAATTTTTAAAATAACTTTTTTTTATTAATTTATTTGATAGAGGAATAAAATATGTCTCATAAATTTTTTTTTACTATATCATTTGCTGATGGAATCTTTCAATTTTCATTGAAATTTATTGAAAAATATGTGCGAGTATTTGTACATTTTTCTAAAACATAAATTTTTTAAACATTGTATTATTATAAATATGAAATTAAAAAATATATACGTGAATTCTAAATGTTCAATAATTAGTTTTAATTGTTTCAATATAGATCTAAACATTATTAATTTTGCCCTCTGTGAACAATAAATATTCTGGAATCAGACTAGAAAAATATTTTATACAGAATCCGTTAACATTTAGATATTAGATTTGAAACTGTTGCCATTTATTGTAGATAAATTTAACAATGAGAATGTAGAAAGAAAAGTCATTTGCTGGTTATCGTGACGTAGCTCGCTTGTTACATTTCATGAAAAGAGAAGTTGCTGAATGTAGATTTCAGATTTTCTACCAAATATGCTGCGGAGTTCAAGCCCATAGCCATAATTAGACTGTTGTTGCATCGTAAAGAATACTGTAAATAGATTCCTCGGTAATCACGGATGAATTTATATTGTTAAAAATTATATTCAAAATTTTTGCAAATACTTTCAGGGTTATTCAAAATATAGCTTTAGAAATTATGGAAATTATCATTGAAATTTATTATCTTCTAATAATCATTTATTTAACTAATCAAAAACTTTGATGACTTGACTTACATTCCTTATAATGTAATTATTACTTTGACATGCCAAACTCTTATTGTGTTTGAAAGAACTAAGATATTTTTCTTTATTGTAATGTAAATATAGATATAACCTTATCCTTTTTATGACTCTATGATTAACACTTAAATCATTGCATCTCCAAAAATGAGAGCAGTTATCTCTCTTGTCCTTCTTAAGCATTTCACCAGTGCGGTATAAAAAAAATGGTTATACTAAGCCTTGTAGAAATTTGCCTTTCGAACTCATTGTTCCATACGATATTGTAAAAAATTTATTCTAAAAAAGCCTTTTCCCAAAAAAAGGTGGCAACAGTGAGAGTGCTGGATCCTCTTGGCTGACAACTTACCTAGGACGAAAATGTTGTTCTGGTACCGTTGTCGGCTGCTGTGAATCAGAATGTTGAAGCCATTGCCACTGAGCTCTTTGAAGACTGTAGTTGTTGTCCTATTAAGAGACTGCAAAGTTGTTGACATTGAAATGCTCTGTATTCTAGTTAATGTTATTACTGTGGAATGAATTTTATATTGTTCTGGAAATGCCTGCTGATGAATGGTGATGATTCTTCATTTGTTGTCAACCACAATAAGTTTTTTTTTCTTTTTTCAAATTCTCTACCAGATATTTATGTGTCCTCTGATCATTACGTAAAAAGGGCTAATGACGCCTTGAATGCATCTCCTGGGGCCTGAAGTGGAACGCACATTATGTAGATCAATTGATCTGCCTCAAAACTGCGTTAAACGCATCAATCAATTATTTACATTATTCACTTATCAGTATTCGTACATTGTTTTATTCTTTACTTTTAGCAGTTACGGAACCCAAGCTGTGTGTTGCAAGTGAAAGAAAAATGTAAAAGATCAATTCATTGCCCTTGTTGTCATCGTGTATCATGATATTTTATATTGTAAGATGAAAAAAAAAGTTTCATTTAAAATGAAAATAGTTAAATATTTAAGAATATACAAAGTTTAACTAATTTACTGACATTCCAAGTTCCATTCTGAAAGCGTTTAAAGTAAACCAGAAACTTATATGAAATAACATTTCCAAATTAATCTGTGTCATTTAATTCTTTTATACGTAAACATCAATCTATTTCACATGAAAATGAAAAAAATGTTAAAAAAAGAACTTTCTTTTGAAGCATTTAAAAGCAAGGTTATAAGTAACTCATAAAAGAGTTCAATATTTTACACTCGCAAATATTTTATGTATATATATTCATTTTCTATTCTTCTGACTGCCATAAATAATCAATTTGTAAATTTAAATATCTCAAATAAGTATTTATTCATTAATTTTTTTTAAAATACGATTTTTTTAAACTCACTTTTGCTGTTGTTTTCTAAAAAATACAATTTTTGTTCACTTATTATTTAAATCCCTTGTGTAGTGGTATGCAGTCTGAAAACAAACTTCAGTTTTGTGTACATTTATTAAAAATTTATAAAAATTATTGAAATCATTTATTTTTTGCATCTTATGAGAATATTGTCGATAGAAACATGATATGTATAAATTCAAAAGGGGAAATTTGATATTGGTGTGTTTAGATTTGAAATATAGACTTTATAGATATAGACTAAAAATGGCAGCAAGATGTTTAGCCTGTGTTAAACACGGGTTCAGTTGCAAGCTGTGTATACTGAGTTCCTAAAAAAGGATTTGGAAAGATTTAAACACAAAAACATACAAATTCAACTTTAAAAATTGCTATCAATAATTTAATAATTTGATTATGAAATAAATTTTTTAGATGTTCAAAATTTTTTTTCCTTACTGAAAAGCTTTTACGCGATTTTAAAGTGTTAAAAGGTATTCACTATTTCATTTTTGATATTGTTTTCTTATGAAAGCATTGTGTTGAGCATTGCAAATAGTCCTCATATAAAAGTATAAGAATTAAACCATATGTTGACCAAACCTGGAAGTTTCTGTTGGGATATTGTATATTCTCTTGAAAAACTTTTCCTCATTTAACTAAAGGAAAATAATAGTTACGTTTATTTTTGGCGAATATTACATAAAGTAGTTATTCCACGGGGAAAAATTGCAATAAATGGTTTTGTTTGCAAGCAAACTTGTTGAGAAGGATATTCGGGATTAGTCAGGTTTAGAATTGTCAGTTAAGTTTAAGATTAAATCTTAGCTTGAAAAACATTAATCCTCATTTGACTAAAAGAGAATAATAGTTAGCTTTTGTAAACAATATTTATTTAACGAGAAAAAATTTTATTGAATGGATTTATTTGTAAACTTAGTTGAAAAAGGTATTCGCGTTACTATTAAGAATTAGGATTGTTAGTCACAGGTTTGGGATTAGATCTTGGCTTGAAAAAGATTTTCGCTCATTTGGTAAATATTACATTATTATTGTCTATCGAGCAGGAGAAAATTGCACTGCTTGTTAATTTGGTTGGGAAGGACGTTCGTGAACATTCCTAAGCAAAGCCCATAACTATTCAACCTTTGGAGTCAGATAGATTTCAAAAGGAAAAATGATGTGATCTTTGGATTATAGATTCCATGTGTAATAAAAAGGAAAATCTATTATCATCGAGTACAAATACTAACTGCATCAGTTTAAGTGGATGTTTAGACCTTGTCTTTGATGATAAAAAAAAACCTGCCTTGAGTTGTGGAAGAAGGATTGTTTACCCACACTGAGTTTCGATTTTGGAATGTTACATTGTTCGAAAATAATAGTTAACTTTACTGATGGAGTTCACAGTGACTGCATACCACACACGTACTTGACTTTCACTCCAACTGGAAATTAAGTAGTTCTAATGGTGCTCATCTTAAGGATCTTGGTGACAGCTAATCGTGTTTCGATCACAACGAGAGCAAGGCATGAGATTCTTTTTTACGAGGCTTCATTTCTTGTACCTTAAAAAAGCCCCTTTTTCTACGTCAGAACTCGAAGGCAGGAAGATATCCTTTCAAGGTAGCTCAATTCAAACCAATATTAAACCTCGTTAGTTGTAGGATAAATTTAACATCTAGAATTTAGAGAGTAGCTCGGTTTATGTCACCGAGCTGGATTTAAATATTTCCAACTTCTTTTTTCTTCTAAACCTAGCTAAATAACAGCTACCATCAGATAAATATATTGATTTATATACTAGTTATGAGATTTAAATATTGATTGTAAAAAAAAAAGTGACAAACGTGCCCAGACCCGATGCAGCCTACAAAAGCGGTGTCTCTCCACTGAACCAACAATGCACAAGTCCAGTATTACATGGGAACAATGACAAATTAGCAATTGTGAGTTGACGGTGACCAAAGAGTTCTTTCTATCAGATTATGGTTGCTGCTGTGTGAAAAACTGATTGAAAATTTCTATATTAATATCATCATTTAATATGACATTTCTGAAGTAACATTCTGAAAATGTGAACCGAGAGCAAGATATGTTGTTCTCTAACTATTGCTTTGAATTTATGTGGTTATCTTACAAATATATTAGTGACATTATTGCTTTAGAGAATTTTTAAACTGGTTGAAATTTTCTTCACACATTAAGCCCTCCATTTAATTCCTCTAAAGTGTTCTTATGAAAGTTTAATACTTGAATTAATTACTGAAAAATATTTAATTTGTAATAAATGTTTATAAAATTCCACATATGAAAATAATTGCTCGAAGAAATATTTGTCTAAAATGCATTTAACATCACATTTGTTACTGTAAATTTTCATCCATTAACTGTTCCAAAATTTGAATAGTTTCTTAGATTCATTTAAACATAAAAATTACTTTTATATTTTATAATAATCAAATTTTTTACTTATAAATTATTATTTTTTAGTTGATTTATAAGATTGATTTATTTTAAAGAAGAGTTATTCTTTAGGAGTTAAAAATAAATAATATTCATTATCAGCACATTTTATACACATGCAAGACAAAAGTATATAAACTTTAATTAGATAATTTAGATATATAGACTTATATAAATTTGGTTGTTAATATAAATATGACATCTGTAATATGTTATGATGTTAAAATAATAAAATAATTTATTTGATAGAATGCTATATTATTTTATTTTTCATAAAATGCTTGTAAAGTTACATAGCAATACAATGTATATTGAAAGGTCAACAAATGGTATGAGAAATTTAAATATAGATCTATAAAACAGATGAAGAATCTGTTAAATAAGAAATGAGACTGAATTTGAACCTAATTGTGCCTTCATATTATAAAGTATTATAAATTGCTCACGGCTATATTTCACCTTTGATATCAAATTTAGAACATCCCTTAATATTGAAGCTTTTGATTAACTTTATTATTTTCCTTGAAACAATTCGCAAAAATGATTTTTAATTAATTCAAAACACTTATTATGCTTAGAATTTTTATTATTAATTTTAGTATTTTTTCTTGGAAGAAATTTCAAAAAGGATTCTTAATAAATTCCAAATATGATTTAACGCAGGAATTTTTTTAGTATTAATTTTGGATTAATTTTCTAAAACGAATTCTTAATGAATTCAGAACATTCGTTATTTTTTTTTAACTTTTTTCTCATAAAAATGGCAATAAAAATTCCTAAAGGGACTCACACAGAAAATAAAATTTTAATTTACAGAAACGTTTGAAAAAAGCGTTATTTTTATGGAAATGCTGTTTTCAAAATTCATGAATATATTATCAAATGCATTTTTACGCTTTGTTTTGAATTTATTGAAAACAAATTTCAAATATTGTATTTTTCTCCCTCTTATTTAGCTTGAAATTAATTTTTTATTTGAAGTTAAATAAAATAAATTAACTAAAATAATCACTGAAATAATGATTCATACAAAATTTAACTACTATTTTTTTTTTGTTAAAATTTATTATTATATGTATATTGTTGCTGAGATCAAAATAAAACGTTAAATTGGTTTTTCGTATTTTGCAACAGTAAAATACTTTAAAAAGTATTTCCCAACACATGACGATGCCTCATCTCATTGGATGTACAAAAAAACCATTCGTTTTAAATTAATTTTAAAATCAGTGCTATTTTTAAGCTAGTATTTGATAGTAAAAAATTAATATTTAGTGTGTTACATAATAAAAGTTTCAAAATTCAATTTATGAACATTTTACTAACTTTTCAATTTTTTTTTATTTTTCTTTAATTTAACATTATGTTCCTTTAATATTTAAACATAATGCTAATGCAATCACGCTTCTAAAAAATCTAGTTTAAAATAAAATGCCTTTTTAAGTTCTAATAAAAAAAAACTACAAAAGCTTTAAAAATATTTACGTATTAATTAAAAGTTAATACAATTTTAGTTAAATTTATAACTAAGAAATTAATTATAAAATTGACTCTAAAAATTATTTATTAAATCATTTATTCATGGTCAACTGTTTGTGAATAATTCAAGCCATATGTTCAGGATTGGTTAACTTGAAAGGCTACGCAGCACAACATCCGTTAAATATAATTTATTCTAATTGCTTCAATGAGTTGAACAACTTTTATACATAACTTACGTATATAGATATATATAATGCATATATATATCCCAAACCGACCTAAATTAGATAAATTTATGATATTTCTTTCACGGTATTTCCGCAGTTGCTCTTCATTTTAATCAGTTACTGTGATTATATTTGCTGTGTAGCGTTTTGTAATATGAATCTGAATGGTGCTTCCATTTCTAGTAGCTTGTAACTGAGCTGTACTTGTGCATAGTTGGTCAGATGCCGACAAAGCTGCAACCACCCCCTCCCTCCTACTTCATCAAAGAAAATACTAAGCTAAAAACGTAGTCCGTGCAAATGTAAACAAAATATATTAGGTGATTCAAACAAATCCATTGCGTCCGGTTATGTAATCATCGAGTTTGACAGCAGGCAAATACTTCCTTTTAAATTCAACTTAACGTCAATATCAACATACTTAACATCATTTTTAAAATTGAATGTAACGTCATTTGTAAAAATTGGTTAATGTCATATTTAAAATTTTGGAAATCGTATTAAAATTTTAATTTATATAATAGTTTGTTGAATAAATCTGAATCATCAATAAAAATAGCAATATTAATTTTTTTATATAATTATAGCTATACATTGTCATAATCTTTATTAATTATCTAATGTTAAGAATCAAGTTATACTATTTTCGAGTTTATTAGCGCATTTTCATAAAATACATCCAATTCAGATTAGTATTATGTTACTTTTAAATTTTCAGATCAAATATCAATACCAAAATAAATATTCAAATATATTTAAATTTCTAACTATAATTTTATTATTTTATTGCAGTATTATTCATTTTAAGGAATAATTAATAAAAACTATTCTCCAGTTGTAATCTCTATTCGTTAAATTTATTAACTACATTTTTTCCTTACTTTCTTTATGTTAAGTGAATTATTCAGTCTGAAATTTAAAGTGACGTTTCCTTATTTTATCGCAATTTTTTACATTCATTAAATAGAAAAGTAAATAAAAATAGAGTAACATTGAGCTCAAAATTTTATTTTTGATTTAATTTTGCTGTATTATAAAATAAAATAAAGTTGAGACTTAACAGGATGTCCAGAAAACCGGCGTCGATATCTTAAGGCTTATATATAATTCGAGTTAATTAATAAGTGTACATATTATATATAAAAACATCAGTATTTGGTTTTGAGAAAAAATATCGTTTCTATCCAATCCCTGTAACTTAAAGATCCACTGTTATTAAAGGAATAATTCATTTCTTATGTACAATAACTATGTTGAAACGATTATCGGATTCTGCCTGCAGTCCAGCTCGATGGAGAGTCCGGCGCAATGCTGCTTTGATGTACACTCGTTTACTTTGTTGTGTTGTATGACGCATACCTGTCCTTCAGTATAAAGGCGAAAGAAGCTGCTACGGCTCTGTTGCCTGGCCTTTGACTGGTTTTATTACAAATAACCGTCCAAAATACGAATACAAACCTTTGTTTGAAAAAATAACAAACTATAGATAAGCAAAGGGTTTTTCTCTCGTTCTTTTTATCCACCGAAATTTCATTTATCTTGTAAGCATGTGATACTGTCGAAATGTTCTAATTTTCCTCTTACAGATTTCTGTGTTGTTTTTCTTTCCTTTTTTTAGATTATCCGTATGATGCAATATGTTCTGTTTATCTTTTTTGTGCATGAAATTATGTAATGAAAAAAAAATAATGATGAAAATTAATGTTCTCCCTTTTCTTGCACGACTTATTATACATAGATCCTTTATATTGAATTGTAGATACCGCGATCAAAATAATAAAGCTACAGTTCCTTTTCAAACTTTGTTTGCCTGCATTTATTTCACTCCCAATACATAATAAATTTGCTGTTCTTTTTTCAAATCTTGTGATTGTATACATTTATTTCACACACAATATATAACAAAGTTAAGTGCTTTTAAAAGCTTGATTGTTTACATACACTTTCTATATGTAATAAAAATAAAGTTCCTTTTAAAAAGTTTTTAATTTCAATTATTTTTTTGTATGAAATAAAATTAAATTACAATTTTTCATAAGTCTGAGCTTTCAATAGAGTCTTTTCAAAAAAGGTTCATAAGAAAATAATTTCAGTCTTGAAATTGGTATCTATTTAAGTAAATCGAAATTACTTTCAAATCACCTTATTATTAATATTAAACATACAGAAAGAATTTTATTCTTAATTACATGTATTTTTAAATGCTGCATAAAATAATAACGAAGTGATACATAATGTACAAAAATCTGATCAAAAACTCTAGAGAAAATATTTACTTAGTGGCGCCATCTCTTGAATATGAAAGAAGTTACTCGATAATATTTCTTATATTTAAAGTTGAAAAGTGTTTTCTAAAAAAATCACTTATTTATCCATTTCTTCTACTTTAATTCAATAAAACAATGTAAATATTTTTCGCAGTTAAACTCCATATCAATGAACATTGAATTCAATGAATACTATAAAATGTTACGTAATTATTACTGTAAATTAATTTTTTAAATCAAACATTTTTAGTTTGTAGAAAAACCTTTTGAGAAACCTTAATCTCAACATTGTATTGCATGGTGACTATGATTTATTACTTTACGTATATCTAAAAGTTTATAAATATCATACATAAAATAAAGAAGAGTAAGAATCATAACAAATTTTTATAGTATCATTATTCATATTCTATCATTATTTTATAGCATATTTTTATTTTAACAAATTTTTGTGTTGTTCTGGTTCATTTTGAAGAAGCTGCACATGTTTACTGAACATTCCATTACAATAACTGCAATCTTTAAAACTTAAAATGTATATTTTCTGTACAAAATGATTTTTTACATTATCTACAGATCAAACCAAGCCATGGCTTAAATCAATTGTATTTTTAAATGTTTTATTTATAACTTTACTTATGAAATTAAAGAAAAATTCCAGAATTTTCAACTGATTTATATTGATATTTGTTGGTTGATTGCAATAAATGCACATACTTTATACAACACCACAAAATAAAAGTATAAGGGAAATTGTTTCCTTTTTCTTTATGCATACAGGCAATAAATTCTTTAGAACATATTATATCTTCCATGTAATTTAATTACAAATATACTTACTTAACATGATCAACTTTCAATATACTACAATTACTCTTTATTTTAATTACCCTTCCCTAATAAAGAAAAACTTAAATAACAACGTCTCACAAAAATATTTATGTAATAACATTATTACTACTAATAAATTTGATAAAAGGAAAGTTCATTTTCCAATTTCAAAATTAAGTATGAAATTAAAATGTGTAATTTACTCTCTTAGCAATTAAAGTTACCTCCATACATTTTAAGCAAATTTTTTTCTTTAATATAAAATAAAGTAATCAGTATAATATATTTAAATCGGTCATCAATATAAAAATTAACGCGAAAGCAATTCGAAATGAAAATATTAAAGTAAAGAGCAAGTAATTTTTAAGATTCTTAATTTTTGAGGTGTTGAATAAAATGAAATGTGTTCTGCATAGCCAAAATAATATCAGCGCTTAATGATCCTTAAGGGCTGATTGGAACACCGACTTAATTGAAAATCTGACTCTCTCAAGTCTTCAATGAATGCGCCAAGAGCTTCTGAAATTTTATTTCAAGTCATGGAATTTCGAAATTAAATTTTAGATTGATTTTTTTGTAAATCTTTCTTTTGACAAAGAAAAAGTGATAGTCAAAATGCAATATAAAAACATCTGTAAAACACAAGGCTTCATCTTGTATTTTTTTAATTTAGGTTAAAAGCATTTTCTTTAATTACATAAATCTGTCCATGAAAGCAAATCATTGCTGGAAAAACAGCTTCATTACTTCTACAAGCCTGAAAGAAAAGGACTTGATGAGTTTTCCACAGATCCACAGTTGTTTCTAATTATTATTTCGGCCCCCGACAAAATGAGCATTTTGGGCCCATTTGAATGGTCCTTGGACTGACCTTGATGCTTCCACGCGATGATTGCCAATTTGCTACATGAAGAACCTTTCAAAAAAGTTGTTCATTATGCAAAGTATAAGCTTATGCTGGCAATTTCTTTACTATTGAACTAACCAGAAATAATGAGAAACATTATTCAATAAAATTATTATTAATAATCGTGATTGAGAAATCCAATGATTAGAGATAAGCTCTTTATTCTTGTTTTTAATTTATTCGTGACAAAGTAACATTTTCTGTGTTTTCGGTAAAATTAATTGCTCAAAACTCTTCGTCTTAATACAAATAAAGCTCTAGTTAATAACATTGATAACAAGCCAATAAGACTTCACAATTCACCTTTATTAAATTTATCGCAAAGAAAATATTCAAAGTATCGAAAGGTACTTAAAATATCACTGCTAAATCCAACTGTTAATTTCAGGTGTTGCTTTCTTGAAGATTTATGATCTGCAAATGGCTCCATCGATTTCAAACCTTAAATCTTTACTAATGAGTGTTTTTATGAATATGATAATTTATGCCTCCTCATAAAATTCGTTGCATCTCAAAGATATTTATCTGCACTCCATGTGTTGCAGTCAAAAATGTTGATTCTGCAAGATTTAGCCAATGAAATGGAACAATACCATTTTTTATCTATTTATTCTTCTCTCTTATTTATTCTTAAAATAACGTAAAAAATAAAAGAAAGATTGTTAAAAATAAAAGAAAAATCAGTTTTTTTAGAGTTTTGGTACACTTTGATTTCCACGGTGACCAGGATGAAAACGATGCTGTGAGTGTCGCCAAGCTACTCGCACATAATTTGTAATTATAATATCTCAGCGATTGCTTTCAAAATGAAATCCTTGTCTTTTCCGCACAATTTTCCTCACATGAATTCTGCGTGATAAGACTCTAGATCATAGGTTCCCAAAGTAGTCCAAGTGGACCCCTAGGGGTCCATTGGAGACCACACGGGGTCCACGTAGACGTAAAAAGAAAATAGGAGTTCACAAGTTGTAAGTGGGGGTCCACCAAAAATTTTCTGGCTTTCATAATAAAGAACAAAAATTTTGGCTTGGATTTACCTATCAACGTAGGCAGGTAGCATCATTCACTAGGTAGGTACTCAAAAATATTCGAGACTCAGTTCAAACACAGAATTGAATAGAGCAATAGATAATACTACAAGCAGGGCCGGTCCTAGATATTTTGGCGCTCCAGGAAAAACCTTAATTTTGCGCCCCCTCGTTTTTTTTTAAGTAAATCTCATGCGACCACATCAGAAAGTCAAGAAAACATTGAAAAAAATATTAAAAAACGTTTAATTAAAAACTCAAGCATTAGATAACAAGGTTAGCAATTTAGCACTTAAGGCAAAATAACAAAAATTAAAATGTAGTAATGCTAACTAAACTAATATCCCATATTATAAATGAATTCTAACTAACCAAAGTAATTAAAATGCCCTTTTTCTAACCTTTCTTTCGGCAAACTCACGAACCAGTGATTTCAAGTCTAATTTGTCACTAATTTGGTGTTCAATAGCTATCATTGCCAATCCATTGAGACGATTTTGCGTCTGCATCGTTCTGAGATAATTTATTTTTATTTATTCATTTATTTATTTATTTTTGTTTTGAAAAGCTTCTTTTCCCTGAAGCCACATTGACTGGCAATGTAAGTAGAATTCTTAATACTATGTTGAGGTTTGGTGCGAATTTAAGTGTAGCGATAAACATGAGAACTTCAGCAGGGGGGTTTTCTTTTTTGTTAATAATGACGAAACAATGCTTATTTCATCGGCTAGCTCCAGGATGTTAAGATCACTTGAATTTCCATCAGTTAAAACTACTTCCAAATCTTTGCAAAATAGCTCATTTCTAGACTTGTCTTTTAGACCACAAAAATATTATACAAAAAGCTAAAATAATTACTGTGAGTATTTAGCAAATTATATCTGGTTTCCAAGGCATTTATTGCTTGATCTATAGTGTGAAAAAAATCTATTTTATATTTTTGTTTGAGGTCTTGAACGGGTTCATCCGGGCCCTCATACGCTCTGGTTTTGCTTCTGACACGATGACGTGGTGTGGTGGTTTCAGATGAGCTTCCACTTCAATCTCTGTAGCAAGCTCGGTTGCTTCTCAAATGATGCTTTCAAAAGTTCCATCTGATCTCAGCTTTTCAAAGAAGAGTTTGCAATTGCTAAGCATATCATTAGCTTGTAACATATCAAAATTTACAGTTTGCAAAAGTTTGTTGATGGGGTTAATATGACTCAAAATTTTGTACCAGATCACAACAGAGCATCTAAATTTGAATTGTTTCAAATTATTTAATAATTCGCTATCCTCGTCTCTGATCATATTATCGATTTCTGAATCTTCAGGTATACTATACAAAGCATCGTGAATTGGACCAATTTGAAACCGCAGAGCTTTTAATGAGTTGACTCGACTTTCCCATCGCGTATCACTCAGTGGTTTTAGGGTGTAAGTCTCAATATATTTCAGTAATATTGCCTGACAAAAAGAAGAGGAAGAAAAAAATTTATATAACTTTTGAACAATAATGAAGAAGTTGGCTGCCTCAAACGAGGAATTTGCATATCGTTTACAACCAAATTTAGAGATGTGCAACTGGACCACGTTTAACCAAAAAAACTGTATCTGATTTCGGGCGATAATAATGGGTCAGAAGAGATACTCTGGACGGTAACCTTTTCTAAATGTTTCTCTGGGGTCTGAACAACTTGCGAATTTTGATTTTTGGAACTGCATCACTACTCGCCAAACTCATTTGAGATGACTTACCCAGCTCAGTAATGCTGACGGTTGCGTCCAAAGGGGGTTCCATATCCGAAAAGTCAGTATCTAGGTGCTGAGCGTTGTTCAAATGTTGGTCTGTTGTGGGAGCGTTGAAACCACCTTCTTTCAAGAAGTTCTGCAGCGTATCTGGCTGTTTTTGAAGCTGTGTTTGCTTGTTCAATCTCCGCTTTTTAAATTCGCTCCCAGAGGGTTTTCTCTTAGCATCGAACATTTTGGTTTCTGGAACAAATTAATTAAAATAAAAAATAATACTGATATAAAAAAATAATTGGTATTTTGTTTCTTGTTGGGTAGTTTTGTGTAAAATATATTTTTGTTAAAAATTTAGCCTGCTTTACGTTTTTAATTTTTTTTTTAATTTTTTGATCAAGATAAAATATTGTATAAAACTCGTGCCAAAACTACGCTTTTTTATACTCGTTACTTTTAAGCACTTGCTGCGCTGTGCTTTAAAAACCGCTTGTATAAAACAGCTTGCTTTTTGACATTTTTATAAACTACTATTACGTTATTCCTCAAAAGTATGGTCACACCATAACAACCACGTCACGCTATGCAGCGAGGGACTTACAATTTATGTTGCCCTACGCTATATAATTTTATGGGTCCCTACTCCCTACATTTTATTTTTATATTTGTAATATCCCAAATTTTTTCAATAAGAAGGACAAACTAAAACAAACAAAATGAAAAATACTTTGCCAATTTATGGGCACCTAAGCTCATACGATTAACAACAAATCTTCCCTTCATTGTAGGTACCTCCATTGGCCAAAAAAATTGATACCACACAAGACTTTTTTGGATGTAAACTTTAATTTTTGAAATCCCTCCTTGTGCACCACTGGCTTAAAAAAATAAAATGCATTTTATTCAACTCCAGACTCAACAACCATTTATTTGATACCACAAGACATGTTTTGATCTTAACTCTAATTTTTAAAATCTATCCCCACCCTTTTTTGGCTTATGTTTGATGGATTTTATTCGTTTTTAAAAATGAAAACAAAAATTAAAACACTTTTACCTTCACAGATGCCAAACGCACTGGACAATTTGCACAAGCACTTTTTTAAAGCTTTTTTGCACTAACATTTTAAACAAACTATTTTATTTCACACCAGCCGAAGTATAGTGGCAAATAATGCATTGTTTCAAGTATACTTCCTTTTTATATGCAGTAAAAAGGGCTGTTAGATCTTGTTTCGCTTGGTTTCAAAATCAAAACTATCAGTCAAATCTTGCAACACGTTTTTGAGAAAATTCTCGTGAACCGATATCAATGAAATTTGGTATATTTGAGAGAATGAAATATTATGAAAAATAATTTATTGATATGATATCAGAATGATAAAAATTCTTTACTTTTTAGTGCATTTTATAAAAGCCTGTAACTTAGTTTTTTTATCAGTCTATTTTCATTTTCCATGATTTTGGCGCCTCTAAATCATTGCGCTCCAGGCGGCCGCAAGAATCACCCTACCCTGGGCCAGCCCTGGTACAAGTGTACACCTCATGTCGAGACTTGCAAAGTGCTGCCCATGTGCCCCCTTGTCCGTGGTTCTTGTTTAGACCTGCAAATGGATGAAAGGGATGCTGTGCTTGCAATCTACATTAATGCAAAGGGATGTTGTGCTTGCAATCTACATTAGTATAAATACGAATGCCAAGAACAAAACGTTACTCATGTGTTTCCGGGATTTTGAACAAAAAAGTGTGTGAGTGAATCGATGCCAGTGTTTGGAGTGCTGGGAAAAGTTGGAATCTGCCTTTGTTATACATATTTTTATTGTATATTGTGATTTATCAATCATATTATATTTGTTTTACTGTTTGAGTGTAGTAGGTAGTTATGTTGTAAAAATTAAATACTAGAGATTATTCAAAACTTCTATAAAAGAACAAAAAGCCAGGGAAGATTAAACTTTAGGTACCGAGGTACTTTTTTGTTTAAAAATATTTAGTTACTCAACGAGGGCGATTCATTAAAAGAGTGGTGTTTCCGCGGGCATTTTTTTATTGCAATAATTCTATTCTGTTGTGTTATAATAACCATATTATGGTAAAATCGCCTCAAAACAAACAAGGGGCTGTCCCCTTCCAGTTACAAGGAGACAGCCTTAATTTAACAAAAACAAAGGGTGTGATTTCGGCTTTTACTGGTAAATTGAAATTAATGAAGCAAAATATTAGTCGGTGCGAATTATCCCAGTTTCCTCACTTGTCACAGATAGAATGTCTTGATGAGGATATTCAGACTTACGCTCAACATTTAAATACCCTGCATGATGACTTCAAAAATAGATTTGAAGATATTCTGACGATGGAAATACCAGCATGAATCAAAACCCCATTTGATGAAACGAAAGAGGGGAATGTAGTATTACAAGAGGAGCTACTTGAAATCTGCTCCAACGAGGAACTGAAGGTGAAATTGAAAAAAGACTATCAAACATTTTGACTGCAGGCAGAAATCCCCGAAAAATATCCTGAGCTGTGGGAAATTACGAGAAAATTTTTGATAGCGTTGTGTTTCCCTCGTCATATCTTGTCGAAAGATGTTTTAATGCCGTTACCAACCTGCTAACAAAAAAAGGAGCAGATTGAACATCACAGAACGGGGAGATTTGAGATTACTTCTTACAAAACTGAAGCCAAATATTGATAATTTGCTGTCAATTCATCAAGTACATCTTTTTTATTAAAAGTATGACTATTTTTTTATTGTTGATTTACATTTCAGAGTTCATTGTTGATTTTTTGTAGTTTTAGTTATAATTTTGTATAACCACAAGTATTATTTTAATAAATAGGACACAAAAGAAAATGTTCTACTTTTTTTTTCTTTTTAACACCCCCAATTTAGGGTGATATTTTTCAGGAGATTTGGGAATACAGTAGAAATGATACAAGGTTCCGAAAATAGTAAAACTTTGAAAGTGGTCCACGAGAAAAAAAAAGTTTGGGAACCCATGCTCTAGATGGTGGTGAGTCTTTGCCTTTGGTTTTATCACTTACGAGAGCGCCACATTTCAAGTGTGAGCTTTGTTAGATCAACAAAATTAAAACTATTTAAAACTTTGTTTCACGTATAAATGGCTGTAATCAGCCTTTTCAAGCTATTCCGTTTGTGGGTTGGCCAACAATCCAAATGAATTCCGCTGCGCAATCTACAATCGTTGCTCTTGCTTCTCGATTCGGAACCTGAACGAGAAAACACTCACCGCTTTCACGACATAACCCTTAGAATATTCATTGTTGTGGAAGTACCCTGGCAGTTTTTTTTTTTTTTTTTTTTTTTTTGCACACGAACAAGCTTTTATCAGTTTCGATTATTTTTCCAAAGTAATCATCCTTTCAATTTTCGAGTTAAACCTAGAGAACAAACCTCCCTCATATAATTGTTCCAGTCAAACGTAGTATTTTTTTACAAATGTTTAGCTGTTTATCCCACCATTTAACAGATGTTAAATCTTCTGCCCAGCAGCACATGAAACGCGTCCTGTTAAGAATGGTAGTCTGGAATCATTAAATCAAGTGTCGGGTGGAAGGCCGTTGACAGCTTCTCACATTACACTTCCACATTACTTTCCTTTACATTTCCTTTCATTTCGTGTCTATTTACGCATATTCTGTTGCGAAAGAGTACATCTTTACACTGGAAAAATGAAACAGCATCTTCCTCACTCCTCGGTAAATTAAAAATTATCAACATTTTTTCACAGTATTTAAATTTTAAAAAAATAATACAATTTCGCGCAAATTGAGAGTTAAAATGTGAATGACTGCTGCTCCTCAGTTTTGGCTGTCATCTTTTTTCTTAGCATAATTTGTCTCAGTCATTGTGAAAATCAAGGTGTCATATCTTGAACCTCGGAAATCTTGACCCTTAATTTACATTTCAAGAAAAATTCCAGCTTTATATTGGGTCAAAGAATCAATTTTTGTAATCAACTCATGGAAATAGGCCGCATAACTTTCTAATCATTATCGCATTCTCATTTTGGCATCATCATCTGCATAATAGCGATTTCTGGCATGCATGCAATATTTTTGCAACTATTTACTTTTTTGGATGCTGAAAATGAGCTGTAAGATTTTTCGAAATTTTGAACAAAAAGCGAAGCGTATTCTAATGTTTTAAGAACAGTGAGCCATCCTCTGTAGAAAGATCTTTTTTAGTACTTGTCCATTTGAAAACAACATCGCATAATCTCATTCGGTTGGGGATAACTCACCGCTCATGCAGCTCTAATGTAGCGTTAAGTGATTCCAAAGACTTGGATCATGTGGTCAGCGGTTTCATATGATCCAAATATTGACATCAAACGGGCCATTCTATAATGAAGGCCAGAATTTAATTGTACGACACGACAACTTTTGTTATGCAAATGAAGATTATACTTGTAATGAATTCTTAGCTGTTACTTAAAAAATAAAAATGAAAAAAGAATTGAATTTTTTTCATGTCAATATTTATTTAAAAAATATATAACACATACTCTATATTAATTTAGTTACATTAGAATACGAAGTAATTTTAAAACAACTTAGATTCGAATGTGATACAACTGTTTAACAAAAAATTTACTAATAACATTATAGACTCTTGAAAAAGAACTTGCATAAACTATATTAGTTTTTATATTGAGTAAATTCTTGTATGTTGGAATCCACATTTCCGTGCAATATGTCAGGATAGGTTTACTTTAAGGATAGCATCGAGCGGCTATTTTTATTAAAATACGATTTATCAATACTAAAATTTTAAACGCTTTAGACAAGTGTGAAAGAGAATTGATAGGTAAAAAGATCATTCAGGGAATTATCGGGAGCACTGACTCCTGGATCTGTCTGAATGTTTGAAATATTTTAGTGAATTAAATTCAACATGACTTAAAACTAATTTAACAAGAAAAGCGTTTAAACATTGTTTAATGCATTTTTATTGAAATTTACAACAAATATACAAAGGCAAATTAACTTTCAGTATATTTAGCAAAACATTTTATCATCATATCTTACAGGTGTCACATTTTTTAGAATTTTAAAAATTGGAACAAAAATAATGTATGCAATTAAAATTTATTTCTCCCTGGAAAATGTATTATCTTGATTTCTGAGTGATGTTTTTGGCTCTGTTCTTTGCCTGATTCTTCATAGAAAACCTTTTCACTCTGAAACTGTGCACCACGTATGCGTTTCAAATAATTTATGATAACCCTAATGGGAATTTATTAACAGAATTCCTTTTATCGATGACGTGATGTATAAAAGTCTTAATTTGTGCCACTGATCTGAAAAGCAACAATATGTTAACACAAGCAGCAAATGAAGGGAGGAAGATTTAACAAAATGTTCACTTTTTCTATTTGATACATTGTCTTGAAATCATCATCTTCCTCCAGTGAAATCCTTAAATGTGCAATAGAATTACTAATTTCCCCATTTGTGAATGCATAAGCACAAACAGAGGATGTAGAAGAAAGACTTCAGAAAATATTATATCTCTTTCCGAATTAAATTCTTTGCAGTGGAATTGTATGCGATGTCAATGTCCTCATAAACATAGCGAAAATAACGTTGAACTAATAGTTACGCTTTGTTAAATCCAAATGTAAGAAAGAGAAAAAAAGAATTGAAAAATAACTTTCTTTTGAAGCTAATGTTCTTTGGTGAAATGGAAGTCATCATCGAATAAAGTTTGAATGCAAAACAAAACTGTTAATTTCTATGCTTGTTAAAGTACAAATGGTAAGAAAAGAAAGATTTAAAGAGATAAAGAGATGATTTTTTTTCTTTCGTTGAAGTGAATGCTATGGTGGGACATTATTGACGTCATTGTGATTAAAAATTGAGAACAACTGGGTTTTTCAAACATCTGAATGAAAGATTAAAGTAAAGGATTTGTTAAATTATTTTTTTTCCATTATACTGCTGTTGAATAATAATAATAAGAGTAATAATTTTTCGCCGCAAGTTTTCCTGATGGAGCTGTTCGTAATTTTTACTCTGTGGATAATCTTTTGACGAAACACAAATAAAAGAAATGGTGTGTTTTTCAGTTCAAAACATAGTTCAGTTTTGAAGCATATCCCAGGAACAATTGAACAAAAGGATAAATGCTTCTATGCATTCGTTTTTAAGAAGAAAAATTAATAATTACTTTTTCTGATTTTTCATCAATAAAATGGAAAATAGTTTTTTAATTATGAATTTTATTTTGCCCACAATTCTTATATGCAACATGCTAAATGCTTTTTTCTATAGTGATTTATTTATAAATAGAGAGTAATTTCCATAGTAGGCCCTCGGTTTACTGCACAATATTCCTTCCTTCATTTCCCAGTTGGAGACATTTAAGGCAAGCCGCATTTTCCTTGGCCTTTGCTTGTTTCTCATGAGCTTGCACTGCAAGACGGGTGACCTCTTCGAACTATTAAAATCTGAGAGCTTTGACAAATCTTTTTCATGGCTTCCAATTCATCATTAGTTCTCCAATAACTATTACTTAACTGTATTGGACCAAAAAATTTTCTAAGTATTTTCCATTCAAAAGTTATGAATGTCTTTCTGTGTCAAAATCCAAATTTTGCAATCATATGTCACCGCGGGACGAATAATTGTTTTGTACACTTTCAGTTTAACTGCCCTTCTGATCAATTTATTTTGCAACAGATAAGAGAAAACTCTACTAAAACTTGATTTTAACATTTATTAAAATTAATTTCAAAATTTAACATTTCTTTATATTTGATAAATTTTTGATTTTAAGAGCTGTTTTACCGTCGATTTATAGTTCTTAGAAAGGAACGTCTTCTGCAATTCTGTTTGCATTTCAGATGGCTCTCAACTGGTTGACGTATCGAGAGGTGCGTCTGAATGCCCATCATTCTGCAATGAAATTCCTTCTTGAGCTAAGCTTTTTCTTTATATTCAATAATGTGATCAATCATTCATTGTTATATATATATATATATATATATATATATATATATATATATATATATATATATATATATATATATATATATATATATATATATATATATATATATATATATATATATATATATATATATATATATATGAAAAAAACAGGTTTTTTTAAAAATTTCTAGACAATTTCTGATGTTCTAAAACTTTTTCGAACAATTCCTGTGCTCAATTTTTCACTAATCCTGGCGTGTTTTCAAAAATCATTCACTCATTTCGCATAATTTTAGTTTTGTTATAACTTTGACAAAAACGTACACTCAAGCTTCAGATACAGTTATAAAATTTATCAGCATAAAAACTGCTAAATATTTTTGATGATCTTAAGATTATTTCACTTTTAAAACTTTTGAATATGCCAAAAATACCAAATTGATTAAAGAGCATTAATAAATTCTTAATGCATCCATTTAACATTTTCAAATTTATCGAGGGAAATAGTTTTGTAAATTTCATGCTAAAAAAACTTAATCGCAGATGTGGGTTATCAGTATTAAAGCTTTTTCGATATATAAATGTTTATAAGGCTTTCTCATACGAAGGAGATTTTATAACTTAAAATAGCTCATTTAACTTAAAAATTGTAAATTGTTGTATGGCCCTAAAATGTTTATTTAATGAAAAGAGAACATAAAATAATCAAATTAGTTCTTATAAATCTGAAAGCTAGCCCTTCTTTTGGAAGATAAATTTATTGTAATAAAATATCAAAATTAAAATATTTTTTGTGTATTATTCAGAAATTAATTCTTTTGCCTTAAGAAACACAAGAGTGTGAAAAGTAAAATAAAAACTTCAAAGAAATAACGCATTTCAGACAATTGCTTGTAAAAACATTTATCATAAAAGGCAAGCACATTAGAAACATTTTTAAAAAACACTGTATGCATTAAAGCTAATTATAAAACTATAAGATATATATATAAAAATAAAAGTTGCTATTTTTGGCAACTTCCAGTTTAGAAACTGATACTTGATCTTGAAATTGCTGCAATTTAAATTACTAATTAACTTACTTGCATAATTAAGACAATTTAAAAAACAAAAGTATGCAAACTACAATATGAAATAATTATAAAATTTCACTTTTTCAAAAGAATAATAACTGTATTTGAAGATAGCAGAAAATCTAAAAATAACTTAAGTTCTGTCCGTTATCCGATTTCAAGCTAACGTCTACCAGAAGAAGGTGCATCAAAGCCTTTATTGATCAATTATTTCAAGTTGCCAACGCGCACACTAATTGCTGTTGGCAAATCGCCGAAACGGAGTACATTATTCCACTTAAATTAGCATTTAATCGTTTTATGAGAATCTAGTAATGGAAAATGATGTTAAGGTCGTTTTAAACTATCGTTTTAACATCATTAGCGCTGTTTTGTTATTAATCTTGTGTTTTCACTTTTGTCGCCATTTTTTTGTATTTTACTTAATTTCTTACTTCACTTACAGAAAAACTGGAAGTGAAAATGTTATTTTATTTTGTGTATTTCTTCTGCATTATATTTTCAAAGAGTATACAAAATCTCATTAAAATTTTTAATCAATACACATTACATATTTGACATACTGTTAATTTCATTTATTAAAGTTAAATTTAAAAGTTGTTATAAAGGCAAACCTTCATTAGCACTTTTGAGTTTATTATGTTTATTTTTGTGTATAGTTTCAAGAAAATATTTATAGCATTTTATATTTTTTTATTTACATTATAACACTACTTTGTATGAAACATACTACATTAAAACACACTAATATAAAAATAACATTAAAAACATAGTTTTAAATTGATTATTTTCTAAATTATCGTAGTATTATATATAAGCTCACCTTTACCTCATCAATCTACTGTGGCCTAGTTTCCTTGCGGTTGTTATTTGTTAATTAATTCAAATAATGTATCATTTATGTATGATTAATTGACTGATCACTATTAAAGACGATGAAAATCAATACTGATATCATGTTGTTTCTTCATAATATCTAAAAAAAAATGAGATCCATATAATGGATTTCTCTATACAAAATCAATACTGACAGTCACCAATAATATACATAGTAGTTTGTTGAAAGTTTGCATAAACCAATCCCTCTTCGTTGTAAGAAATGTAAATTGGACATGAAATACTTATGGGCCGATGCTGTCAATTTTCAGTTATCAAAACATTCTAAATGCCATTAAAAATCATAATTTTCTTCTATTCTTTTAAATGTCTGACTGTATGAGATCAATTTCAAACTCATTGTACTTATTATACTCCTTAATAGCAGAAATTTTTCTTGAGAATTTACTGGCATCAATTCTCTTGAGTCAATCATCCTTTCTTCCACTGTAATATCAAAAGAATTAAAACATTCATTCCTCTTCAGTAAGTATTCAGAATTTTCGATCCATTTTTTCCAAAATTGGAGAGTTTACATGAAGGAAATCACCAGTTTGAGTTCTACAAATCCATTCTAGGCTTAAGGTTTCGACAATAAAATCTAATCACTTTAGAGAATTTACTGTACTTACTAGTATTTTTCAGGTGTTTAACATCTTTAAATCTTTTCTTTTCAAAATATTTTTCTCCTTGTCTTAAGATTATTTTTTTAATTATTTCGTATGTAATATTTTCTGTCGCACTTCAAATTCAGTACTGAAAAGTTATTTTTGTGCTGTACGTTTTTGTTCATTTGAGAGCTTCCTCATACTAACCTATAATCCTTCCTCTATCTCTGTAGTCCCAAGCAAAAAAGTACTGTACACAATGTCATAAAAGTGGAAATGTTGTTGATGGAGGGTAAAAAAAAATAAATAAACTGGTGACCTTTACTTTATCTCAGCTTCTTTCCAATTGTAGCCATATCCATAACGATGTTGGTTTATTTCTGGCAATGTGCTTCCAGCACTTTCTTGATTCTCCAGATATGCACATAATCCCTGTTAATGAAAAAAAAAATCACCACTTTTCTTCAAAGGGCATCCTAAAGTATATTTTTGCCCAAATTATGGATCAATCAACTAATTTTATGTAAATAAATATCTATAAAATTTTGAAAATATGGAAAAAATTAAATTACTAATTGAATCCGGATAAGGTCTCAATTTACAGCTACTTTGAATTATTAAAGCTACTTTGGAAATTTCATTTAGGTCATTTGGTAAACTATTAATAATATAATCAAATTTCATACATTCCTCAAATTCTATTTAAATCAAAATCAATTTTTCTGAAAAGTTTATTTTCTTATTTAGATACTCTGATATGTATATTTCTCATTGGGTCACTGCCGAATCTTGAGTTGAACATTAATTGAAGGCATAAGTTAAAAAAAATCTACCATCTGATCAATCTATAATAAGTATTCGGCAGGCCGCACACTGAGGCGACAGAAGACGAGCAGCACGACATAACGCCGTTAAAACCGGTTTTCCCTACACTGGAGCAGTATTTATCGAGAGCGCATCAGCTTCACAAAGTGACAGGTGTCTACCATTTGTGACTTGCGCTATTTTTATCGCTTGTCGCTTTCATGTATACATCTTTGTGTTTGATTTCATTTCTTCAAAAGTGAATTTCCACTGTTCACAAATGAGAGAATATGCTGAATTTAACCAGCTTCTTTAATTTTGTGAAAAAATATTTCCTGCATTATATGTTTTTAGCGAAGATTATTCTAATCAAAATAGTAGTATTTAAGCCAAAAAAAAACCTTTGATGGAAATATCGATTGAAATGAAATTTCCTGGTTATTTTTATTCTAATTTTTAATGATTTGTAGTTTATTTAATTGTAAATTTAAAATATATAATTTAAAAATTTTACGAAATTTAAATAAAATTAATAAGTTTCCCGTGCAAAACATTTTTAATCGATAAGTGTTTGCAGTTGAAATAAATCATCTTATATTAGTAAATTTTATACAAGTTTTTTTTAAATTTCTTGTTTAAATGCATAGATATTTCTGAACTATTAATTTCTAAATTTTAAAAAATTATCAAATTAAAATAATCTTATTTAAAAACTAGTTTAAATACTATAGTACTATTAAGAACCTCTATCGATATGAGTTGCTATGGGTTTTAGTATTCATATATCTTCTTGTACATTATTATAATATTGTTCAAATTAATTTTTAACTAACATAAAACATTATAAGAGTTACTATTTGGATTGCTCAGTTATTTTACATTTAAAATAATTTTTATATAATTTTTTAATAATTTCCATTGACATGTATTATTTTTAATTACATTTAATTTTGAATTGATTCATATTGAACTAATTTGTTATAATGCATAAATATGTATTAATTTTTACTTAGGTATCATAACAAATTTTAAATATCATTAAAAAGTAACTAAAATATATATAAAAAAATCTAATATATTTAAAATAACTTTAACAAAATATTTCTAATGTCATTTTTGAGTCCATGAATTGAAGAAACATTAAAATAACACCTATTGTGAACTGGGCAGAAATATCAGAAAGTTACCAGGTAAAAAGAGCATTTTTTGCTCCTTTAAAAAACGTATTGTTCTCTAGTTAGTATTTAATACTTATGGTTTTAGTTTTAAAAGCATTTATAAAATTGTTAGCATTTACAATTAACACATATCCCAGCAAGAGATTATTACGATCTTATTCACAACAGAAGTATTGGAAAGTACATCGTACTTAATTTTTTTATGTTAATGTTGCATGAAGAAATGAAATTTAGTTTCAATTTATACTTTTAAATCAAACAATAAATTTACAACCTTTGCAAATTTACCTATTTTTTATAAAAAATTCCAATTTGTGTATTTTAATGCCATTTTAGTCGGACTTAAACCTGAAGTATGAACCAGTTTAAATTTAGTGTTGTGTTAATTAATAAATTGGAAGAATGCGCCTTTGTTCTGAAAATACAGTAAATAATATTCAATAGAAATCAGTTGTGATTTGAAATAACAATCAAACATTTTCTTAAGTTTTATACCTTGCCTATTGCGATAATTTTGTGTTTACAATTTAAGTCCCATTAATATCATTTTTTTAATAAAGTATTTTCTTTTCTTTTTAAAATTACTAATATTTAATAACAATGTCAACAATTTAGAGACCACATAAATTCTCAGGCAAACGCAGAGACAGCGAAACAGACAAGTAAACGCCGGAACAGATGAGTAGAAATGTAAGCAATATCAGCTCCGATGTACTGCGCATGCGTGATATCTTACTTCCATCGCTTCAGTGTGTGGTACTTTTCGACATGCCGCTCTCGTGTAGCAGCACTATCGGGAAGCAATAGGTGCGCGTTGAAGACATGCTCCCTCAGTGCGCGGCCTGCCTAAAAATGTTTTAAATCTACTTTTATGAGACAAATAGTTCCAAGTATGATAGATGTTTCTAGTTTACCAGAAACAACTTTTAATGGTTGTAAACACAAACCGAATTTAGAAAACAAAATTTAGAATCAAACTGATAGGTCATTTCGACCCTATTATCTCTTTTGAGACAAATAGTTTCAAGTATGATAGAGGACTTTAGTTAATCAGAAGCAATTTTAAATGGTTAAAAACAAATTTGAAGACTTAAATTGATAAATCACTTTACCATCATATTTGCTTTAAATAATGTGTTTCTAAAGTATTGAGTTTAACTCTGTTTTTCCAAATCAGCCAGTCACTTTCGCCTGATAATGACTTTATTTGAACTTTTGCCAATTCCATCCTTTCAATTTTTTTAGCAATAAAAAATGAGCAAGTTATGCTTATCGCGTAACTTGACGAAATAACGTTACAAATTTAGAAACCTTGATAAACAAAATCAGAAGCCTAAGAGCGTTAAAATTTAGTTTAGTTTTCCGCTTGGGCCCATAACCTGTTGAATTTAGTTAACTCTAGAAAATTTTACATAATACAGATTAAAATAAGTAACTAAACTAAAATTTATTTAGAGTTTACTAGTAAACTGAACATAAATTTCCCAAGTAATCTTGGTTAGTCATATTTCAGTAAATTAAGCTTCATATAAAAAATAAAACCAATGGTTCTTATCTCTCTTCTGAGTGAAAATTTTATCAAAGAGTTTACTGTTAATTAGCTAGTTTTAGTAAGGAAATTTATAAACAAGAACATATTTTTCATATTTACACTGTATCTGAGAAAATAAATGTTTAAGAAACTAAAATAGGCTTTATTCATTTTTCAGGTATGGAATTCATTTTTATTACTAAATAATAAAATTTTAAAAAAAAATCAGCACTTAAAATATTTATTTATTCAGGAATATTTGACTGTACAGAGAAATTCTGGAGTACTGATTTTTTTCTTCAAAGTTTTAACAAGCTGCATGGAAGGAGTTCAGCAAAAAGTTGAGTGACGTAAAAAAATGTATTCAAACGGAAGGAAACTGTGAATTATTGATCAGATTTTGGAAAACATATTTCAAAAAGAATGCCACAAGTATTTAGGGCTGATTCACAGTATGTAAAAAAGCACATTTCCAAGTTTCTGAGACACTAATATAAATGTTCTAATTGCTTTCCACGCATTAAGAGACAAATATTTTTATAAAAGTTAAATTCTATCAACACTAGTATGTTCTTCTCAATATTCAACAGTAGGTCTGTGATGCGATGTAATATATAAATGTTAAGTGAGAGATTGGTACGGAAACGTTGTCTTGCACGTTTCTCCAAATAGACATCTTAGGACCATATGAAGAACATAAGATGATTTCCATTCAACAGTCATTTTGAAAATTGCTCAGACCTTGGAAATAAGTGAATCACAATGGAGCTAGTAAGGAGTTAAGTAAAGGACTGAGTAAATAGAATGCAACCACTATGACGATTTTTGGCCATGCCCCTTTTAAACAGTTTATTACATTATGTCTAGTATGAATAAACAAGGCTCAGTGGCACGACAGCCCATATAAGGAATAAAGCCTACAGTGACCATATTTGTTTTCATGATCTAGGACTCTGGGATGTGAAGCATATGTCCCGGTTTGATAGTCCCAGTGTTTAGTTCCCAAGCATGCTTGGAACTCATTATTCTATTACTAGTACATTTATTCTTAGATTATCTTTGTTTTAAGTGAAACTTTCTTTTGATTTCAAAAAGAAGTAATCAGTGGACTTTGTTAATGTTACTGTTAACTAATTAAGAAAATTAATGAATATGAGATAATCAATTTTTATCTTGATCTTTTCAGAGAATTAATCTTAAGAATACTATCATTATTATAAAATTATTACCATTATGGTTAAATCGATTCCATCATCTATGAAATTCTGTATTTTCCCACATTGAATGTTGATTTATGAATTTCGATGAGTTCATCAAGATTTTAAATTAAAAGATTAATTTTAAGCACAAAATCATCCTTATTATAAGAGCTTTAGGAAATAATCTTGAACGTTTTTTAATTTGCTAATTTATAATACTATAATTTTCATCACAGTTTCATTTTCTCTTTGACCAATCTAGAAAGCTCCAGATTATTGTCTTGCACATCTCATGACAGTTGCTTGAAATAAATCAACTTTCGTTTCAATCAGTACACTCAATCAGTATTCTCTTGATGCAAATTGCTTAAAATTATCGGAACATTTGGATTTATTTGCACGATGTTTTTTCCTTTTTGAAAATATAAAAATTAATAGATGTATCCCATTATTTTTCATTCGTTTTAAAAAATTCCAATTTTTTTTAATGTTTTTGTCAATGAGGTAAAAGGATATTCCATAAAAATATGAAGAGCACATGAAGCGTCTTGACATTTTATTAAGCTCACTCTGCTTTCTATGACATTCTAAACCCCCTATAGGAGAGAGAGAGAAGAGAAAGAGATTCATATTTGAGGATTCATTTAAACAATTCAGTGGTATTATGAAAAAATATTTAAATTAAATTATTATTAATTTTTGACAATACTAAATAAAATTATACCCGAAAATCAATCTTATATTTTTTTCTTTCCTGTATTGCCAGTCACAAGTAACTCATTGATCCAAATGTTTTTTTTTTATCTTACGTCGAGACAGCGGCCTTATCGGCCATAAGTCCTGTTGCAGCCCAATAAAAATTAGCCTTATTATGAAAGTTGTCAGGTAAACAGTTCAAAAGAGAAAGCGCAGGACAGCTTGTCAAATGAATAAAGTCCATAAAAGCTCCTGAAGGACACAGGGTACAGTAGGGTGAGTTGACCCGGAGAAAGTCAGTCCCTGGAGAAAGTCATGTCCAATCAAAATTCTGAAACTGGCTGCGAAAATGGAGCATGGAAGGCACATGGGGAGATGAGATTTCAGTTCAACAGGGAACCCCAAGCCTTGTCTTTAGTAATTTCGCTATATGAATTATGAAGGTCTTTGAGGAGTTTGTTTTTGATTAAGTTGCAGATTTGTTAGAATGATGGAATATAATCAGGCTGATGCAGTTTACATCCATTCTTTGCAAGGTCATATGCTTTTTCGTTTCCATAACACCACAATGGCTAGGTATCCACTGAAGAACAATTTCCCACCCGATGGAAATGGCATGATTGAAGAGTGACTTTACTTCTTCCAAGTGAAATGAATCGCTTATTGAGTATGAAGTGATGGCCACAATAGCAGACTGGGAGTCAATAAAAAAGACAACTTTCTTTAGTAGAGTGCTCAGTCCAAGAAGATTCACAGTGGCACACTTTATGACCTCAATTTCAGCATCAAAGTTTGTGGCCCCAGATACCACAGAAGGACAGAAGGGGATCGAGTGGTCGAGGCTTAGTGCCAGAAGCCGAGGCTTCTATAACTAATTTCAAGTACCAAGACACCCGAAAAATTCGACTCCAGTCTACCACCCAGCAGCCGCCACCTGCCTTGGTAGACGAGCCCGCGAACCATACTTCTGATGAGACGAGTAAACTCGTCGGCACCCACTCACTTTTCATGGCAAATTGAACTCTCTCATAAGATTTGTTATTGAACTCTCTCATAAAAATTTAGATTTTGAACTCTCTCAATTTAGAACAGTTTTCTTCCATCAATTCCTATTTACCGTCAAATCCTATTCTATTCCTCTATTTCCCAGTTCTCGACCGGACCATCGTCGGTGGCTCGCTGGTATTCCCTCATTGGAATGTCATCCGACACAATGGACATGATCCTTTTAAGGAACGACCAGTTGCGCCGGTCCAAGATGGTACTCAAGCTATCGCTATCGTACACCAGCTTGCTCCTTTCTTCCGAGATCCTGGTGCAAGACAGCACGAAGTGGAGGCAATCCCCCACCACATTGCATGAGCGACATAACTCACTAATCGGGTACCCTCGTTTATGAAGATACTCCGGTACACGTCCGTGTCCAGTCGCTATCTGGGCTATAATGGCATTACCGAAAACTCTCTTTTCAGTCACTGTTTGAAAGAGTCTGTAGGTCTGGTGGCCTACTACTTCATTCTCCCATCTCTGCTGCCATACACGCAGTGCTTCTTTATGCAACACCTTGAGAAGGTGTGACCTTGGACGTGACAGGTCCAGCGTTGGCTCTGGTAAGTCCGCAGCCTCCTTGGCCAGTTCATCGGCTCTTTCGTTACCGAAAGTGCCTGCATGAGCACGTACATAATGCAGGAATACCTCCCTTCGGCAAATCACCTCCCGATAAGAGTCCTTGATTTTATTAACCAAGATGTTTTGGTTATTTGGATCGGCCAGCGAGTAAAGGGAGGACAACGAGTCCCTGTATATATGACAAGTGCCGTTGCCCTGACTACTTTTGAGCCATTCTAGAGCCTTTCCCAGCGCCGACATTTCCGCCTGAAAGACGGAGTTATCGTCACCGAGTCTAGCCCCATAAGTGACAATCTCTTGCCCAAAGTAGTAGATGGTGAAAATTTTACCATCAATGCCTGATCCGTCTGTGAATATCTCCAGACCCTCACCAGTCAGTTTTTCGCTGTCGAAAGGCACACTGCACCTGTCCGCTGGATGACACTTTAAGATGTCCCCAGATACCACAGGTAAAGATTCCTCAAAATATTCCCTGCAGTACACACCAGCTCCAGTTGAGTCTCCGGTTGCCGAGCCATCTGTGTAAATGTAGAGCCATTCATCACCTGGGTATTTTGTAGCGATAGTCTCTAGGGAATGGATTCTGAGAATCTCTGGGTTAGCATTGCACTTCTTTTCTAAAGTGCCGATTGTGAGGCAAAAGGTTGCGATTTTATGATCAGGGGGAGGCTCAAATTTGACAGGGGGGGGAAGGTTTGAATGTCAATTGATCCAAAAGTTGCAACTGTTGTATGTATAGGACCCTTCTATAACTATCTTTTAATATTTTTGATATAAACATATTTATTTTACAGCAAATATCACAATTATTCCACCTGTTTTACTCTTGTATATTAATTAATCAATCACAAAAATATTTATTAAAAGGACATTTTGATAGAAAAGTGTTATTAGTCTTAAATTATTTGATAAATTTTGTTGTAAATTTTTGTCTAAAATTATTTTCCTTCAATACTTGTCTGCACCTTGGAATAAACAGGTAATCTTTATGTTTATTTATTTATATTAACTATAATTATATTTTACAATAAACTTTGAATTTAAATGAAAAAAATCCTTTTTTACTGATGAAATGCAATTTGTGTACAGTGACAAAAATGAATATGAAGAAATGAGAACTGCATTTAAAGTCTTTATATTTAAGAAAAAAGTACTAATTCTATATGAATTGGCTAGCTATCTTAATTCTTTCAGATTGTTAAAATATAAAAAATAAACAAACTGCTAAATATATTGAAAAAACAATCTTATTAATTCTCTTTCAAATAAATATTCAATTTCTTTTTAATTATTAAAAAAATACAATATAAATCAAGCAGAAAGATGCTTTTATTGTCAAAAATGAAAAAAAAATAGATAAAATATATAGTTCACTTGTTTTAAAGAAGAATTGGGAATTTTACCCTAGAAGCAATTCAACACTGGGGTGGTGATTGGGTTAACGATTTGAGCCGATGGAAACTCAACGGCTCCAACGGACCGGTGAAAAAATTCGGTGTAAAGTGAGTTACCAATGAAACCGGTAAGTGGCCACTGTAATACCACTGAGCCTCTGCTACTAGGGTATTCTAATGAAAAATTTTATAATATACTTTAAAAATTAAATTAATTAAGTAACAAAAACACTTTACTTCTTAAACGTGTCAGGAACTTGCAATTAATTCTACGTACCTGAAGAAACATTTGGTGCTCACTTACACTAACTGGGAAAAGTGTGGAAGCTAAACAAATGACTTAAACTAACTGAATGCAATAAACTTCAAATCATATTTTTCTGTTCATCATTTTTTTCCACCATCCACAAAAGCGAACCGTTTCTTGATTATCGGTTGACGAGTGATGAAAAATAGATCTGGAACACGGTTTACAAGAGTTCAGATCTTTGGTTGTCACGGAAAGATCCAATAAACAGGACAGCAAACACTTCATTCCATTTTCAACTGCTGCTGCTTGTATTGTAATATTGGATGGCATTTTTCACCTTGAGTTCCTTCCATGGGACTTCTGTCTATATGCAATAACTGGCATTTGTGCAAAAGTCCTTGTATCAGAAACAGTCAGCATTGATTGATGAGGAAACGGTTCTGCTGTTGCTGGACAACTCAAGAAGGTATTAAATGCTATAACTGCCTTAGAATGAGAACTTCTTCCCCGATTCTTTAAATATTTCTTGAATTCATTATCATTTGTTCTAGGCCCTGGACAATCATTTGAAAATCAGACGATTCCGTGATTATGAAAAAATCTAAAGCAAAGTGGTTCTTTTTTTGGTTTTTAAAAGAATATGTTGCGAATGGCAGCACCTCACCCACCAATCATGTGCCGTGCGCATCCCGCACGGGCTGACGGCATATGTTTATATTACTTTTTCTCTTCAATAGACCTTGTAAACTTTGTCCATGTAGTTTGTAATGTTCTGTGTGCTTTATTAAATGTTAGTTTCGTTTCACATTCTGAGTTTTATTCAGTAAAATTAATTAATCTGTCGAAATACGACATCGGGTAGATGTCAGCCCTGCTTAAACTTTTTTGAGTTGTTTCGTTATAGAGCGTAACGTTACATAATTACTGGCGCCCAACGTGGGGCCTTTTCGGCAGCTAGTTGATTAGTTTGAGCCTGAAAATGGATGTGACGCAACTAAAAAGACAACGAAAATCGTTTCGTATCTCATTTACTGCCTGTGCGAATAAAATTGAGACTGAACTTTGCCAAGAGAGCCCGGATGTCAATCGACTTTCGGTTTTGAAATCGCAAATTAGCGATAAATTTACACGCTTAGAAGTATGCCAAGGAAATATTACGGACCTTATTCTGAAAGAAGAAGATTCCGAAACAGAACATGAGGAGGATTTCCTGACTGCCGAGGAATATAGAGATAAGTTCTCCGAACTATGTTCACGAATTGATCGGCTATCTTTGAAAGAACCGAAAGCAATAGAATGTTCTGAGAAGAGAAAGTTCAAACTTCCCAAAATAGAGCTAAAGAAGTTCAACGGCGATGTTAAAGACTATTTGACCTTTTGGAGTCAGTTTAGTAAAATTCACGATGATGCAAGTATCCCCAATGAGGATAAATTTCAGTACCTCCTGCAATCCGTAGTGCCGAAATCGAAAGCAGCTCGTGTGGTGGAGAGTTTCCCTGCAACGGCGGATAATTACTCCAAGGCGATATCCCAGCTTAAGGAGAGATTCGGACGTGAGGATCTTTTAGTGCAAGTTTATGTTAGAGACCTGCTCACCATGGTTATGAAAAATGCCGTCACCGGACGTTCCAAGACAGATCTTCCGACATTATACGACGAGTTAGAAGCGAAGATACGGGCCCTAGAGAGTCTAGGGCGAACCCAGGAAAAGTACGGTGATTTTCTAAGTCCTTTAGTGGAATCTTGTTTGCCGGAAGAGGTATTGCTGGCATGGGAAAGGAGCAGAAACATGAGACCAGCGTCTGATGCTGAGAATCGTTCACTGGAGAATTTAATGGATTTTCTTAAGCAAGAAGTAAAAGGAGAAGAGATGGTCGAGTTAGCTCGAACTGGTTTCGCTTCTTCTTCTAACTTCAAGAAGAAAGATGCAGTGCACAAATTAGATAATTACCCGACGGCAGCGTCATTGGTAAGCACTAACACTAGAGGCAACACAGGTAAGCGAATTTTACTTTGTGTTTTTTGTAATGGGAATCATCACTCCAGGGACTGTTTGAAAGCGAGAAAAATGTCCTTAGATGAAAAGAAAAAATGTTTGCTGAAACATAGAGCCTGTTTTTCATGTTTCTCTGCCACGCACTTTTCAAAATCCTGTAAAATAAAAAATTCCTGTTTATATTGTGCCAAGCCGCACCATTATTTATTATGTGACATTTCTAAAGAAAGTAGTAAATCGGACTTCATCGAAGCTAATTCATTAACCAATAGTTGTGTTAAGCATAATGTTTACTTAATGACTTTTATTGTTAAAATACGTGCAAATGACAGAGTGGTAACGTGTCGAACGTTACTGGATAGCGGATCTCAGTATTCCTACATCTCAAAGCATGCAATCGAAAAATTAGGTATTGTATCAACTAACAAAGTGAAAATGCAGCTTTCGTTATTCGGCGGAAGAGAAACGCCGAGTCAGATACATGATGTTTACGAATTGGTTATTAGCTCGTTGGATGACTCATTCACTCTAAGTGTTGTAGCTCTTTCCGAAGAGAGAATTTGTGGCAATGTGCCAAAAATCAACTGTTCTACTATTATGAATGAGTTAACTGAAAAGGGGATTATTCTATCAGACAGTGAGGCACCTGAATACGAAATAGATTTGCTTTTGGGTGTTGATGTTGTAGGGTTTTTGTTTATGGATAAACCTATCAAATTGAATTCGGGTTTGTTTTTGTTAGAGACGCGGTTAGGATTCATTCTGATGGGAAAACAGGAAATGCTTAGTAAACGTGATGCAATATCTGATACTGTTTTGAGTGTTATTTATTTATATGTTTCGAATTCATCTTTTACTGAGTTGTGGGATTTGGAAAGTATTGGGATTCTTGATCCAGTTCAGAGGTTAAACAAAGATAATGAGCATTTAAAGGTGATACAGGAGTTTGAAAAGAGTATGAAGATTCTGCCGGATGGCAGATACGAACTTTGTTTGCCTTTTAAAGGAAATATAGTTGAGTGTGAAAACGAAACCTCTCATTTTTTGCCACACCGACCAGTTGTGAAAACCGATAGTAGCACCACAAAAATACGGCCAGTTTTCGACGCTTCGGCTCGGGAAACTGGAAAGAGCTCATTAAATGATTTATTGCACAAAGGTCCAAATTTAATTGAGCAGATACCGGATATAATTGACAGATTAGCACATTCGGTGCAGCAAGCACTTAACATTACAGAAATGGAAACCATTTTTTGGAGCGATTCCATTGTTGCTTTATATTGGTTAAGACATAAAGGGGGATGGTCAGTTTTTGTTTCGAATAGAATGAAAGAAATAAAAACACTTTTTCCTGATAGCGAATGGCGACATGTGCCAGGGAAAATTAATCCTGCTGATTTAGTCTCTCGAGGGTGTTCACCTAGTTATTTGGTTGAGTTACACTGGTGGATAGGGCCATCATGGTTAGTTGAGTCTCCAGACTCATGGCCCGTCTCTGGATTAAATAATTGCGAAACTTCCGAAATTACTTCAGAAAGGAAAAGAGTTAGAGTATATAATCTAAATTTGACAGAGAAAAAGGTACCATGGTACGCTGAGAAATTTTCCAAATTTCATTCGATCATAAGTTTAGTGGCTTGGGTTCTACGATTTGTTAACAATGCAAGAAGTAGTTTTAATCAGAGAAAAGTGGGGGAATTAAGCCTAGAAGAGTTAGAGAATGCTGAGATCCGACTAATTCATTCTGTACAATCTCAAAGTTTTCCAGATGAAAAGTCAATATCAAACTTGTGTGTATTTAAAGATGACAACAATATCTTCCGTGTAAAGACTCGAATTACTGAACGTATTGATGCTCCTCACTTTCTATCGCCAATCCTACTGTCTAACAATTGTATCTTTACTCAAAGACTTATAGAGCATTTTCACACTGAGAATTATCATGCTGGTACCGAGTTACTTCTCAGCATAATTCGTGAAAAATATTGGATACTAAGTGGAAGGAGAACTATCAAATTAAAAACTCAGTCTTCTACAATAGTGCGTCCAATTCAGCGTGTGTTTCCCCTCGAAGTCAGTGGAGATGACTTGGAGAGCTTGCCACTGCAGAGTATTCAACAGACTGAATCTGTGAAATCGCTGAGTCCGTCTTCAGAGGTCACACAACCTCAAGTTACCTGGGTGGTCGTGCCATAAGAAGACCAAAAAAAAAAAAAAAAACTGAACCTAGTGACTGTAACTGATGTTTTTGAGTAGCTATCCAGCTCCTCAAAAAGGGGGGAGGATGTTGCGAATGGCAGCACCTCACCCACCAATCATGTGCCGTGCGCATCCCGCACGGGCTGACGGCATATGTTTATATTACTTTTTCTCTTCAATAGACCTTGTAAACTTTGTCCATGTAGTTTGTAATGTTCTGTGTGCTTTATTAAATGTTAGTTTCGTTTCACATTCTGAGTTTTATTCAGTAAAATTAATTAATCTGTCGAAATACGACATCGGGTAGATGTCAGCCCTGCTTAAACTTTTTTGAGTTGTTTCGTTATAGAGCGTAACGTTACAGAATAGGTATTTTATCACAGCAGTATACGCGAACTTGAATCACGCTGGAGAAAATTGTTGCATGGTGGTTCATTCGATAAATAAAGTCCGTTTTTCCATACCAATACTATGTCAGGAAATTCTATGTCCCACAGCAGTAAAACTTCCTTGCTACCTAATAGAAAAAAGAAGAAAAAAAAAAGTATAATTCATACTTTTATAAATATAGTTAATGATCTTTTTTGCCAAATATTATGATTTAACCTTAATTCAAAAAATTAAATAAAGTGAAATAAAATAAAATTCTGTAAACCAAGATTTTGTACGAACCTCACAAGTAAATCCTGATTTTAAAGCTGTTTGGATTTTTATTAATGAACTGTACAAGATATTCTCAATGTAATTTAAACTGTAAATTTTATCAAGTATGTTTTTTTATGTGCTTTTAAACCAAAAGAATGCTTGAAATGTGCTTATGTGTGTGTGATAGCTTTAAGAAAATGAAAAGTTTATCTTAATAAGCTTCTAGGATGCTTAAAACAATAAGACAAAAACTATACAGGTTGACTACAGCAGGACTTTTCAATCATAAGTCAGTTCTCAGAAAACTCAAAACACAACCATAGTTGATGCAAATTGTAATGTTACTTATAGTAATTGAAGATTTGAGTAGTTGATCATTATTTATTATTTATAAATATATGTATTCATATTGTTAAAGTAAATAATTTATCGTTGTTATAAAAACAATTTTCTATTTCAATAAGATGCCTAAGTCAGATGTTAAGCAAGGTAAATATAAAACGCTTAAAAAGCCTCATGTATATATTTTTAATGGATAAAATGTATGCTATGAAATTTAATAGCGCAATTAGTTTTTTCTATTGGAGAATCTGAATTTTTACATTTTTATTGATTAGATTTTTTATTGATCATTTCAATTAGATGTCAAAACGGCAAATAAAATTGATTGTATAATACAAAAATGATTTTTTTGATGATCTCTTTTAGCGTTTAACTGAAAATGTTGTATTTCTGTGTCTATAATGCTTTGTGGTAATTAAATTCATTTACTTTGCAATTTTGATGACATTGGTATAGCTTAAGAAGATAATAGTTGGTGCTTATTATTATGTAGTTATTTCATTTTTGACAAAGTTGTTAATAAATTTAACATTATTACTGATTAAATCATATTACTGTCATTTATATTATGAGTATGGGAGCTTTATACTCATTGTGTTTTTGTTAACAAATAAGAATAATATTTTTTTAATTTGATTGCGAAAAATATAGCTGAATTACATTTATAATTCTACAACTATATATTTAAATTTTTTGTCAAGTAGTTCTGATTTCTTATTGGAAACTAAATGTAAGTTATACTCTTCATTTTTTTTACTAAGAAATTTTTTATTGCAAAAATTCAATGCAGGGATTTTTATATTTACTATGTGAATAATCATAATTAATACAATATTAGGAAAAATTTTACGTTAAATTAACTATTAATACTTGGGTATTAAGTATCTTACCTTTCTTTGTAATTACTAAAAGAAGGATTCTATTTCCTTATGATAAAAATTTTATAATAAAAGAAAAATTTATTTGTACTGACAAAATTAATATTAATATGACTTTAATATATTATAGATTTTAAACTATTATCTGTGTAATGCAAAATTTAGCTAATAGTTTTTGTTGAAACAGTATTTTTATAATTTTTTCTTAATAAGTCTTCTACTGTTATCAAAATAACAAATTTTTAAAAGTAAAAAGTAGAACATTGTGCAATTTACCATACCCTACCAAATAACTTAAATATTATTTGATGCAGTTATTTAAAATATAGTTTCCTTCTGCATATACATTTTGTGCTGCTTTAAAATTAATTTTTGCTCTTTATAGTACATCTTGTTGCTCCTATTGTGGTATGTATTTAATATTTTCTTTTAAAATAATTAGATTATTATTTTTAATATTTCTTCTTGTGTAATGATTCCAGTCTCAGATATAAATGTCAGCATAATGTATCTGAAGAGTGATTTTAATATTGGAAAAATATTTCGTACAACATCATCATATATTAAAGTTAAGCTGAAATGATTTTATTAAAGGAGTTATTAATATTTTTGCATTAAATGTTACAGAAAAATTTATTTTAATATAATTTTTAAAAATTCTTTTCAGTTGAAATTAATTATTTTGTTTTAAAAAAAGAAAAATCTAGTGAGATGTATTATTAATGTTTAATATATTTGGTGATTTGTATTATTTGTAATTTTTGTAAGGAAAAATTGCTTTAAAAAATTACTTGTTTTGTAAAAAATTTGTGTAGTAAAAATGTGTTGCTTTTTATTAAATATTTCCTTATGTTAATATCGCATAATAGTTACTTATTAATAACTATAGAAATTTTATTTTAAGTACAGTAATACCTATTTTTAACATTGAAAAATATTAATGCTTGTTGTTCAATGGGCATTGATCTTCAATTTCACAATTTGTGAGTTTGAACCTCTCTTCAAGCATAAACATTTTCTGTGATTTAGAATATTATTTAATCCAAAGATTCTGTTCCAGTTAGCCATTGTGGGGAAAAAGTAATAATAGGAGAACTTAACAAACTAATACCAGATCAATTTTTAATGCAGATGAAGTTAATATCTCAATATCTAAAATTTTAGGCTCAATTTCAACAGTTCATTGGTTTGATTCATATCTGAACTATAGATATTGTAATAATTTATTATCTAATTTAAATTGTAAGTAACAGTCAATGCAGCATTTATTTTTTAAAATTAGCCCTAGACCTCTGTATTACTCATTAAATCAATGTAGTAAATAATTTAATACCTAAGGCTATTTTGATTTTATACATGTTTTTGACACCCTTATTCCTTTCAAAAATTCTTTTCAGTGCTATAAAAAATATTTGTATATTGCAAATAAAGAAACTTGATTAAAATTCCCAAATGGGAAAGCTCACTTAATATTTAACTTGAAATACATCTTATATATTTGTTCAATGGTCAAATTGAAACTTTGAACCTTTTATATAGTCCACCATTATCAGGTTTTTTAATCTCTGCAAATTTTATTAAATTTGTTTCAATTGGAAGTAAGCTCTTTTACAGGAGCAACATTAGTGCTTACTCGTCTAAGTGTAATGACATCATGACTGTTAATGATTTCATTATATTAATATAGGTAGTGGAATATTTTTCCAACAATCTTAATAAAAACTGATTTAAATATAAACGTTCTGTGTAATTTAAAATGCTAAAATTAAATTTCTAAAAATGTTCATTTAAAGAAAAATAAACTTTTTATTGAACATAACCAACGCAAAAGTATCGATTTGTAATTTTATCATTTTCCAATGGAAATGGAAGCAATCGAAGATATATTAGGAAAGCGAACAAAAATATTTATGGATTAAAAAACATTGCAAAAAGGGGAATTTTTTAGAAACTTTTCCCTTCTTTATATGAGAATTATTTTACTAAAACAATTTGTATTTGTTTCTTATTTGATATATTTTTACCATTTGTTTGGTGCAGTATGTCCTGTTTTATATTGTGTACCTGAAAAGATAAAATGATTTGTAAGGTAAACAAACTCTTCATTTTAATGTTTCCCAGAATAAAAATTTACATGAAATGAAGGGTTCCTGTTGCTGAAAATCTCAAAAATAGAATGTGAATGATTGAAATTTTCATGGTGAAGCCAAAATTGCTGGAATCCTTGTATGTGTTAGTATGTTTACCCCATTCTGTTAAGTTGAGCTGGTGGCTAGATGGTTGCTGTTTGACTTTTAGTTTAACATTTTGTGGGAGGAGTCTGAGCTTTTCAGTGAATGTCGGCAATAGTTGGAAATTGTCTTAAACTGTGTAGGTCCTAATCGAATAATACTCGATGCTCAAAAACTGACTATTGACAAAGAAATTCATTCCTCAAAATCTCTAGTGATAAAATGTGAATATAATCAGGCAATAAACATAAATCATAATTGCATAACATTGCAGAAATCCTTATAAATTAAAATCCATAAATGTTTTTCATAACTTTAAAACAATGCAATTTATTTTGCCGAGACTTCTATCACTCATATTTAAAAATATCTAAATAAAGATTATTTTCTATAAATTTGTACTGATTTTTTTGATTGAAATAATTTGGCCAGATGCCTTATCTCTTTATTGCTTATGTATTTTAAAAAGCTATTTGTTTATGCATATTAACACCATGTATAAAAAAAGGGATAAAATGACTTTAATTCAAAATTAAGAAATATTAGTTTTTGAGATTTTAAAAAATTCATTTGGGAATTTTCTCTTTGCTAGCTTGGAAAAGAACCTATAATGAATGCTGATATAGATATTAACAGTCAATAAATTTGATTATTTTTACTTTTTTCTTTAAAAAAATTTCTTTCCTCTGTTTTTTTTTTTTTTTTTTTATGCAGAAAAATATTTTTTTGAAACTTACATTAATTGATTATAAGTCTGACAGGGCAAAATTTGCTGTTTTACAGAAATGTTTACATATATATATATATATATATATATATATATATATATATATATATATATATATATACACATATATATATATATATATATACACATATATATATATATATATATATATATATATATATATATATATATATATATATATATATATATATATATATATATATATACACATATATTTGTACATAACTAAGCATTAGTAAGATCCAATACTTTGCCTTCTATTTCTAGTGTTTTGTGTAATGTTTAATCTATATAATTTTTATGTGCATAGCAATTTGGGGTCGAAAGAAAAATGCTATTATGCGATCATATAGAAAAATGCAAAAGAATAAAATGCCTACAAGATCTAGTGAAAACCAGTCAGAAGACAGACAGTAAGTTATATTCATATATATTTTAAATACTTATTTCCTTATGCAAAAAAAGTGTTTCTCTACTATCCTTAATAACTATTTCTTTTAAAAATAAATTGCAATTTTATTATATAAATAATTTTTTTATTGGATAAAAATTATTTTTTTTAAATTGTCATTCATAATCAAGCTTCAAAAATAGAATGATATATATATATATATATATATATATTTTATTTCCATTTTTAAATAAATTAAAATTAGAAATAGATGTTTAAAAATTAAAAAATGAATATAAAATCAAATTTTTATCTATTATTATTACATTTCTTAACAAGATAACATATTGGAGAAATTCATTTATTATATATATATATATATATATATATATATATATATATATATATATATATATATATATATATATATATATATATAAGTATTTTCATTTTTATTTTTTATATAAATAAGTATTGTTTGAGAGGAAAGCATATGTAACAGTTTCAATATAGAATATTTCTGAAACAGTTACACAAATCTTAAAAATAAATAAATGCAATAAAATAAGACTGAAAAATTCAGTTCAATTAAAATAAGTTCGTATTCACTGATAAATTGTATCAATGAAATTTATTGTCAATTATATAACTTAGTATTTAATATAGTTTTATTTTTCCCGTTCGGCCCAATTTGTCTGCTGGGTGCTCTATTTTAGTAGTCATTGTTGTAGATGATTTAAATTAATCCCTAGAACAAATTATAAAACACTTTCATCAAAAGATTTAAATTTTTCTAATTTATTTTTCCACTATTCTTGATCTTTGAAATTGTTTTACATTAATGCTATTCAGCATATTATAAATCTGTTATTTAATTGAAAAGATAAGCATAAAGGAAATGAATAAAAGTTAATTATTAGAAGAATAATCTTTTGTAGCTGTGAGTGTGCCATATCTTGAAATTCAGTTGGACTATTGGGAAAAATGTATTTTGAAACAAATGACTTTTAAAAAAAAAAAATATTCAAACACAAACTAAAGATACTTGAAATAAAATTTCAAACAAATAATAATAATCTCCATTTGTATTCATTTTCCCATGAATTGCATTAAAAATATGTAAGAAATAATGTGTCCAAATTTTGTTATTTTTAATAAGGGAATGTTTGTAAACATATTTTTCTGAATTTTGAAATTGCTGAATTAATAGAGATCATAGTTAATAATGTAAATATTATTTTCAATATATTAAGCGTCTTTCATGATGGCATCAAACAATTCTAAAAATGCTTTTTGTGTTCTGAAATGCAGAAAAAATACCATAAAGCAAACATAGAAGTTTAGAGCAATTTATTTTTTTTAGAAAAAATTTATTTTAATTTTTTTATTTATTTTTATATTTTTATTAAAATACATAAAGTTACCCATGATGTACACACATATCAAAGCTTATAAAGTGTGTACTGTAATCCTGTGTTTCCATTATGAGAAAAAAAATGTTAAACAGGATCTTCTAATTCTGATATTCAAATTTTGAAAGTGATAGATTTTTAATGCAGTAAATAGGAGCAATATACTTTTGAAACATAAAATCTGAATGTATTTTCACAATATATACATCTGTTGTTATATATTTAATTCATCTGTTGTGATATAATTTAGAACCTTAAAATGGTAAAATAATAATAATAATAATAGTTTTTAAATAATTTCTTTTATTTTTATTTTATCTATTTGGGATCATTTTTATTCTTATTCATTTTTTAACAAACATTTTAGGACATTTTTCCAAAGAGCCATGAGTGAATATGAACGAAGAAAAGCTTATAGAGAAGAAAAGAAAAAGGTATGTGAATTAAATTCAAGTTTTTATCAAAACTCCAATTAAGTTTTATGCATTTCCTGCATGTAATGTATTCCCCATGAAACTGTTCCTTGTCAAAAGTTTTCAATTTTATGTTTGTAATTCTGTAAAAGTATGCCTTGCTCTAAATTTTTTTCAAAAATTGTAAAAGTTTCCCTAAAATCATACCAAAAGCCTCTAATTGTACTAAATATAAATACTATGTACGATTGAGATAATCCAAAAATGGTATAAGTCATCATAAGCTTTCAAAAACTTTAAAATATTGTTTTAAGCTATAATTGATAACTGTAAATATTATTAACACAATGAGACTGAAATCCCGAAACACATTATAAATTCTCAGTCTTTATAATTAATGTATAAATATTTTATCTTATTTACTTTGTTCAAAAAATTTAGTGTATAAAGTTAAAGAAACATTCCTAGCAATTGATATTTAGTATAAAGAATTGTTTTTCAATGAATTTCAAGTTATGTTCTGGTTCCTGCCCATAAGGAAATAAATGTGCTTTCAAAGTATTTTACTTTTTGCTGAGGTGTTTGGCATGAAGTATCTGTTTCCTGAGTGGCTGCATGTCTATACTCATGGTGCCTTATACAATAATTAGAAAACTGCAGGGTCAGATTTTTTTTTAAATGAACTTTTTTTCCTTTTATGCTTCTACAGGGAAATACAGAACAACTTTTGACAGATGTGGTGGCCATTAGAATTCCTGTGAAAGCAGCTATTGGTCCTTGAAGATAAATTTACAAGAGTAGTTTTGTTCTTTGATTCCTAAATGGCAATCCAGGTCATTTGCTCAGCTAATCCTCCTATATCTGATGAAATCCATCAATGTCAGGACTATTTACGAAAGTACGTTTTGAAGAAGAAATGTGGTATTTCAGTGGATTCCTGATCATTGTGGGGTAAATGGGAATGAATGGGCTGATTTCCTTGCTATAAGAAGCTTGAGATTGCTTCAATCAAGGTATTCAATAATATCATATGACTACATTAAGCTGTGTATACTAAACAAATTATATCTAAAAACTTTTTAATGCAGTTACTTAAACATTTGTAGTCAAAACAGTGGAAAGTTGACAATGGTCTGCATTTTAAAGCTTTCATACTGTCCCATCTTTTAACAGGTTGCAACTGCCTAGGAGAGTATCTCCATTGTTTAGAGATTTTTGACCAACCAAACTGTCTTCTTTGTTGTATGATTGAACAAATGAATAGAGTCTGTTGTAATGATTGCCTGTTGATTCTAAGACAGTGTTGTATTGCAGAGCTAGAGATCTTTTAATGCCATGATTTTAGTCCATTTTCATACTTTAAATCATCTGTAGTTTCTTTTTGTATTTTACCTTTCTTTTGTAGTAGTAGGCTGACCTAGCAGTCGAATGGTTAGCGCTCTTGCCTTCGGTTCAACAGTTCGTGGGTTCGAATCCCACTTTGAGCATGGATGTTTGTAGTGGTTCAGAATCCACTTTAAACTGTATGTCCCGGTCTAATTAGCCTCGTGTGCAAAAAATGACCGTTGAGCAACAAACAAAGCAAGCAAGCAAGCTTTCTTTTGTAGTGTCTTGTTGTTAGACATTAAAATAACATCTTAATGGAATCAATGTGGCAACTTCTGTATTTTCCATATGTGGAGATAGTTTGATGAATGGACAGCATATCTTTATTTCAAATTAAAGAATTTTCATGTTTATATCGCGTGGACAATAACATAACTTATGAGCAATTAGTTAATCTTGTGTATAAGAGGGAAAAAATATTGGTAAAAGTTTACAATCAAGTACCTCTTGGTTCTTTGGTGGTTTTTTTATGCTAAGATACAACTAACAAGGTGGACCTACTCAAAAGCTATGCAAAGATAGGATTACCATAGATTAAAATTTATTCCCTAATCAAGGGGTACTCAATTCTATAGTGAACCTGAAATATTTTATGTACATAATTTTAGATTAAAATTGTACAAGAAGTAATTTATAGATGTAGATACTGTTCAACAATATCAATAATGAAATTGTAGGATAATATATATTGTCTTTTTTTATATATATATTTAATATTAGCATATTTTGATGATTTATTTATGTATAATAAAAAGCAAAACTTTTATTGATTGTATTTATTAAAAATTGTCATGTGTATTATAAATGTAATTAATAATTAGCAAAATATAATTATTTAATTGTATTGCTTTAAAAATAATTAATTGTTGCTTAATAATTGCAAGTTTTTTACTCAATGTTTTAATATTGTAAATGTACTCTGGGCAATTAATAATTAATTAATCATTTTATACATATAATATATTCTGCAGTTTGTTAATGAATAGTTTCTTTGGATATATTTTATCCATATATACAGATACAATGAAATTCTATAAAAATATAACCTATCATTGTTATGTATTTTTATAGTTAAAAATATAATTTTTTCCAATACTTTTTATGGAAAATTAGAAATTGAATTTTTTTCATTATCCTCTATCTCACACATTTTGTTTGCTAAAATTTTATGTGAGTTTATTTTAAATACTTAAATAATTTATTTATATAATCTTTAAGCTGTATATATTAGAATTATGTGCATTTGTTTGTAATATTAAAAATACTTTATTTGTCACAGATATTGATCAAATTATTATTAAATAATTCTTTTAATAACCTAATATTTTATAACATAACTAATTAACTAAACTATCTGAAATTAAAAATCAGTTTGATATTATTATATGGAATTTTTAAAAATGCTGAACATAATTTTAGACAAAATATCCATTTGTTTTTATATTTGAAATGGAAATTTGCTGCATTTGTCTAAACTCTGCAAAGAAACCTTCAGATTGATCATTTTAATCTTTTTGAACTCAAAAGAATTGAAATCAACTTCAGTTAACAAAATCTTTTGTATATTTTATTCATTTCTTAAATATGGATTTAAAAAGACGGGCTATTTCAAATTTACCAATTTTTATGATTGTTTCAATTACATATATCTAAAAAATGTTATGAAATCTTGATGTTTATGTCTATATATAAATAATTTAACAACACTACATTATGTCAATTGTATGTAAAATATTAAACTTAAATTAAATGTATAATTTTCAACTGTTATATTTGAATAAAATTTAAATTTTTTTTTACCTATCTTGAATATCAAATTTTTTGTGGCAGAAATTTTTCTCTTCCAATTGCTGTCATTTTTTATTTATATTTCTAGTTAGAAGAAAAACAAAATAATAATTTTAGATTAAATTTCTTATGAAAGTGGCTGTGAGGTATTAAGACATTTCTGTTTGTCATTCAATTGTTTCTTTATACTAATTTCAGATTTTGAGAGAGTTTTGTTGCAAATAAACTTAAATTCTGTTAAAAGAATTTCAATAAAAGTTGTACAATATATATATATATATATATATATATATATATATATATATATATATAAAAATTTCATGTTACGATGTATGTTCCCGATAAACTCTGAAACTACCAAACGGATTTTGCTAAAATTTTGTTTCATTCATTTTGCAATCTTTGATATTTAATTTGAGATAATTAAATTAATATATTGATAACAGGAGAAGGTGTCACATGTATTGGTTTTATGTTTTCTTTGCATTAAAAGAGAATAATATTAAAGAAATCTTAGTGTATTCATTTATTTATTTTACTTGAAATGTAAATTTATTTCAAATGTTAATGTCTCTTAAAATTTTCCACAACTCTTTAATTCATGTCTCAAATGATTTTTATACATTTTTTTAACATAAATCCCAATAGCAGTATATCTTTTGGGCATAAAATGTTATTTTTATTTAATACTTCATGTGACAGAATGTGTAAGTAGTGAAAGTATGAAAATTTATGTAGTTAATTTTCGAAAGAAATATTAGATGAATTCTGAAAGGATCTATATGCAATTAAAAAAAAAGTTTTTAAATTTAAAATATAGTATTAAAATAATTTAGTAAATGACAATTATTTATCAATATTTAAGACTGAACAAATATTGATTTATAATTATCATTTACTGTATTATTTTAATACTATATTTGGATTTGGTGATAGCATGCTCAAAACAAAAAATCTTTAATGAAATTCAAATTTAAAAGTAAATATTCTTATGTTAATATGATTTAATTTTTCAGTCACTTGAAGTTTTCCTGTATAATGAAAAAATTTTCAAAGTAAAGTGGTCTATTTAAGATTATCTGAAATCACTAATCAAAGTTTTAAAAAACTGCTTATAAAAAAAACAATAAAAATAGTCTTTAATTTTAGTTTTCTATTTAATCATGAAACTTGATGAATACATTTTTAGCAACATATTAAAATATTTGAAGTTAATATAAAAGGCTTACTTTGCTTCTCTTCAAAATACAAAATTTAATGTAGTTGTGTGAAAGAAGAAAATGTTTCAGTTGCTTAATAGATGATAGCTTTTCTTTTTTTAACAAAGATTAGAAATGCTGTGTGAGGGAAACTATTCTTAAATATGTCTCATTTACAGTATCCTAATGAAAGTTAAAAGTTTTGTTTTTTCTGTAATTAAGCAGTTATTAATTAAAAAATATTTGATTAATTTATAGCATTTTTTCCTTTTGTTTGCAGGCGATTGAAGAAAAGAGAAAAGAAAGAGAGGCTGCATTTAAAAAGTCTCAAGAAAAGAGAAGACAAAACTTTCAAAAACTCTCACAAAGAACGAAATGGGGACAACCTGTAATGAAAGGAAGGATTGAAATTTTGTTAGAAAAAATTCAAAGAACTGTGGGTTCAGAAACAACAAAATGATGGGCTATTATTTGGATTAAATATTTATATAAAAATATCTTATATTTGTTGCAGTATTCTAAATCATTCATAGTAAAACTTGATCATCCATTAATGTAAATTGATCATACATAAAGTTTCATAAAGTGTGTCCATTCTGACTGTATTTAAATTTCCATAATTATAATTATTATTTAATCACCTGCATTAATTTCATGTTTGAAAGACATTTTATAAAATTAAAAAAAAATTATCCATTTAAGATCACGCTTACATGTTTGTATGCAGGATGTTGCTAAATAAGTATCAGGGTTTTAATGCATTGTAGAATTAATTACATGACTTCTCATTGGTAGTCTATAACTGCTCAAGTGGCTTTTATTTCATGTATTATGAAAGGAAAAAGCCACTTGAACAATTATACATACAACCTTACCAGTGTAAATATGTCTCTTCACACAGCACACATCAAGTTGATAGTCTAGTTCTTCCCAAACATTTAGTGTTTGTGGTGTAACTGAATTGCTGCCTCAATCCATCTTTATAGTTTAGATGGGTGAGCTAATTATGTAGGCACTTACACATGATGATTTATTATCCCTTACAGGTAAAAATCTCCTGATATGTGATCGGCTGAGTGTGGAAGCCATGCAAAACAATTTCATTGGTTCATTTGCTGCCAATTCAGTGGTCAGGTATAGTGATGTTCAACCTATCATTATTGTCCTTATGTTATTGAGGTGGCACAGTATCTTGCTACCAAATAAAGTTATACGGTTCGTCTTCTATATGTTGAGGAAATGCTCATAGTTGTAGCTCATTGGGATATGAAGTGTCACTTACAGTTTGTTTTCCAAAACAAAAAGGCCTATAATACTTTCTGCCAAAATATAAGACAAAAAACATTCAATTTAAGAAAGCCTCATTGCAGTTGCACCATCTTATTTGGATTTTCTAAGCCCCAGATGTGCGTATTATGAATGCTCACATATCCACTCATATGAAATGTTGATTCATCACTAAAATCAGCACAATCCTGAAAATCATCTTGCAACAACATTTTATGAGTAAAGTTGGTATATAAACTGTGGTCTGTAGACTTTATAGCTTTTAATAACTGCAAACAATAAGAATGTAGTTGCAAGCATTTCCAAAAAATTTCGAACAGTCATCACCAGAATTGCTAATTTATGACTTACTTTTCGAAATGATTCAGTTAAGCTCCGTCTGAAAGACTCACTCGCTCAATGCTCTTCAGAAACTTTCTCGTCCTGTACTCTTTCCTTTGCAAAGGCTACAGGCATTTGCTAACTCATGATACCATCAATGTATGTTTTCTGAGAGGACTACATCTGAATTTAAACTGGAGTTTATGTTGCACAATAAACACTGATTCAGCCTTTGTAAACTGCTGTACACAAAAACTTTGTGTTCACTAATCATCATTTTTATTACTTGTCTTTTCTAACGCATGTGCAGAGGCATTAGTGCAAGTCCTTTTAGTACATATGCGTACCAACAAAAAGCATTTTGAGTTGCTCTATTATGGTTAACTGTTATGGTGTTAAGTTTCACATAGTAAAACTTACAAAGCATTTAACTCACAATATTTAGAAACACCTTGTATTAAAATGTTTCTATCCTATTTTCACAATTCAAACAGTCTTATTTCTGATTTAAAATATAGTCCTTTTAGAATGTTTTATATTAAAATAAATGCTTTCTTTTTTACTAAAACTATTTTCACATTGAATTTATAGATAAAAGAAGCTATAGAATATATTATAACATGTATATAATTTAATTTAGTATCTGAAGGATAATGTTATATAAATTATTTCTGTATATAAAACAGAATTACAAAATATATAATTTTAATCCCTTAAAAAGGATCTAATGGAAATATTGCATCATAAAATATATAAAATATCCAGTAATCAATGTTTGAATTAAAACACATTATCAGTTAAAACTTTTTTGTGGAAATTATTATCTTACTTTGCAAAAATTTTCAGCTATGGCTCATTAGACAATTGAAAATATTTTTGAAAACTTCTTTATATGAAAAAAAATTTCCTTTAATAAAAAAATTTTTTTAAACAGGATAATTTTTTAAATAGAAAATATTTTGATTTACAGTATCTGAAAAGTATTAAAAGTTCCCTTAATTTGTATACTTCTATTAAAAAATAGAATACTATAAGTCAGTTTTAAAATATTTGCTGGATTTCCATGCATAAATATTTTCTCTTGGAAAAATGAACAAAACCTTTTGAAATGAATAATAAAAAAATCAGTGCATGAATTGTTAATAGTAAGTTATAAAAAATAGAAAAGCAGCAATTTACTTTATTGACACACTTTCACACACTAAATATGGCACTCGAAACTTTTGAAAATTGAAAAACATTAGTGAATTACACTTGCAGAATTTATTTTTAAAACTGAAATCTTAGCATATGAATGAGGAAGTAATTAAAAGTATTTTCAACTTAAATTCTTTTCTTAATAAACTTTTTTCATCTCTTTTGTAGTGTTTATTTTGTTATTTCAAGAAAAGTGCGGTTCTTAAGATTGTGTATAATTATTGTTTCTATATAAACTTTTATCTTTTGATTTTGTATTTATTTTTTTCACTTCTATTTCACAATTTAAATGCAGATAGTCCACTCATATTTGTACATTTGAAAATCAAATATTATAAAAATACCTTTCATTTTGTCGATGCAATGGCTTAAAGTTATGAGGCAAAATTCATTTTTAAATTTTTATTAAATAATTTGTTCCATGAATATACCATCAAAATATTTAATTAATATAATTTTAAGATAATTCTTTACCATTTTTTAAAGGAATCCATGTTTATTACACTAATGTTATCATAATTAAAATATTTTAAGTATTTAATATTTTAATGTATGCGTTGTTAGAGACTTATTTTATCCATCTATCTATCTATATATGTATATAATTTCCAAATAATAGTGACAAACATTTTTACAAAAAATAAGTTCATATTTGATATATTAAAATTTCCTTTGATGATATTCATATTTTTGAATGTTTAGTACCAGTATAACACTAAATTTTAAAATCTAAATTTCATTTTGTTATTTTGAAAATCATAGGAATGCTGCTTGTAAAGAATGCTTCACTATTTCTTATGATCAATATGAGAATTATTTCATTTACTAATTTTTGATGATAAATTTTAAAACGAAATAAATCCAAAGAGCAAATAGAAAGAAGGGACTTGAGACACTTAATTCGATTATTTCTTGAATTTTCGTAAAAGTAGAGATCTGAAAATTTGGATTTTAGTATCGATATTTTAACTGAAATCTTCGTTAGAAAACATATTAATAATTCGAAAGTGAAAAAATATTTGTTCATGTCAAGCAAAATATTTTCTTTTAAAATTTGTGTAACTTCCTTTGTTAAACTTAATGCTTTTAATAACATTTATAATCATAAAGTGTAGCTTAATATTAATTTATAATGATTACTTCATATGAACTTTTAAAATGATATCATTATTTCATAAATGTTTAACATTTCATGATGTTTGTATATGAATCTGCTTAAAATTTTTCATAATCATTGTTTCATCAGCAACATAATATTCAAATACAATTTTTCATTATTCAGATGCTCTACAAAAATTAAAGTAAAGGACCATTTTATGTTAAAGGAGTATTTATAATTATGTTTATATTTAATAAATTTATATTTTTTAAGTAAAATTTGTGTATTAATTTTAAACAGAACGTTTTTGTATTTGTTTCCCTTTTGACTCATATTTTGAGAATTTTTCATATTTAATCAGTGGACATTATTATGCAACTATTAAATACCTGTAAATTTTAGGTTTTTTTTCTTTTGAATATTTTAATTCTGAATTTAAAAAATTTGGAATATATATATATATAAAATCTTATTCTCTATTTTTTACTAGGACGTGTATATTATGCATAGATTTCAAAAAGAATTTTTGAAGTCTACATTAATACTCATTACTATACTAATTTAATATATTCATTATAATATAAATAATGAATATTAAATTAGAGTGCATAATTAAGAATGATGATGTGGAAAAGAATTTGTAAAGAGCACTAACTTTCATCTAAAACTATAGTTAAAAGAACTCATACTCAGAACTAAAAAGAAATATTTTTTTAAATGAAAAGTTTACTTTTAAGTAAAATATCAATCAGTCATTTAAAAAACGATTGGGATCAACTTTTATTCCTGGATCTTTTATTTTACAGTGTCTATTATGTGACATAACATTCGAAGAAGCTACTCTACACTTTTAAATAATTTTTTTTAATGTTATAACTAATTGTTATAAAACATTAAATAAGTTTAGTCAGATTGCTATTTTTTTAATTTTTCTGAATTAGCTGTGTTTTATTATTTTATGTTTGACAATTTTTCATAAATTTAATTAACTTATGTTATTTGATGTTAGCTGGTCTAAAAATTCAAATCCATCCTTTTGAGATGTTATCTCTCATTGATAAAGATAGATAATTACTGTCATTATAATTATAAATTAATCTTATAAAAATTGTAATACTTTATATATTCTTTATTTTGAATATCATCATCATTATTTTCTTATTAGAATAATTAGAAAATTACATATAATGAGATTATATAGGTAACGATATTCTGAAGAATAGTTGAAAATTGCTTGTAATTAAAAAATTTATGTAAGCTCTGGCCAAGAAACAATCTAATTATAAAGTGGTTTAAATAATAAGTTATTCTAAAATAAGATATTAATCTTCATTATAAAACTATTTTTAAAAATTTTAATTTATAAATTGAGAATTTTTTAACTATCATCTTTGTTCAATATAGAATTAAACTCATTCATAATAAGCGTTGTTAGATGAATCAATATGACACCCAAAATGCTTTTTCTTTTCATGGGACGGCAGTGTTAAGTAATACACACATAGCAGGAAATAAAAACTATCAAAAGGTGTTGGTTCAGAATGACAAATAAAGATTAACTGCTATTGCTACACAAGCATTTTTATTCATGCCACTGTAAAGTACTATTAAAATATTCGAAGTTACCTGAAGTAATATTTATAATGCGATCGCGTTGTCCCCTTAATTTTCTGTAGGAAGTTAAACGGTGCCAATATTTTGCGTAAAATGGGAATTTGTATGTTATTCTACCTGAAGCTTGTTAGCAACAAAATTTATACACATATCAACATAGATATATGACCTACAATATTTACTGCAAGTAATCTATGTTGCAATTGTGGATAATTTAAAGGTCCAGTATTGTAAGAGAGTAATCTGTCGTAAGCGATAAAATTTAAATAGGAACTGTGTGAAATTTTCAAAAAGGCAATCCTGAATTTCAGTTACAACATTGCTAATTGGGAATTTAATTTTTCAATGCCTTTGTTTCCAATTTGCTTGGGAATATCAAACAGAATTGCTATCAGAATATTCCGAGACACTGGATTTATCTTTTTATAAGTATTCCATGGTAAAAGACCGCTGTTTTTAGGTGGCAACATTTTACTATCTATAGTAACAGGAAATGATGTAGAGTATGTTGTGAGAGAGGTGATAATATATGGCTCTTTTTCAATCCTTGGTTTGAAAAAGAGCCATATATTATCATCTCTCTCACAATATATAGTCTAATATCAAGCGCATAATTTTTTATCACTTACTACATTTAAGGAATTAACAAATTTTTTGCAAAACTAATGGACAATCATTATAATTAATCATGTTACTTATAATATCAGTAAAGAGAGTGGAACAATGTCTGATTCGTTATTTTTAGTATAAACCTTTATTTTCTAAGTAACTGAAGTCATGATATTGCCTTCCCATGCTATCAGCAGAATTGATCACAAATTATTCTATTTGCGATGTGATATTAGTTGAGCATGTGGTGTAAGCAATAGAGTAAAAAAAGTCTAGTCTTATACAACTAAAAGTATTTAGCAGTGATTGAAATGATATTATTGTATAACTGTGCTAATTGAGTTTTATTATTAAAATGAACATTTTTATTCTTGTCAAGTAACTATTTTGGCGGCTTTTTCTCATTAATTTTGAGAAAAGTATAAAATCATGTAGTCCACTTTCTAGAAATCAAATACATTAATTATTGTGCAAAATTTTTCATCTATTTTAAATTTAATTTATGTAATTAAAAAAAGTACAGAAAAATTCATAGTATTGAGTGACAACTTAATGGAGATTGAACATATTCAAAATATCTAATTTTTATTTCTTGGAATTTATAATAGATTTACAAAAAATTTCATTATAGATTAAATCAAATTCGTTTAACCTTTTTAAGTAAAGTTTATTTTACTGTTCGTATGATAGAGGGCAGCACTAAATGCTGATAATAAGTTAAAAGCATTATTTCTTATTTTAAGCATTTGTTCCAATTTTTAACCAAATTCTTATAGCAAAACTATTTTATTCGTTTCTTAGTAAATGAATTAACTAGGTTGTAAGCGAATTTCTTTCATTTATATTATAATTAACAATATATTGCATTTATAGTGAGTTTTGGATACAGTAAAGAAATTTTTGTCATCATTATCCAAAGCGAATTATATAAAATTAATATGTTTTACACCTAAATTTGCTTAGTCAGTAGATGATATAGCTTTTTATATCTCATGAGATAAATTTATATAAATCTATTTTTGTGTAAAATCAAATGTGAAAATTTACATGAGTGTGTGCGTGCTATGTTTCTTTCTACACACATTTATATCGACTTTTCGAAGTATTACACAAATCTGTCTTTTAAAACATAAATGATTATTTCTTTGATGACAATGTCAGAGAATGAATTTTTATTTTATTTATAGATTTTTATAATCGCTTGATATTTTGAGAAAATCAAATATTTTATCGAAAAAGAAGAAAAGTTCAGTGCTCTTTAAATTTTTAAATATTTTTATACTATTGTCATGAAGGTTGTTGTTAAAAATGGAATAACATTCAGGTTGTTGAAACAATATTTCAGTGAGTCTCAATATTTGTATCGAAAATGAACTATTCAATATTGCAGAAATGATATGGAACACCTTTCTTCATGTTTTCTGCAAAAACAATTGAATTTTGTCGAATGACTATTTCAATAAATAAAAGTTGTTTTGAATGCTATTTTTTTATTTAGTTTTCCCCCACCTAAACTTTCTATGATTGAGCGAATGGTTGATGCAAGATAGGAAACCTTGATCTCAAATTCTTCCAGAAATCTCTCTCGCGTGTAATGCTGTAGTTATTGAAATACGCGTTCAAAACTTATTTTGTTAGTACTTGTCTGAAATGTTTCATCTATTTTTTTAATTATTTAAGCATTTTGTTCCACGAAATTTTCAATTGTTTAATTATTACGAAATGAAGAGCTCTTTTCTGAGATATTTCAATTGCTTTTAAAGTGAGTAGAATAAAAAACAAATTAGTGTCTATATTTTGTGTAATATTATTGTATTAACATTGGTAGAACAATCCGTACTTTTCTCATTCAATAAGGATTACAATTCAAAAAATTATTTGCAAACAATCCAATTTCAAACCAATAGGAAAAAATATCAAAAAATAATATTAAGATCGATGTATACATATACAAATGAACTAACAATCCACGGTTAATAGAAATACTGATAATGTAAATTATAAATGTCACTACGATGTTTATTGCAAAAATTATTTTTAATTGCTACTGATTTTATGTATGATTTATCTTTATTACATATTCAACTGAAAATGTGGAATTTATATACAAACAATATGCTGCTATAAATTTGTGCTGCCATCTACAAAGTTATGCGTAAATGACAAGATATTTATTTTTAAATATGTATTTTGTATATAATTGTTGATAGTATTCAAATTTGTTTTTATTTATCATAGAATACTTGAGTAAACCTTATATCAAATCGTAGCTTTTTATATTAGGGACACACACACACATTAGTTTTCAACATTTCAATAAAAACTAATATCCATTCGAAAATAAATTAAAACATATATGCAAAATATATTATTTTTCTTGTATATCTTTTACAAATATATAGCCTTTATCGGTTATATGGTATAGAAATATATGCTTATTTATTGGCGATAAAAATTAAACAATATGATTCCCTTAAGCGATAAGGCATTTGAAAATAATAGTGACAGGCAAAGGCAGATCAAAATTAATCTCTTCTTACAATTCAAATATCTTAATTTTGACGAAAAACATACTAAGCTTTAAAATTTCCGACAGTATTTCCAGATGTTAATTTTATGATGTCTATTTTTTCCATTAAAATTTAATCAGGATATCCAAAACATTACTGCCTTTTACTTTATCAAAGGAATTATTGTATCACGTGGATTAAATGTAACTTAAATGTACAATTCGAAGTAAAAAAAAAAACGATTATCATTTTATTTTTTTACTTTTAAATGAAACAATAGCATAAAACTTAGAAGTATTTGCTGTTTGACGATAGTAAATTTTTATAGATTTTAATAATTAAGTAAATTTGTGATATCTACCAAAATATTTTAAAGGCGTAACTCAGTAAAGCACTTTTTAAAAAATTAAAGTTATTAGAAAAACGTACAATTTTTTATAAAGTTCTGAAATTACAGAGCTAATGAACAAAATATGATATCATGATAACAAATTATAATATTTAAATTTGAAATAAAAGAATTTAAAAAAAAATTGCGTTTTTAATGTATTTTGATAAAAATATTTTCAAATAACTTTGAATATTATTCCTTTTAATTTATATAATTTACTTGAATGAACATGTAAAAATTCATTATTAGTGTCGAGAATTCAAATGTGTTATAAAGCAGCGCGTTTAAACAAAAAACTGGATTGAAAGAACGTCATCAACAATTTATGTAAGGGCCTAAGAAGAAGAAGACACTCTAATGTTGTTGCATGCCCCCAAAGGCCAGCAGCTCTAGACCAGATCCATGACGTTGTACACTCTACAATAATCTAAAACCACAAGAGGGTCGTCAACCAAGTCCTGCCTGGAGAGCCCTATGCACTCAAGGATATGTTCAGACGAAGCCTGCTCGGTAGAGCAGTTAGTACAGGTTTCAAAGGTTCGGGAACCCCCAGAAAATGTTAGGGTGTTAAGATGTCCACTTCGAAATCGGGCGAGAATAGTTTGTTCCTGACGACTTAAGTCATTAGACAGGGAGCTTCCGGGACGGGAACTTTGGTACCAGTCATGTACCGGAGGGACAATCCAGGTCATCCTGTTCTTAATTTTTTCTCTGGAGTGAAACTCCGTGGAAGTGAGAGGATCTAAATTAACAGAGGCCTCGCCAGCACCAGCTTTCGCCAGAGCATCCGCAATTTCATTTCCCTCCATATCGACGTGGTAAGGAATCCACTGCAGATGAATCTGATGAGATATGGAAAGCTGTTTTAACTTGTTAACTATTGTCACTCCAACATTGTCTCTAACACTAGACCAGAAACATCGCTTCCGTTGGAGGCCAATACGAGCGCAGCACATTGAACGTGATCCCAGTCTGAACATGACGGTGTTGAGCTCACCACTTTTCGAGAGTGAGAAGGAGAGCGCGTAAGTCTACTGAGGGCGGCGCGCATTTGAGGTATTATGTGGTGACAATACCACCGCAACTCAGAGTGCAAGACCTGCATAGCGACGCATCGGTTTCTCACCACCGGACTCGAATCCGAGTTGCGTGGTGCTTCTGTGAAGGCATTCCTCCCACCATTTGCGGCCTGCAGTTTTGAATGAAGGAAGCCCTAGTACAGACATTCTATTCAGCTGCTGACGGCGTCAAAAGGTTCGAGCGAACACCGGACGACGCGTAACAGACTGAATCTTTTGTACTGTGGTCTGTGATGGGGTCACTCCCTCTCACAATAAGCCTGTTATCACGTGCAGGGGATCAACGAGGTGAGTACGATCGGTGTCTCTCCTGCCTCCAGAGATTACAGATCCGCATGACAGTTGCATGGTCTCGTCCGGTGTCTCTGACGGATAATCCACTATAGGCTACGATTTTTCTCCATTATGCCTATAGGCTACTATTCTTCACATGAATTGTATGCTAATTTGACATGAATTGTATGCTTCATTTAGGGTGTGGCGCAGCTTGTCCTCTCTTGGACCCAACCAACCAACTTCCTTTGGGGGGTCCAGCTTATGCCTATTTATTTTTTTTAATCATGATTTTCATTTTATGCATCTTCCTTATCTGATACGTTATACATAAAAAGACGCCAAGATTTAAGCAATTATGTTGTACAGGACAGTATCATTTAATTTACAGCGATTTTCAATAAAAATTTTAATTTTTTCATGCCATTTTTATCAAGCGCAATTTTCATACCGGGGTGCAGCCATACTTAAATAAATTACGACTTATAATTCTAAATAAAGCCTCCTTCACTTTATTGACGCTTGCATTATCTTTCCTAAACTTTTATTCTGCATACTTTTCATAAATAAATAAAATCTCAACATTTTCTCTCAACCATGATTAATTTTTTTTGTCTCTCTTGTTGATTGCATTATTATGATAAAGCTTTAAGCACCTTCACTTATAGAAGAGGTGCTAAACTCCTGAATCTTCATGTCAAACACCCCTAAACCCAGAATATTTTCAATCCTATTTGTATGGGTCACCCAGTCCATTGACAGGGCTTTCGACACCGCGTATCGAAAGCCCTGCGCTAACGATCGAAGTCCATAGTAAGCTGTTCTGGCATCCAAAGTCTAAATTGCCGTTTTCATAGATTGTAGGCCGTTTTCTCGTGAAGCAAGGTAGAAAAACAGCCAAGCACCTACCCTTACACAGACTTGTATGCAGAAACACAGCATCCATCTCTTGTTATTCAAAAGTGTTTGGGTTGAAACCCGGAACCAAATCTGCAAGGAGTGCTGCCCTATTAAATGGCCACGGTGAAGAGCTCCTTAATGAACTTTCATCATTTGGGATCCGCCATCAAGCAGAAGACCATCTAACATCAAATGTATCATTTCATTTGGAAAATATTTTATGTACTCCAAATAAGATGAATGAACATGATTGAATTTTCGGTTGAATGGGAAATAGAACTTTGGCTGGGGACTTTCCAGTGACCTTAAACTGCTAATCGAACTTTAGTTTATATTTTCGCACTTCCTATTCATGAGTTAAATTGTACCGTTGGTTTTATATAATACCAAATTAAAATACTTAAAATTTCATAAAGCTGATTATCACTCTAAAATATTTAAGACAGTTTTGCTCACAAAGTTGGTATTTGGGGAGTGAGCTTAGTTAAGATCATATGTAATTAAAAAAACATGAAACTGCAGAAGTTAGTAATCGCCCATTCAGCGGATTTAGAAATGCGAACATACTAGTAATAATATGAAAGTTGAAGATTGAATGAATAATTTCAAAAAAAAAAAAAAAAATCTAATTTTTTTTTTTCTCAAACATGAAAATACATTTTTTATAAAATATTCTTTAGAAAAACTGGGTCTGGTCTTGGTTCAACAGTACATCGGTTTGAATATTACTTTAGGTTTGAGTTTGAACTGTAGAACCCAGTGTAATTAGCCATAATGTTGTAATTGCAGAAGCAAACTTCCCCTGTATCTAACCGTGAGTTGGGCTCTATTAGTTAGACAGAGGTAGCCATGGTACGTGATTTTGAAGCCGGAACCAAACAGAGGGTCCTGCTGCCTCACAGAGCTATCATTTCACCTGTAGGACATTGCGACCCCGTCGAATTTCAACGTGCCTTTGTCGAACAATACGGATCTTCTGTTAAGCCGGGATTCAAACTCAATAATTTCCGATTACGAGTACAACGTCCTAACCAACTTGGCCACCACTACCTCTTTAAAAATTAATTTAGAGAAACTGGGAAAATAATAAAATGGGCAAGATAGAGCAACTGCATTGCCGAGAATAAATTGTTAAAAACATGTAACTGGATTTCTACGAAGCGAGATCAAAATAATTAGAAATTTAACAGCAATCATTCGATTGATTTAATCTAACATATGCAGACAAAAAGTCATTCAGCTGCAGAATAAAAAAGAAATCATTGAACACAAATCATGAAATACGTTAGTCTGATTTGGGGATACCATATAACTAAAAATATCCCTCCATACTATGAACAGTGGGAGTCCATCCTATAAATTGGCAAAGTGTACGCCAGAGTACTGATCATCTAGCTAATAGCTTTACATTCTATGAAAAAAAATATTTTTAACCTTTTTAAAAGACGATCAGATATTTCCGTGTACCGTGTTATATTTTAGTTTTATACGAAACGAAGAGTAGTTGAAAAAAGGTAGCACCAACAGTTTTATATATCACTATGCAAATTATAAGATTTATAATATTTAAAATAATTGATTTCATAAATCAGGAAAAGGAATCAGTGCAGAAGTATGTGAATGAGTATCTATGTATAATTGAATGCCAAATTTAATCCAGCCAATCAATTTTGAATTTTTCCACACAACCCAATGTAGAATAGTAAAATCATCCATAAAGTGTCCGTTGCCATTCAGAGTACAAATGCAGTATTGAAGGGTGAACCTAGCTTGCCTATATATCTAGGTATCGCATAGATTTTTGTTTGTACTATGGAGTAAAACCAAAATAAACCCTTATGCATAGTAAACTCTTGCACAGAGCGAGTGAAACAGACTGGATTCATAGCTTCGTTTGGTTTTTCGCCAAAATCGATGCCTTCCATCAGTGCAAAGCATGTTAGAGCTTTATCAACTAGACCATATTTCCCGTTTATTATCCTCAAGTGTTCATTCATGGCTTCCTTTGGTTTTTCTCCAAAATCGATGCCTTCCATTAGTGCGAAGCGTGATATAGCTTGATCTATTAGACCACATTTCCCGTTTCCTATCCTCAGGTGTCCATTTTTCGATAAATTTGGTTTTTTTTCAAGATCGATGCCTTCCATCAGTGCAAAGCAGCGTATAGCTCGATCTATTAGATCACATTTCCCGTTTCCTATACTCTGGTGTTTATTCATGGCTTCGTTTGGCTTTTCTCCGAATTTGATGCCTTCCATTAGTGAAAAGCAGAGTATAGCTTGATCTATTAGACCACTTTTCCCATTTCCTAACTTCAGGTATTCATTGATGAGTTCTTTTGGTTTTCCTTGAAAATCGATGCCTTCCATCAGTGCAAGGCGTGTTATTGCTAAACCACATTCCGGTTTCCTATCCTCAGGTGTTCATTCATGGCTTCGTTTGGTTTTTCTCCAAAATCAATGGCTTCCATCGCTGCAAAGCGGGGTATAGTTTTATCTATTAGACCACATTTCTCGTTTCCTATCCTTAGGTGTTCATTCATGACTTCGATTGGTATTTTTCTTTGATAGATGCCTTCCATCAGTGCAAAGCATGATATTGCTTAATCTATTAGACAACATTTCCCATTTCCAATGCTCATGTGTTCATTCATATCTTTGTATGGTTTTTCTCCAAAATCAATGCCCGCCATCAGTGCAAAGCCTGGTATAGCTTGATCTATTTGACCTCATTCCCGTTTGCTGTCCTTAGATGTTCATTCATGATTTCAATTTGGTTTTTTTTTTTTTTTTCGAGATGGATGCCTTCCATCAGTGCTAAGTATGATATAGCTTAATCTATTAGACAACATTTCCCAGTTGGTGGTTCTGTCAGATTGAAGTTGTTTCAGAAGCACAAGCTTCACTTATAAGCAGCAGGAACATGCTAGCTAACCTTGAGGTGTTTGTCTTGCCACTATTAATCTCAACTTTTCACTTGGTGAGATATCCGCCAAGGATTTGCTAAACGCGATTGCGCACGAGATTTTCGAAAATCTCAAAGATCAAAAAGTCTGTGCTGTAAAACGCATCACTTGTCAGACGGGATGTGCAGATTATCAATATTAAGCATCTCGTACTGATATTTGCGACGCCAGACTTACCGAAGCATATTAAAGCTGCGTATATGCATCTATCCGTTAGGCTATTTATTCCAAATCTTTTGCGCTGCTTCCAGTGCCTGAGATTTGATTACTCAAAGCGGCTTGCAGGGGCAGACCAACTTGCGCTCGCTGCGCAGCTGTTGGCCACGACAGCTTGTCTTGTACTGCAAAGGAAAGGTGTGTCAACTGTAAGGTGACCACCCCTCGTACGCTAGAAGTTGTCCTATCTGGATACTGGAAAAGGAGATAAATACCACTAAAGTTAAGAATAACTGTTAATATCCAGAGGCGAGACGGCACCAGAGTTAGATGTATGAGACCACATTTCCCATTTCCAATCCTCAGGTGTTCATTCATAACTTCGTTTGGTATTTCTCCAAAATCGATGCCTTCCATCAGTGCAATGCTGGTATAGCTTGATCTGTTAGATCACATTTCCCGTTTCCTATACTCAGGTGTTCATTTATGAATGAGTTTTGTTTTTCTCCGTGATCGAAGCATTCTATCAGTGCAAATCATGGTTTAGTGTTATCTCTTATACCACGTTTCCCGTTTTCTATCCCCAGATGCTCAGTGTTTGCTTTTTCTCAACACCATTGTTAGGGAATGTTTGCCTTTCGAGATGAATTTAGTGCACTGACTCTGACATGCATTTGAGTTTACTTTCCTATCCTCTGCAATTCTGTAGTTCTTAACTCGAAATCTTTTGCTAAGAACTTTGCTCACGATTTTTCTCGATTTAAACTTAGTATAGTCACTGTTCAGTGTACAATTTTTTGTAGGAATTACTAATCACACTTTTGAGGAAATTGTTCGAATCACAGTTACGTGTTTAAGATAAGGATAGAGAATTCTGAATCTAACTTTTGAAACCTTAGACATGGATCTTTTTAGAGCCTGCTAACATTTGCAGTATTCGATATAAGAGTCCTGAGATTGGTAGACTGAGACCTCTTTCTTACAAATTTAAGATTTGTTTTTTCCCATTGTACGTTATTCATCAGGACTGTTTCTTCTCGTAGCATTCTAACAGCATGTTGTTGTTGTGTGCTTCCCTGAAGCTAACCTTGAGTTGGGCTCTCTCAATTAGACAGAAGCAGCCGGATGATTTTGAAGCAATGGCCAACGGAAGGCCCCCAATACTTGATCTGTAGCCACCAGAGGCATCATTTCCCTTAGAATACATTATGACCACGACATATTTAACGTGCCAAAGCCACCTTTAGCGAACACAATGGATCTTCGGATAAACCGAGATTTGGAATCACTACCTTCTGATAATGACTACCATGTCCTAACTCTCCAACCACATTGGCCCCTTTTAAAGACAAGTTAACCACATAATAGAACAATGAGCATGCTTCTTTTTTCGCAAGCACTTGAGTTTAAACCTCAAAGATTTCTGTTTGATTGCCAGTGCATGTACTTGAAATGGAACAACATCAGAGCATTGAGACAGACTTCACAGTTTGCTCTATTTATAAGCTCTAAGCTAAAACGCTAGTAAAAAGCTGCATTCAAAGAGCTACGGCATAAAGTTGCAACATCAGTTACTGAACATATAATAACTTACTTCTAAATACTGGTCTTATAAAAACAAATAGAATAATTTTAAATATTAATCTCAGTTTTAACCATATCTACTGTCAGTCATGTAATTTATTGGGGAATATACGTTGAATCTGTGACGTGACATACTTCCGGTCTGCATATTTCTATAACTGTAACTGATAAACACATGCATACTTAGGGGTGCAGGTGCCCGGATTGCATCGTAAGGATAACGAATTTGGAATAATCGCCCATCACCAAGTGCTTAGCAGTGTTTGAACAACTATCAGGTGACGATATCACATCTGAGCTTACCCCATCCTTTCCATGTCCACGCCACAGTAGAGTGGACGTCACAGATTTGCGTGGACACGTGTTCAGCCCACGAGACTCCAACATCCTAGTGAGGGAGGATGTGGTCATCTTCCCAATCACTGCCCGTGGCAAATGATATTTCACTTTGATGATCTTAATGGGAAACGGCGTGAAGCCACTATAGCTCGCTGATAAACACAGTCGACCAGCTCGTAATTTTGAGCCACGATCAAGTGATTTGGTCAACATATGATCTGCCGCCATTGACATATCACCGGCGAAGAGATATTAAATACATAGAAAACCTTTTAGTTGTAAAGACATTCTCGCAAGACAGAATTTGATTATGCCCGGTCTTGTGAATCATTTCAAAGAAATGAAAGTGGCATCTTTCACAGCTAGGCAGCAGTTATCCATGTAATCCGAAATGAAAATCTATTATATTTTTAATAAACTATATTAAAGTTCAGAGTTAAAATAAAGTTTTTTAGTTTGAAAGTCAAACTAAAAGATTTTAATTTCCCAACTTTAACTCTTTTCAAGGATTCAGCCCGTAAGGGCTCGTTTACATCTCTTTAATTAAAGCATTAAAATAATCAAATTTTTTAATTTAGGGAAATAAAAAGAAAATTTCCGACAAAAAGTTTCGATCATTTTAAACAGATTCAACAACTCAATTATCATTTTCTCGCTTATAGAACAGATTCGTCGAAATCTACCACAAGGTTTCAGATAAGATTTGTATTACATAATCATTGACTTTTCTCAATTCCAGTCAATAATTGAGCCATGAACTTGAATACATTGTAACACTTCCGCCGCCAAACTACGTTATATACATGTCTTTCACGGGGTATTAGGTCTTTGAATCTCACCAGAAAAGAGCGCAAATCCTGAATTGGAAAAAAATGTATATCCATCAAAATCTACTATAAAAATATCAAAAAAAAAATATGTGTATCAACCCATCGTGCTCGCAGATCATCAATTTCCTCTGATAAGCAGATAATCGTTCGATTATACAAGTTGCCAATCTGCAATGACTTTTTTCTGTATTGAAAACGATATTGTAAGCAAAAGGCAAAGACGATTACAAATCGGTGAACAACACGCCGCACGGCCAGATGGCGCGCCTTACGCCTTTTCATGGACCTGGAAATTTTCGTGGTTAACTTAATCCCATTCGACGTCTCTTTTATTTTTAAGTTGACAACCGTGGTTAAACCGCATTTCGTCTATGCGTTCCTGGGCCTTGGAGTTATGAAAAGGCATTGAAATCAAAGACTATTCCACCCCCTTTCTACTTTTTTTTATTTTGCTGAATATCGACATGCTTCTTTTTGGTAAAAGATCTTAATATGTCCCCAAATTCGAAATCGGTCCGTGACGAATGCATTGAAAGTCGTTTTCAGGACTTTTTTTTTTTGCCTCCCCATTTTGGGGGTTCTGCTTTCTCACGGATCTTTTTGGTTCGTTCGAAGCACCCTGCTCCCCTATTGTCTGAAATACACTTTAATGAAATGTTATGATTTTCACAACGATATTCACTTCTAAATTTGATTAAGGTTGAAATACACTCGGGTATTGTATTTTTTTATTGAAGTTTATACATTAGAATATAAAAAAAGAGGATCCATGGAATATGCAAATGACATTTTAGGCTGCTTTTGAACATTAAGAAAACTTTTCAATAGATATAATTACAGTTACAGTTAAATAAGTATAACGTATTTGTTAACTTCATTATAGCCTCAAATGAAAATTTTCATTGTACACCCACATTTTATCTAAGAATATAAATTATACTTATCTGCAAATTATTCTTGGCTAGATAACTTTTTTAGAACACTTCAATATTATATTCTGTAATTCCAGCATTAAATATGTTGAAAAGTTCAAAGTTCATATATATATATATATATATATATATATATATATATATATATATATATATATATATATATATATATATATATATATATATATATATATATATATATATATATATATATGAACTTTTCAACATATTTTCTTTTTTAATTTTTATTGCAAGTTTTAATTTATTTGTTTGTAAAATTAATATATGTATGTAATCCTAAAAGAAACTCTATTTTAAAGTGTTCATAAATGATCTGAATCATATATTTTATAACAAGATTTTTAAAAACGTATCCTAAAAGTGATTCGCAAATTTTTCTTTCGTTAACTTTTCTGTAAAGAATTCAATCGTATCACTTCTTCCTAGGAGTAACTCTTAAGTAAACTGTTTTTTTTTTTTTTGTTTGAGAATTGATTTGTTATTTTTAGAAGAATATAAAAAAGGAAAATAAGAAAAATTCCAAGCATTTTGAATAAATATATCGTATACATGTTTCTGTTTTTAATCAGTTACCCAATTGAAAATTAAAATAACTCTAACTAAAACTTCGTGTATATCATTTCTAATTACAATTAAACCGTTTACATTTGTTGAATTTGTATGTCTTTGTGGTTTTAGAAAGTTTATTTTCTTTTTGTAAGCCATTACAGGGGTTTCTCTTATAGCAATGATAGTTCCCTTTCAAAGGAAATAACTGTCACAATGTTTATAGCTTATGTCGCTGAATGGAGGATGCTTCTGAGCCGCTCGCTGTCGTGTTTAAATGAGCTGACCGAGCTTTTGCTGCTTACTCCTGAAAGTCCATCCAAAGCATGCCAAATAAACACGTATGTCCTGTCCACGGCAGCACTGCGAGGGGTTGAGCGTGAGGGTGGAGTCACACGTGCGGACGATACGAAATAAATCCCCCCCTTCTTCCGAAACCAGGGGTCTTTTGTGTATCCGGGGCGCCCCCATATTTATTTAACTCTGACAAATGGGTGCAGGCCGCCTGTTTCCGCGGCCTAAGTACTGCGCATTAACGATGGCTGAGATTTTCCAAAAGGAGATGCCCCGACTGAATCTGACGTCTTCGCCCCATTGATTGAGCTGTTAGCGCACTCGCTCATCTATCATTGCCCGGCCTCCACCGCCGCCCCGGTGGTCGGGCTTCCATGTAACATCGCTCTTTTTTGGCGATTAATCATCTTGGCGTAGGATGCAGATAAAGCCACATGAGAAGGGGGGGGTGCTGGATAATCTCTGGCTCCAAAGAGTGGATTTGATGGGGTGTGCTGATGGTTATCGTTGTTTCTGTATTGCAAGACGGTGTGTTATATTTGTAATTGCCTTTTACGCAGAAATTACTTTGCGCTGATCTGGTGCTTTGCCCTGCGCAAGGCACACACTGAACTACAGAAAACAGTGAAAAAATATTTTCCACTTATTGAGTTTTCATACATTAATCAAAAAAATTCCTAAATAATAATTTCATTCAAAAAAGCATATGGAAGTCCGAAATTAAAATTGCGAATTTTTAAATTCAGTGATAGTATATTAAAGTGCTATTTTAGGGATTTTTTTTTACAAAATGTTTTTACGATTATGATTTAACGAATTTATACAAATACGAAATAACGATTTTTTTTACAAAAAAATCACTTATTGATAATCATTAATAAAAAATAATTTGTGTGGTATAAACGAATTGCCGAAAATTGCTAAATAATAAAGCATTTTAATTCTTAAATGTCGATGTGTTAGTTACACACACAAATACAGTTATCTTGTTCAGATATATAATTTCTTTATTTTAAAAGAGTTGTGTTTAGTAAATGCATTCTTGAAATCAAAAGTAGTAAATCGATATTATTTTCTTTAAATTATCTCAAATAAACATTTTGACATGAAGAATAATAGGTTGCTATGATGAGAATACTCAATTACTTCTTGAAAAACTGCGTAGGATTAAGAACTGTTTCATTTAGTTTTATGGTTCAGGAAAATTAAAACATTTTGGCAATTCTTTCGGAAGTCCACTGGAAGAGATTTGAAGTAGAACTCCGTCTACACAAATTTTAATGTATTCACAAAATGTTAAAATGAAAACCAAAAAGTGAATCACTTAGTTTTAAAATCAGTTTTAATTTGTTCTCGTAATAAAGAAGCTTTATGACATAAATATTCGTAATCCTAGTTGTAGTCTAACTTGAGTTCTTCTCAAACTGCATCGGAAAATATTTGATTGGTATTGTCATCCTTATACATGAGGAGGTTTAATAATTCCTGATAACAAATTGGTGGCTCTCGTGTCATGAAAATTGTCGATTCAATCTTTAATTCTGTAAAAGATTGTCTCGTGAATTGATAGACTATCAAACTTTACGTATAAAGATTCAATGGCATCAATACTGGATCCAATCAGTTTTGAAGAAGACGAAAAATTATAATGCATCTTAAATAATCTTTTATTAATCGTATGCAGTACATATGTACACACACACACACACACACACACACACACACACACACACACACACACACACACACTATATATATATATATATATATATATATATATATATATATATATATATATATATATATATATATATATATACAGTAAAGTGATAAACTTCCTATAAAATAAATCCTTAAAATATGCATATTTTAAAAAAGTCACAAATTTTGTTTCATAAACACAATTTTTAAAATCGTATTTAAATTGAATAATATGTACACTAGCCCCATAATTCTAACATGAATTACACAAATATATCATTTCTTAACCATTAACCCTTTTTATACCCATTGTAGTTTCCTTTCATCTCAATTTGTTTTTGACCAAAGAAAAAAAAATAACATTCAAAAAATGGATTTTATTTTTGCTTGTTTTTTGGTTTAGCTTTTTCCTTGTTAAAAGTGGATCAACGATATAATTTCTCTTTTTAAATGTCCTACACAATAACTTTTATTTTTAAAATATCCTTATAACGAAGTCTAAAATATTTACGAAAAACTGTGTGTATTAATTACTAACTCAATTTTGTAACCTTTAAAAGCATGGAGTTGTTCTCCTTGCTTTTAAAGGTTACTAAATTTACCCTGTTGCTAAAACTAGTCATTCAGGTATTGTTGTTTGCAACTGTTGATATTACTTTAGGCATCCGTCCTGCATTGAAAACTTGCATCAAGAGCTGCAAGTAAGAATGCAATTACAAATGCAAAATACTTCATCCCATTAAGAAACGAGACTATTGAGCAGCATGCTTGTCAGAGTGACACTTTGTGTGTTTAGTACTGAACTATCCTAACATTGAAAATTGCCGGTAAAGTTTTGCTGTTATGATGCTGTTGCATCAGCCTAGAGTTGAGCTCTACCCTTTAGAGGAAGCAGCCGGAAGGGAATCTTCGTAGTTTAGAAGAAGGAACCAAGCAAAATGACCTTCCATTCCCATAGGTCACTTGGAAGACATTGAGACCATGACTTATTTAACATGTATCAGCTGCCTTTAGTGAATACGACTTATCTTCCGTTAAGCGGGAAATCGAATTCACTGTCATCCAGTAATGATAAGATGTCAATTAAAATTACAAACAGGCCTCTTGAGAAAGGTTTTTCCAAGTATTGTTCTTTTTAACTTTTGTACTGGGTACTAATCTAACCTAATATAGGATTATAATAGGAACAAACCATAAGGTATTGCTGGTGTAGTGCAACAATATGAATACAAAACACTTTACCATTCGTTAATCAGTGTTCAAATGTATAGTTGGATTAACTTACACAAGAGTGTGATATTCATACTGAAACTAACCAAATGCAGAGTGCGATAAAATGTTAACCTTTTTGCATTTCTGATGTAATCTAATAATGCAGACACAATTGCAAAATATTTAATTCATTCTTAATCATTGGTCAATAGAATCGAAATTATCTCTCAAAATGATATTTCATAAGCTTTTGTTATTTAAAGGTAGCAGGTTTAACATTGATGAAATAGATAGTTGATCAGTCCTATATATGATCAGATAATTTAATCAATCTGTGATAATTTTTTGAAGCACTAAGGACTTGTAGTTCAGATACTGATCCTAGTGACCATCGTTCGAAATTATCTCCGCATAATGCAAGCCTTGCATGAGAGATAATCACTTCAGACGATTGTGCCTTGAAGGCAAATACAAATAACGAAGCATAGATACCATGCAAAACAAACTTTGGCGAAGGCATGGCGACAAAATAAGTGGGAAAGTAACCCTACTGGGGGTAAGGGGCCGGCTGATGAAAACCGTGTAATGTTGCCGAGTGGCTTAGAGGGGACTTTAATCGCAAATAATTTTAGGGGACATCACTTTTCCCGTGACGGAGACAATTATTATGAGCACTGTGAGTGTAATTTGCGGTTGACGCAGGGAATTAAATTCATTTATTTGTTCCGAATGTGCAGCGGCGTTGGGGGAAGAGAACTTTTACAAATGGCTTTTGCCGGGAAGCGAGTGTACGGGAGCGGTAAATAGCAACAAACCGAGGGGCAATTATATTAGAGGAGGGATGTTCCCTCGTCACTGTGGAGAGGGAACAGCAGGGCTGCAGTTGAGAGAGTTACGGTTGTGATTTATTGTTTTCCATTTCAACGTTTCTCCGCCAGTTTTGAAAAAAAATGCTTCATATCAGGTGGCTTTGTTTGAACGCCTAATAGATGCTTTTCATCTTACGCCTCTAATAATCTCTGGCAACTGAACACTTTCCCCACTTGCAAATTATTGAAAACGATTCTACAGTATATTCTTGAAGTTCGATTTTCGATGACTGTAAGCAGTTACAATCACCATAAGATCATTTTATTGAAAGTGATCAAAATGCTTTAATTAGATAGTTTTGTAGTTTAAAAACTAGAAATGTATTTCTTAAATATAAAAAGAAAATGTTACTAAAGCAAATTAAAACTTAATATGTATGGGGATTCCAAATGAAATATTCACACGCTGACTGTTGAAAATATTAAGACATTGTGTTATTTTTCTTTCATTAGAATAAAGAACTATTCATTCTCAAAGCTATTAGGAAATCGTTTTTTCAAGAAAATAAATAAAATAATCGTTAGAATATCATCAGTTATTTAAGAAAATTGAATGTGTTTTTTTTTTATTTAAAATTAGATAAAATTTTTCAAAATTTATGTAAAAAAAAAATTATGTTTGGCTATTGGATTTACGATTATTTAAGAATGTTTTTTGCGTTGTTATTTTTTATGTTTTAGATGAACGCCTTAACAAATTATGTGTATTGCAATAATTTAAATAATTTTAAGCAAGTTTTCCTTAGTTTCCAAATAATAACTCAATCTGAGAACATTGACGGAGCTTTCAAAACATCCAAATGTTTTTACCACAAAAAATAACCAAAGAAATTTTTTTTACTCTGAGTGGCGTACATTATATACTAAATTTCCCCACACAGTTCATTTGATTTTTTTTTTCAAATGAAAGAACCCCTTCCACATTGTTACCCTTGTAGTCAAATTGAGATGGTTTTATTAGTCTTAGGTTGGTTAGATCATTGGTTTGTCGCTTTTTTGGAGAGATTTTTTGTACACGAGTGCTAATTAGACCACAGGACCTAGCATTTCAAGTTGATCCCGAATCATTTGAAACAACCATGCCTAACGAGAAATTCGAATCTACGAACTTTTAGCTTTAGTCGGGATTAAAATAAAAATAAATATTGTACACATGTTTTAATAAAGGGAAGTGCACTTAGCTTATTATGGTTAAAAGCATAAAAATGTAAAAAAACCTGTATTCCGGAAGCTCTCAGAAATACTAGGAATCGCTTTCGGTGCTGCTTGCACACAAACTCCAGGGTCCAGGTTTGATTCCAGCCACTCTTGAGCATCGAGATGCAGAACGCTCCTGCCGTCTGCTTACACAATTGCTGGGGAAAGTTTTGGGGAGTTTTTTTTTGGGGGGGGAAGTTCTACCTGGTGCTTTATTCAAAATGTTTAAGTGAAAAAAGCTGTTTTGAAATATAAACTTCAGATTTTAATTAAAGCTATTTTTAAGAAATTTTTTTTAATTAAGTTTGATGCAATAGGTCATGTTTTCAAATGATTTGATGTGATTTTTATAAAAACGTGGTTTTAATCCAAAAATAACAAAATTTAACTTTTCATTTTTTTATTAAAAAGAGTATTATTTTACAATCATATAAGTTTATACTTATTAAATAGCACTTACATTTGATAAAAAATATGTGGAAAGAATGAAATGTTTCTTAAAGTATGACAAGAAACTTGCGTGAACACTGCCCACTATCTGTGAAAGGTGACCATCTCCCCCCCCCAGAATCTTCCCAGAAGGCGATTTAGCGATGTACGTAAAAATCTCTTATGACAACCTTAGATCATTGAGTTGCCAGTGTCAATACACCGAAATTGAGACACCAAAACGAGTAGTATAAGGCGAATAATCATCTGCCACTTTACTGTGACATTTCCACTTTACTGTGATCATTTGCCACTTTACTGTGACATTGACTGGAGCTTTAGTGACCTTCACTCCAAGGGACGCATCGTCTGCAGCGACTGACAGCGAGGCTGACCACGTTCTCTCTCAATAAGCTGCTGGACCTCCAGAGGCTGGGAAAGTGTCAACTTTCATTTATGACGTCCAAAGTCCTTCCGCCGCAAATGTCGAGAACAAAGTGCTGGCTCAGGAGTCAGCTCGTCGCCTCACCGTGGAACAAAATGACGAGGCGATGATGGGCGAGTATTTCAAACCCACGTGAGCTTTAAGATATATCCGGTGTTTGCCTGCCACTCTATGCTTGTCAATAACTTAACATCTCGCTGTTGTGGTCAGTTTAAAATAATATTTAAACTACAATCAAAGTTTATTGACTAAAAAGAGGATTTGAATTTTTTTTTTGAATAACAACCAAAGTGTATTGACAGCTAAGAGGATTTTTCATTGATTGAAATCACATTGAATTACTACAAGCGAGAACAACAAAGTTGGCATTTAACAACAAAGAAAAGAAATTTCCAATTTGCGCTAAGTGTTTCAAAAGCCAAGCCACTCCGTATCATATCCTTGAGTGCTTGGGACTCGATAAAGAAGATCTTCTGGAGCGACCATTATTGGTCATTGATTTCCTGAGAGTGTGCAATGTCATAGACTTGGTCTAGCGCTGCTAGACAACAGGGATCATCAGCAACAACACAACACAAGCGAGAAAAAAAGAAAAATATCATAAGAACTCACCTTCCTACATTGAAGGATATAATTTTATCACCAGGTCACGGTTACCAGAACCTGTTCATTTGCTTTTGTTATCACGAATGGGATCCAGAAGTTTTTTTATTTTTTCATGGACTGTAGGCGTATTCTTGAGTCGCAAAAGAGAAAACCCCAAAAAATCAAACGTATCAAATTCTGCAGACGTGCATAAAGAAGATGCGAGTACCATTTCAGTCTCCCATTGTTCAAAAGAAGGTGGGACGGAATGCATTTTAAAAAACTCTGTATTGTTGGTGAGTTCCATTTATTCTTTCACTGTACAACTTGTGATGGAGACAGGTTGAATTGGCAAGGCATCTTGCTTAATCTTATTGTATTGAATCTAGAACCGACTAACTGGCAAAGTTCCTCCACAATAAACATTCTTGATGCTTAAATTATTCGTGTCTGGTGTGGTTTGGAAATCGAGTTCAGGTGCTCGCCTCATTACTTGACAATCATATTCACAAAAATAGAATATATTTCCTGGATATGCACGCAGTTCTCAATACTGACTCCAATAAATTATTCTATAATTTGTATCCTACCACAGACCAATACTTATAAGACTTTCATATCTCGCCGAAAATAACGGCACACCGAAATTTAAATTGCCGCTAGGTGGCGTGTCCGTTGCATGAAGCCACTATTGAGAGGGAAATGCATTGATGTCTATGAGAATAAAATTCCTTTAAAATTAATTAAATGAAACTCTGAAAATAATGTGAAATAGTTGAATTTACATGATGAATATATTGAATATTAATCTGTCATTGATTATAGTAAAAGAAAATGATAATGGAAATACAAAATCAGACATTTTATTATTAGGTATTACGCAGAATAGAGCCAATTTTATTTTCGTTTTTGTGGATAGAGAACCATTTATTTTAGAAAATTCATTGTGTATCTATCTTGTGTATCTATATCTATCTATCTATATATATATATATATATATATATATATATATATATATATATATATATATATATATATATATATATATATATTCCCCGTATTATTTGAATAGTTATATTTAATTTTTGTTTTACCTTGAATATTTTAAATTTTCTTTTTCTAATTTCAACATTTAACAGATAGTTCATAAAGCTGAAACATATTATTTTGATAGATAAATTGTTTGAATGCATTTTACCATTAATTGTAATTTTAGAAATTGAATTTCAAATTATTTTAGCATAAGTAATTAAATTCAATATATTTTAGTTGAAAATCTATTTCTATTCAAATAATTTTATCTATAAATATAGTTATAATATTTAAATTAATCTTATTTGAATCAATTATATATTTATGCTTTACATTTCAATTTAATTATTTTAGTGATTTTTACAGAAAATAATTTTAATATTAAATTTTTTTGTTATTCTAATTTTAAATTCTTTTATTCTTAGTTAAAGCTTTTAATATATTTTACTATGATGTTGCATTTTATTGTAATTCATTTTTTACACAATCGAAAATTAAATATTTCTCAAATTCCTTATAACCAATAACTATGTTGTGTAATTAAATAAGTATATAAATATAACATTTCTTAAAATTACAGGTAAGAACTGCTTACATTTAGTTACAAAGCATCAACTACAGTAGGCTTCCTTATTTTTCCTGAATGATATAATGCAAATCTAAATTTACATTTCTTTAAAAAGAAAGCAATAACATAAAGTGCAAATTAAACTAAATCTTTGCTTCATTCAATATGAATACAAACCAAATATCCTACTTCACTGAGTCACTTTTTTAAAAATAACAGTGATTCATGAAAAGCTCATGAAAAATAAGAGTAAATGAGATATAGGGTTCACAATGCATCCAACAATGTCAGTCAAGTTATGAATATTTGTGTCATGGAAATTTCATTTACAATTGTACTGTGCATCTGCTTCTGCTTGACAATGAGTTGGGTTTTGCTAAAAGAAAATAATAATAACTTTATTAAATATCAAAAAAAAAAATACATAGTAATACACAAAACTGAGTAATAGCATAGAAAAGGAATAAGTTGAAAATTTAGTGAATTAAATGTAAAGTAAAATTAGCAAGATCAAATTCAATGCAAATACAAAAAGAATACAGTATATGAAAATATATGTTAAATTTGTTACTCAAGATCAAATTTAACATGATATAAATATCGTAGAAATAAAAACTATAATAAATATTGCGTTAAATAGATCATGCAAATATTTGAAATTGCTTTAAAGTTTTAGCACTTATAAGCACATAAAAATATAAATACTTCAAATTACAATAATTATCAAATTGTAAAATAAAATATAATATTCAATATTTTTAATGCATATGTAATCTAGCATCCCTGCATATGTAATCTAGCATCCCTGTAATCTAGCATCCCTGTAATCTAGCATCCCTGTAAAGTTGTAAAAATTTAATAATTATTATGAATACATGGAAAATAATTACATTTTTTCCATGTATTCATAATAATTATTAAATACATATTTAATAATTTGTATTTAATAATTATTATGAATACATGGAAGTATTCATAATAATAACATTTGAGTGTTCCTATGTTATATTATAAGTACATATATTTAATTATTTCCAAATACAAATATTATAATTTTACAAAGATAACTAAATGTTTATCCAGAAAAAAAACACACACTCAAAAACAATGGTACATCTACATGTACACATAATTTTAAATCATAATATAACATAGGAACAAAAAGCCTGGATTAAAGTGTCATAAAGGTACAGCTTTAAAGGTAATGACAATGGAAACAAAAGCTGTTGACAACTTCAAACTCAGACAGCCTATGTTACCCAGAATTACATCTGGTCCTCATTGTTCTGAGGCTGAGTGGACCCCAGTCCTCTAAGATAACGTAATAATTTTCATTAAAGATACAAAATTGGAAACCAGTGCTCTACCACTGAGTTTCCAACGTCAAGAAAAAAAATGTATACTTTCTTAATTTATTTTAGCTGCATCAATTATATTCGTTCTGTCAATTTATATTAATACATCCTGGTTATTCAAAAAAATTAATAATTGAAACACTTAAAGAATGTTGATGATTGAAAATAACAGGTTGAAAACCGTAACATCCTTTAATTTTTCTTAAATATTGGTATAATGTGCTTGGTGAAGGTAATTCATGTTTCCTTAAGTGATTATGTTTTCGTACTTTTTATTTTCAGTAAAACCCACTCGTAAATCCGCTTATGTGATTCCCTTTTCTCTGTACTGTGATGCTTTCAAACATGTTTCAATAGCTTCCCGTTGATTGTCAGGAAGATTAGAAACAATGTCAGAAAGTTTCCTCTCCTTCATGGCCGTGTATTCTTTCTTGGCTCTAGTAAAACTTTGTTGTTACTTATCTACCTATATATATCAGTCAGTTTTGTGGACTATGTACCTAAAAAAGAATAGTGAGCTATCACTTATAAATATTGCACTTAATTCTTTATAGAATAATTTCTTGATTTGTAATAAAACAACTGTGAAACAATATAAAATGATGATTATAAGAAGCATATGTGACTCATTATCAATAGGCGACAGTACTAGTAGAAGTATTCTACTCTTGTTGAAAAACCTTTCAGTTCAACACCCAATCCACCTCCAGTGGGTCCCCTCGCATGTTGGTCTGCCTGGGAATGAAGTAGCCGACGACTTTGCAAAAGCTGCTGCCAGGAATCCTTTGAATCCGGAAGATCGCATGGCACTAATGCCATCAGAGATATCTTCTATTACTAAACAACGTACTTCTAAAACCTGGGTTGACCCTCCTGCTCACCCTTGGTACTTCCAAAGACATCCTGGGGCCTCCACAACATTTAAGGGCTCCAGAGTACATCAGACGACACTGTCTCGACTTTCTACTGCTCACTTGAAGTGTATGATCTTCGAGGACGGTGAAAGAAAATACCCATCATGCCCCAAGTGCGACAATGCTCCGTTTTGCCCGCAATACATCTTGAAGTGCTTGGGGTTTTCTCGTGAGGAGGCTGTGAAAAGTCCACATCTGCTTTTGGACTTTTTGGCTGTCTATGATCTCATGGATCTGGTCTAGTTCCACTAGACTAGGTGGGGATTAGTCCCACCACAACCACCAACATATGTGAAAATATTTTCTAAAAGAAAAAAGCAATTTCAATTTATATAAAGCAAAATTTTTTGGTAATTTATTATTTATAACTTTTAATGAAATGGCAATAAATGTTTAGTACTTGAAAATTACAATGGAGGGAGAAAAAACTACATTCATATTCAGAAGATTTTAAAAAATACCAAGGAAATATTTTTTTCATAAATTACTTTCTCTTATAAACTTTACCTTCATTTTAAGTTGTAAATTATTTTGAAGATATTGTCTCTTCTTCAACAGAAGAAACTGTTGAAAATATGTCTAGGGCCAATTTTAGGTTGTTGGAAGCAATTTTTACAACGACCAGTTTTCTTGGTGTAAAAATTGCTAGGAACATAACCTGAGCAGTTTTTTCCTCTATTAATATAAAATCAGTAGTTTTAATACATAATAATGTTTATTTGCATTTAATAAATGGAAAAATTATTTTATTTACATATTACTAGCATCAGCACAGATAATATACTTCTCTGCATTTTTAGTCAAATTACATATACTTTCCATTCCTGTTAGCCTGCAACCGTTTCCAACTGTAGTTAAAATTCCTTTCAAGAAAACCTAATAAAATTGAAAGCTTCTTAATAAATGAAATAAGTAACTGTGTAAAAATTTTCTTTGAACAAATAGTAAGCATACTTTGATATTGAGATTTTCATTTATTACAATCTACTTTTCTAAGCAATGATCCATGGTCCAGAACCAAAGAACCACAGAATCCCTTGTGATAGATTATGACTATTAAGCGCAGACGTAAAGAGAAGCTGGTGTAACTGTGTTTTCAAATATTCAAAATTAAATTCAGGTGTTGGTAATGAGGTTTCCAGTATATCATGGTCTATTTCAGGTAATGATTCTGTAATATTTTCTGTATTAGAATTTGAAAAGATTTTTTTTTTAAATTTCTGAATAAATAATTAGAAACAAATTTTAAAAAAATGATTCAATCTAAGATCATAAATTTTAACAAAACTTTATCATGCATTTTATAGATATTTCTACGCATTCATAAAAATAACCATTCTAGTTTATTGGATAAATTGTAAATAAAACAAATGACATTCTGTGATCAAACGTACGTAGCAATCTTTCACCAAAAGCAACAAGTATTAACAATTTTTGAATACAAATTTGCTAAACAGTTAATTTGAATGAGGTACTTTTTAAAAAATAACCGACTGAAATAATCAACTGAGTTTCATTCAGTGAATTTCAATACATTTTGAATAATAATATTTAAAATATTTAAATTAAATCAGTTTAATTGGAAACTAGATAATTTATTACATTTTCCAACAAAATTCAATCGCCGATTGCATGCCAGATCTCAAAAAATAATACAAATGCATACATTTTGTTCATTTTAAAATATAAATTAACTTATCAAGATAAAAAAAATTCATTGAAAATAGAAGTAGATGGAGTATAGTTTGAGCGTTGTATTTGCTGACTTTGATGCAGAAAAAAGACTTGGTACTTTTTCCTCATTATTCTTACTCTGATTAATATCCGATTTATAGCCGCTTTTACAGCTAGAACAAAGCATTTTATTATAATAAAAATATTTAGAAATTACAAAAACAAAAGTATCAAATGTAAAAAATGCTACACAACACAATGTTAGCAAATTCCATCTATGCACTTGAGATGCTTTTTGCGCCACCTAGCGTCAAATATGCTCAGGAAAGACTTCCAACATGGCGTGTCATTTTTTGAAGCCGGCAAAGGGGTAGTCGTTGGTATCTACTCATTAAACAGCATTTTTCAGGGATGCGCGGCCCTGGTGGTTGTTAGTAGTGATAAAAGAACAGTTCACCTGCATGCGGGTTGCAGATTCATCTTATCACCAGTGGTAGTGATTTCATAGGTTTGTCATCGTATACCAGGGTTTAGAGTGACGTCATATGTTTGTGATATTAAAGGGTGTTATCACTAGGCAGATTGTGTGACGTCATATGTAGTCTTAAATCGTGCTACCATCTATATAGAACTTTTCAAACCTCAGCTTTGATACTGCCCTTTATGGGAATAATTTTGAACTCTGTATTTTTAATTTAAAAATTGAACTATGCCAGCTGTGGTGACAGAACCTCGCACCTCGGGGGTGGTAGTCCAATATCTCATCCACTGAGCTACTCGGACCTCGCTTGGAACTAACTTTTACGCTTTATTATCAGAGGGGTGATTAGGACTTAGATTTTTTTGTAATTATTTTAAATAGAATTTTTATATTAGAGGATTATAATGTATTAAGAACTGTATAATAATACGAATTTATTTGTAAACAAAGAATTTAATTTCGAACAAAATATATTTTTCATGATTTAAAATTTACGCATATTTTATTTTTAAAGGAAATGGATCCTCAATTCAACTACCAATGTTGAGTATTTTAAAATATTAATTAAATTTTATTTGAAAAGACAGAATATATTTTTACAATATTAAAATAAAAAATTTTTCGAACTCTACTGACAGAATTTATTTTTTAAAATATTAATATAAATATTAATTGTATTAATTTTAATTTAGTAAAAAAAATGTTTAGAGTGAGAATAAATTTTAATTTTTCAAGAATTTTCATCAACAAGATCATGTACTCATATTATTTTAAGCATTGTACCAAAAAGTTATGTCAAAATAAATAATCATACAGTTTTAAAAGAATATTTAAATCGACTAACCATTTAGTTTAATGCTTAAGATTCAATTATTGCAAAATTAATGTAGGTTATTGAAATTTATTGGTTTCTGTAGAAAAATTTATACTTTAAATGTTGAATAATTTATAAAGTGTATTCTAATATTTAACAATTTAGCTTAATATTTTAAAACCTTGTATAAAATAGCTTAATTGCATTTAATTAAAAAAAGTAGTCATTAATCTAATAAAAGAAAATATGAATGAAAATTGAACATAATGTAAACTAAATACAAAAATTTTAGATGTTATGTTATAAATAATCCTTTTATGCTTTTGTTCGATGATAACAATTGTGAAATTTATTTCTAATAACATTTTAAAGATTATAACACTTTTAAGGTATAAAATTATAATATTTCTTTATATAATTTTTTATTATTAAAATACAATACCTAAATACTTTAAAATCGAATAATTATACATTTCAGTATTAGAGAGAAAGACAAGCTACTGTTATTCAAACATCAAATAGTTAAAATATCCTAATTTTATGTTGTGGTTCTCTGTGTTCTAATGAATGAATTTTAATACATTTTGAAAATTATAACTTATTGTTTTATGCTTTTTTTCAATGATTTATTGTTTTTATAACAGATTTGTTTCTAGTAATATTTAAAAGAAAAATTCTCTAATACTTTTCGAAGAATAAAATTAAATCTTTTAAGGACTCAAACTTTTGTTGTTAATATATATTATCTAAGCATTTTACAATTGAATAGTCATACTTTAAAATATTAAAATAACCATCTCTTAATAGTGATTTCCATGATTTATTATCAGCGGGATAATATTATTGATAAGGATTTTTAGAATTTCTGTAGCTTAGAACTTGTCATTTTTCAAATAAAATTATCGATATTTTTTAATAATTTGAACTTAGACAAAATGATCGAATTGGAAACTGTACAAAATTCAAATCTATAGCTTTAGTATAGTTCTTAATGAAAGGTTCAATTTATTTAGATAAAATTCATAATTAACTGTCAAATTTTATATAAATTATACGCTATGAACATTCGAGGCCCTTTCTTAATACAGAGCATATCTATCCTATATTACAATCACTGATTAAATTATTTATAGGAAATATAATATGTACAATTTATTGGTCTTTGTGCAAACTTTAATAAATTTAATGACTGCAGAAATTTTAACTAGTCCCATTTTCAGTCAAAATTATATTTTCATAGTTTTTGAACAAAGGGATTTGTGAAAAAGTTCGTTTTAAGCTTTAAAAAACTGGTTTGGTATCTTGTGAATAAAAGTTAATTGAATTTTACTAATTTAACTAAATATTAAAATTAATAAAGGTTTAAGTAATATTTATATTCTCAAAATACATGAAAAAGATATATTTTTGAGATTTCCTGTTCTACAAATAATATTCAATATTTATTTACTTATTTACTATAAGTCAAGTTGCATAAATCTTATTAATGAATTTTATAAAATACTTTCTTTACAAGATGTTATTTTTTAATCACTTATAATGTAATTTCATTATAATATCATGATCGCATACAAAATGATATTTGAATAATTCGGTTACCTATTTAAGATATTAATGTTTTTCCCCTAATTCTGCATTTAATGAATCAATTTATTCTTAGTATATGTGCTTTACTTATGAAAATGTTTTAGGAATGAATTACAATTTTTTAAGCAACATGAACAAACACAAATAATTTTGATTCTCTATTCCATACATACTCTATTCAATATATACAATTAAATTATACAAATAATTTTAATTTAATTCTCAGAATTTTAATTCTCTCCAACATTATTTAACAGTTGAAATACCTTATCCTTAATTGTTCCAAGTCTCAACAATGAGTCCGTCTTGCATTATATTGCATAGCTATTGAAATCAGTAGTTTTTACAAGATGAGGAAGTTAGCCTCATGCTTAGCTGCAGGATCTTTATATGTAGCCAGAGGAAGTGATCGTTAGGTAATTGTTTTATTCCGAAACATTTGTTTTTCTATTTCCATGTCCAAACAATGCGCACTGCACTCCTTTGAATGCATTTGATAAGGCATATCTAAGATATAGGTTCCCCTTTAAACTCGGAAGTGTGCCCGAATGTTGTCTACAAATGTTCCTTAGAATATAAATTTCTTTTAACTTGTTCTTTAGAACATGATAGATCATTTTTACACTCAAATATCCATCTTGACTAGAACCAAAACATTTATAAAGTCCTTGATCCTAAGGATTGGCTTTTGAATTCATTCCCTGGAGTACGGTGAGGGAGACCATGATTTACTTGCTGATGAAATATGAAATGTTATGATGCCAGTAGGTACCCTCCCCCCTTTCCATTGTTGACTTTTCCCTTTTTATCCCACTGCAAGGGACTTTTGTTTCCCTCCCCAATCCTTTAAATCAGAATTAGCATCCCATAATTCTCCTCGGGTTCAAATAATTCCAGTAAAAGGGGCCAATTCACCTTTCACTTTACAACCAAACACCTTTTTTAGGGTCCCACTAATGGGTGATATTTTCCCCTACAGCCCCTCTAGTACATTTGGCTATTCGGTATTATTCAATGTAGGCTCAGACTTTTATGACACAAGGAAAATCACGTTGAACTATGTATGGCGATTATTCGCCACTGCCGTAAATTTTATTCGCCAAAATAGCATTTTACTGTTAGTTAAACTTGTCTTCCTCATTTTAACAGTCGAAATCTCTAGGATTCAATATTTAAGACAAATTACAATTTTATTAGGAAATCTTAACATTTTAATTTTTCAAAGGTTTTTTGCTTTTGTGTGATTTTTTTTCAGATTATGTTTTGAATAAATATTTTTTCATTGAAAAATTTTTAAGGTATATTTGAATAAATAAATTTAAAGAAAAAATTATATTTTGCTATTTGGAATGATTAAAAATTAATAGCCTACTAGCATAACAACATTTTTTAGGAAAGAGCTTAGCTAATACTTCCTATCAAAAATAAATATGTAGAATTTTCCATGACTATTATTATACTTTTTTACTTTGTGTAGTACTGTAATGCCCAATAGCCCGTATCCCATGTAATATAATGAAAATTCAAACTTTAAATATGCTTAAATGGTTTAAATATATTCAATAAACGATATTTTTATCTAAAATTTTTTCAATGTGGTGGGCATTTTTTATTTTTAAAAAGACAAGTGATTCCTTTCAAAAAATAATTTTTTAAAAAATAAGTTTTGAAAAATTAAAAGAGAAATAAAATTTTCGAAGAAAAAATAAAAACAATACGCCTATACTGAAAATTTATTTCTCTTGAGATTAATGCAGCCAAATCATCGCCAAGTTCAACTCATAATCACCATGAGGGTTGCCAGCTTTCCATAAACTCCAGTTCAGTATTAATAATTGTCTTCTATTATGCACACAATACTGCACTGTATATTTTATACATCTATAAATCGTTAATTTTACAGTGCTAAATGATTCAAAATTCTTGCAGCTGCTGTTATAGCTCTATTATCCCTCTAATACAAATATAAAGACGTCAAAATATGTGAAAAAAGATTAAAAATATCTAGATAACAATATCACAACACTAGTTTTCCCCCCAAAAATCCCTTAACTTATGAAACTATAACTACTGATTTGTTTCGGTCGGTCATATATTTCCAACTGCTTTTAAAGCTACAAAAAGTACAGAGAACATAAAAAAAACATAGTTTGAAGCAAATATATAGTTGTATGATGAAGATATTTTGGAATATTTTATCAAGCAATTTTATTGGAAAAAAATTACTAGAAATTTTATATTTGGCCATTTGAAAAGCTTAATATCACAATAAAATAATGAAGACATGAAGAATTGAATAACGTAGTAAACGAAGTTTTTAATTCGGTAAATACCAATGAAATTCATACGGCATTGGAGTGAAAGGATACACATTTTTTCTAAATTATGGTATAAAACAGGAAATCTGACAGAGAAAAAATGTAGTCAAAATTTGATCCTGATTACATAGGAGTTTTCAGTCCTATGTAATCAGGATCAAAATTTGATCCTGATTATCAATCCAGGAAAAATCCAGGAAATCCCTTGATCAATCCAGAAAAAATCCAGGAAAATCAAATTTTTCCTGGATTGATAGCGAGTATAACATAATCGCTATCAATCCAGGAAAAAATGAATTTTAATATGTTTCGACTGAATAGTTCAAAAAAATTTAAAAAAAAAAACATCATTTTTAAATAAAATGTTCAAAATATTAGTAAGTAAGATGCAAAAATTCAAAAAGTTAAAAAAAATTTCTAAATTCAGAAAAAACTAAAAAAAAATTTTTTTATTATAAATCTGCATATGTACGATGAAAATAGTCACGTAAGCAGAAACGTTATTGGATGAAATGAGTCAGCATTTATAATTGGAAAAATAAAATAATGTAAATAAAAATAATGAACAAAATGTTATAAATGGAAAGCCAATAAAAATATGATTCTCTGACAGACTTGTGACATCATCCCTTTCACACAAAAACAGAATGCTGGAACTCAGTTGATGATGATTTGCTTACCCCTCAATGATCAGTTTTTGCAAGTGAGGAATTGAAGTGGATTTTGAACTATTACAGACATACAAATTCAAAGTGAAATTCGAACTCACGAACTGATGAACAGAAGGCTACAATGCTAACATTTCAATTTTCAATTCAGCCCGACCTTTTTCATATGATCCTTCTTGGTCGAATCAAAAATCATCGTGATGTCTGGATTACTGTCCGTTAAATAATGTTCTTATAGCTCAAGAATCTTAATCTGACGCGGTGTCAAAGCTTGAAGATGATTTTACCACTTGATTACGGTTCAAAATTACGAGATATTTGGCTATGTTCAGTGCCTTTGGTTGGTCGAAATAAAAAAAAGCGGAAACAAATCGCAATAAATAATAACCCAATGGAAACATTTCATTCGAAGTGGTTGGAGGGTTTGTTAGGGAGGGAATCCTTCTCATGATGAACAAAGGGGACACGTGGCAACTACAAATCAATAAGTAAAAAATTTCCATCAATATAAGTTATAAGAAGTTAGCATAATATTACCAAGATTGATTGCCATTACATACCCATATCCAACGCTACATCTGCTCTCAACGGTGAACAAAACCTTAATTTGCAACTAATATCAAATGTGTATCGTGTTCATTTAATCTGGTGACCCCAGTTGAAGTGACTGAACGCAACTCATCATGCGATTCTGAAAGCTCATGAAGAGATTTAGGACTGAATATATGAGCCTTGGCATTCATTTCTTCAAAATTACCAAGGAGAAATATTCACCTTTGACTTGTTATTGTTCATCAGTTCCATTGACATGAGTTAACTCGGTTAAATCAAGATCAAATAATCTACTTTTTTGGCCACAAACAAGCTTCGTTCTCTACCATGCGGGGAATTACTACAAATTTCACTTGAAAAGAAAACATTTTTCTGAATATCTGGTATTATTTCATTATTAATAATTTGTTCATAAATGAAATTCGGGAAACTGTTGATAATGATTATCATTCCTTGTTTGGAGTTTGAAGGAAAGATTGTCAAATAAGTTCCCCATTTTATCAGTGAATCTATAGTTTAAAATTGAAAGATTTTTAGCAGATTTCTGTCAAACTTTCAGACTGGTTGGTTGGTTTTGATGGCGCAAGGTCAAAATAATTACAAACTGCGCCCTTAAACACTGGAACTGGAAGAATCCAGAAAATAAAGCAATGCATTATAATGTTGTACATTGTAAAAATAGTTTTAGGTGTTTTTTAAAAAAAGTCCTGATTTTAATAAAAATCCTGAATTAGAGAATGCAATTATTATTTAATTCCTTTCATTTCTTTGATTTCAAATGATTTATATAATTCCCTGTATTCTATCTTTAATATATTTTTGCATAATACATTTTTAAAAAAATACAAGGTTTAACGAAGTAAGCAACGGAAAAGTTTAAAAAGTAATCTAATTAAAAAAAGTTTTGAATGTAAAATAATGAAGAAAAAAATAACAAAAAAGAAAAATTTTATATGAAGTAAATGAAAGACTTCTAGTAAATGTAGATGAAAAGTTCCTGTTTCAAATATAAATTTATGAAACTTCATTAATTATCATTAACATTAAGAAATATCCAATCTTTTAGCTCCAACTAAATATAAAGCAGAGCTCTTTTTTACAACACATCAGTCATATTTTTATTTAGTTCCTCAATATAAGGGGACACGCGCCTGCGGCCGATAAAAAAGTGAGACACCATAAATACTACACCGGACTTTTGAACACCCTCCTGGTAATTGAGGGACCATCCCACCCCCTTATTTATTATCTTTTATTTCGCTATAGGCGTGATTTAGTGTTACCTTTTGTAGGGAGGCTCATTTTAATGTCGCAGCTGCTTTCCCCTTTTGACGCTCTCCTCCCCCAAAGTTTATTCACTATTTTCACGACCAGTAGAGAATTGATTATCAACAAGTCGTTAAGGAATATTTATTATACCATATTCGTTAAATGAAAACTTTATTCTCTCGTCGCCTTACTTTGGAAGTGAGACTTTTAACCGTTAAAAGTTCAATTTTGAAGCTCATTATTGCTGGGGTATAGATGACTTGATTAATGCTTTTCCAGCAAAGAATGGCAACGAAAGTATTTTAGTGAAAGAATATTTGATAAATAATAACTTATACCTTTCGTTGGTGTTTAAGGTTTATCTCGGCAATTTATGATCTACTTATTATACTAATGGTTTTTAACTTTAGAAAAGCACTAAATTGTTCAGATTCTCTTGTTAATTTCTAGTATTAAGTAAAACGCAAAATTATAGAAATTGGAACGAGATACCATGTATTAAAAATGGTGCTACATTTTTCTGCATATATGTGTGTGTGTGTCTTAACTTTTAGTGTGCTTATATAAACGTAAGCAAACATTTAAAGGAAATTAAAATAATAGTTTAAAAAGTAAAAATAAATAACTAAGAAAAAATTGTGATCCAAACTTACCAGCTTTCAAGAGGAAAACATGTTGATGTTTTCAATGAATAAGAAGGGATTCGAAAAAACAACAATATTAATTATTTCTTAAGAACGTTTATTATTCATTTAGCTTAGCCCCAAAATGCTGTTTTTTCACTAGGATCCATTTGAATGTTTGAAAACTCCCTTTTGTTTTGAAATATGGAAGTCGAGACTTCTTTTCAATAGATTTTTGATCGGTGGCGTATTGGCAAAATCGTAAAGTCATTTGCTGCACAATGGTTAAAACAAATACTTTTTCAAAAAGTGAAAAAAACTGTTATATTTATATGATATAATAAAAATTAATTTTCATTACGAAGTTATTAGGTATTGAAACTGCTTGAATTTCCAATATTCTAAAGTGCGCATTCAAATATCACACATTAAGACATTTCAAAAATAATACGCTGAATTAATTTTTAAATACATTTTCTATTGCTCTCAAATAAGTTGCCGTCAAATGTTGGAATTTAATATTCAATTTCAAATAAAAAGGGCATTCATATATATATATAAGCACTGTTTAAAAAAACATAGTTCTTGAGGAGAGAAATTAATTTTAATGACACATGACCACGTAGAAACCAAAAGACTTCAATTTTTATTGACGCATATTCAGCAAACATCTACAAAAACTAATATATTTACAAGACAAAACAGGAACAAAAGCGCCTTATCTTGGCATCAATCATGAGTGTTAACACACATATCGAAATAATATGCATTTAAAGATTTTTTTTTATGTGGAAGGAAATAGTATTAATATTAAAAATGTTGCGTCAACTGCACTTTCTATTCTTTGGAAAACTCATTATTCAATACCATTTGGCGACATTGTCGAATTTTCAAAATATTGTTTTGAGATAGATAACAACAGAATTTCTCGATAATGTTAAAAATTAGCTTCCTTTATAAGCAGTTTGATTTAACAAGTATAAATTGAATCATAAAATCATTTGTTTCGATAATTTTAAAGAATTTGAAACGTTAAACAGAAGATCAGATGATGCCTTTGAAACAGAAAGGTATCATTTCTTCATTTTTTACAACATTACGTATGATTCTGACAATGAAATAGTTTCTGTAGAATAATTTCTCCTGATATTTTCAATAAAAGAAATAATTATCGTACATTTTCCTGTTCATTTCTTTATTAGGAGAATAGAAAATATGTCTTTGCAAATTTTTTTCTTAATTACTGTGCAATAAAATTTGAAAAATTATATCTTCGCCAAGATGGTCTGTAAAAAATTATCTGTAATATTAGCTTTTATCATATGCCCTTCTGTACACACATACATAATTTTAACTATATGCATATTAGTAAATGTGCGAAGCTAGTTTTGTTAAAAATTTAAAGTGTTGTTATTGGTCCAGTTCCAATACTAGACCAACTCCACAAGTCCATAAAGAGACAGGAACAAACGGGGCTTTGAAAAAGCCTCTTCCAAGTCAAAACTGCGATGCCTGTTCCTTAACATTTTGTGTACAGATTAAAAGTCTTTTGACCCTGCACATATTTGAGGTCCCTTAGGTGACCATTGGCGAAACGTGAAATACGAGTCTTTAGGCCTCTAGCTCCCTATAAAAGCAATGCGCCAAAAGAGCGTTTTCTAGGATACCAATTATGAGAAGGAGGAACCCTCCATAAACGTTTTTTTCACTCTCGGTAAAAACCTCATTAAAGGTGGAAGGCAAATCAGGTTGTGAAGGTTCCAAAGAGGCAGCCTTAGTCTGCGAATCAGCAATCTCGTTTCCCTAAATGTCGATATGTGACGGGATCCACTGAAAATGAAAATGAATCCCAAAATTCTTTGAGATCCTATTTAATATTGTGACCGTCATCCCATTGCTTAGGTGTTGGATTGAAGACCTGCTATTAGTCAGAATCCATACACGCTCAAAATCAGGCTCAGAAATATTCAGTCCACTTTCAGTAGCTCTAAGGTCCGATCTGAAACAGTATTCTGAAGACTGAATTTCCTTCTGAATGGCTCAAAGAAAATCCAATTCTGTCTGGGCAACAGCGTCTCAATCCAGCAATGATTTTTGCAGCACTCATTTGAATTATTTCTGATTTAGTTGTTAATAGTAATTTTTATTGTTTCTAATTTTTAATTTGAAATGAGTCCAGTTCAAAAATTAAAAGTAAGTGATATTTTATTCAACTGAAAAATAAATAAAACGTTTATTTCAAAAGAAAAGGCAAATCATGTGCATTTACTTAATTTTTATTTTTTATTAATTTCGTAATTACATAAATTATATAAGTACCAATGCAAGAAATAAAATATTTTTTAATGAAATTTAAGCTTTGAAAAATCGCTCTGTTTTAATGTAAAGAAGGCTCGAATCATAATCATCGCCAAATGCTACAAAAATTTCGCTTTTAGCTGTGAAATTTCGAATCGTTTCTCTTATTAAAATATCATTCTAAATAGCCTTGATCTATTTAAAAATATAATTTTTTTTAATTCTTGCCAATTTTTCTCATTTTGTCCGAATACTTTTGTTTCAGTTTCTTCTTACAGCTTTTAAATTCTAATTTTATCCACTTTCTATTTCATTTTCTTCAATTTTTTTGTTAATTCTGACAAAATTAATTATTTCACATTTCAATTAAAAATTGCTTGTATTTATTATTATATTGAATACATATCTGTTCACTGAAACAAATAATTTTAGTCTTTGTAAGTTTTATCAAAAATTTTATTTTCATCTTTTGAATATAGTTTATTTTAACATCTTCTAAACTACTAAAACATTATAAATAATTAAGTAAATATTTTAAAAGTGACCAATTTAATTTCAACTAAAAGCATTTAATTCCGTACCCGCTTTGTTAAATTTAAGTTGATTGTTCATGAAATATTATGTTTATATTCTTCATAAAATTCTTGTAAAATTAATAAAACCTACTTTTAAATTATTTATAGCATGAATGTAAAAATATTTAGTAATTATTTAGATAGATGGTTATAAGCATTTTCTGTAAATTCAGTGAAAGATTTTGCATTAATACTTTACTTTAAAGTACTCATTATATCAAACATACATCAAATAGCTTTATAAGTGAAATATAAACTATAAAATACTGATTATTGCATTAATAAAATATTAATATTTATAAATCAAATCATTGCAAGCCAAATAAACGATTTTTGAATTGACAGTTTAACTTACATGCATAATTATAAAAACGTTAATTTGATATGCAATTCGTGGTATTAATTACAGTACTTCAAAATATTAGCTCATAAGTCTGAAGAAAGTCAACACTTTCTCAAAAATTCTTGAAACTAAATTTTATTACATTTACTATTCTAGCAATATAGTTTACAAATATAATTTAAATTAATTAATACATACATCGGCATTCATCACACTTCGAACTTAAATAAGTTATTGTTTTAATTTTTTGAAAAGAATTCTTCAGATTCACAAGATAACAAAAAAACCTATAACTTTCTTATCAATTTTATTATGTTAAAAAAATTTATGTTTTTTACTATCAAGAATTTTATAGAAAGCATTCAAAAGATTCTTATGATTAAAATGTATTACCAACTTTAAATGTGGATTCAGATTCGATCAAAAAACATTTATTATTATTTTTTTAAAAAAATATTCCATGGTTTCTCAAGATTTCACAAATCTTTTCTGATTCCAAACGGAATTCAGGTCTGAGAAAATTTATCATTTCACTGTTATTAATTTTGTGGAAAGTATTCTAAAGATTTGTGTCTATTCAGTTCCATTATTATTAAACAGATTATAAAATTATATTATTAGAATTTGACTGGAATTTGAAATAAATTAGCTTTCATTTCATCTTTTTCTGTTTCTTTCTTTCGCTTTTTTTTTCTCTCTTTAGTTTTCAAATATACAATTTTCCTTTATGAATTTAGTGATTTAAGATTTATATGTACAGATATGAGAAAATATTTAAGGCATTCCCCTGCTTCAAGATAGTTGTAGTGAGCAAACAACATATCAAAAGCAGGTAAAGAAAAAACTAGAAAAAAGCGATGTGCGATATTGTATATTGAAAAATACAATAGCGTCCATAATTTGTCTAACAGAGTTTAGAGTATTTAATAAATCATAATGTAGGCAAACTTACATGGCTTTTATACGCAGAATAAAAATATTCTTTCCAAGAACTTAATTTATTTTTCTGATTTAAATATTGATTCTTTCGTAATTATTATGCACGCATTTTATAAACTACAACTAATTTCCTGTAATAATTTGAATACATTCATCATATGAAATCAAACTGTGGTATCTATTTATTGAAGAACTCAGTTGGAAACGGATTGGGCATCATGGAGTTGTTTTTCTGTCCCGCTTTCTTGATATTCGAGAAAGCTCTAAAATAAGCAATTTTCGGTATTATTTGAGTATTTCTACAATGTTTTCTAACCATTAAGAAAGTAAGCCAACGAGAGATTCAAAAGTCGTGCCAAAATATGCGGGAATCTACCCAATCATACATTTGAAATGATGATGGATAATTTACTGCACCATCTTAAGTGGTCTTTGTTACCGTGATGACATAGTTGTATTTTCTGAAACGTTCGAAGAACATCTGTCCCGTTTGAGAGCCGTGAGCACGTCTCAAACTGAATCGGAAGAAATGGCGCTAAGCAGATAAAGAAGATTATTGGACACGGAATATGGAGTACAGCCCGATCCTGATAAATTACGAGCAGTTACCGATTCTGAAAACGACTTGAGGAGCTTCCTGTGCACCTGCGACTGGATGAGCACGGCTGCCGGACATTTGGAGTTCGCTGAAACTTACGACAGAATCAGAAATCGTCTGCGCATCTTATTAATTGCCATACAATTTCTACTTTTATTTTTGGCGACAAATAGAAAGCAATATTTTGTTTTCCTTCGACAACATTTCATTCAATTCGATATTTTATCGGACTGCAACCATACAATTATTAAGGGATCAGAGTTCATAATTCTTTGAATGAAGAACTGCGTCCATTTCTGTGCCAACCTTAGATTCCATAATATAACATTGTCAATTTTTAAATTTTTGGTTAGTGAATTCGTAAAAAATGTCATTTAAAAGGAAAAGTTGCTTGATTAAATCTCAGGAATAAAACTAGTGAGAGGGAAAAAGTATTTCCTCGTATTTGGCTTAAAACTGACCGTCGTGATTTTGATCTCCGTTCTAAAATTTTAGTTTTGGTTCCATTTGTTTGTCGCTCAACGATCACTTTTTACAGACCCATGCTATAAAATGGGCTTATATGTGTAAAAGTTTACTGGCATAGCATTTTCTGAATTAACATAATCAATAATGCCGTTAAATTAAATCTATCTTTATTATTTTATGAATTATTAAACATAAAATATGTGTCAGATGTTTAATAATGCATACGTTTAAAAAAATTAATTTTGGCGAAAGTATGCCGTTAGTTTTAAGATTTAAAAGAGATTACTTAGAAATCTTAAAATTACTAATCTAAAATTCCTTAATTTAGTAATGAATTAAAATATCATTTATTGCAATTATTAATTCAAAATATTATTAATTAATTAAATTTTTAAAAATTTAAATCGACCTTGCCGATTTTAACTAACTAAAAATTGGATAATTTGTCTTTTTCCTTTTGCTTTTTTTCTGTTCTATTGTCAACGTGTTAATGGCATGAATCAATGGAAAACGGCTTCTTAAATCCTTGCTTTGATCCTTAGATAAGAAATTGCGGTAAAAATTTACAATCGGCTTCCTCTTGATTCTTTGGCGCCAAGATGGCCGCTACACAAAATTTATAGAATGATAGCAACCACTATATGGTTAAAAAAAATACCTGTATGCTAGTTGTTTCATCCTGCTTCTTCTATATTCAATTCTTTATTTCATGTACAAGCATTTCCTACAAAACTTTTGTTTTATTACCAGGAATTGGTTTGAAAAGTGGTTAATTTAGCCTAGCGTTTGACATGTTTCTTGCATTTCTATCCGACGCACCAAAAGACAAATATTTTCTTATAACAAACCATACATGCAGAAATGATAAATTCAAACAAATTAAGTAGATGAATGTATCAAACTATGTACATAAAAATTTTAATAATATTTTATAATTTTGCTATTTTTTAAGTACATGCTACCTATAGCACCTTTTGATGGTACACCTGAAACTCTAATACAGTAATATGATACATTCGGAGATTTAATCACTTCCCTGATTATAACAGAATTATTTCGGTGTATAATCAGGGAAGTGATTAAATCATCTCATATTCTCTCTCTCTGTATATATATATATATATATATATATATATATATATATATATATATATATATATATATATATATATATATATATATATATATATATATATATATATATATATATATATATATATATATATATATATATATATATATATATATATATATATATATATATATATATATATATATATATATATATATTGTAAGAATTACATCTCGATCGATATATTTCCATCATAGCAGAATTTGTCCATAGTTTTACTCTTCTCGTAGCAGTTTGTTCGCAGTTTCAGAATGCAATAGTAATGTTGTAAATTTTTCAATCAATTTTTTGGTTCCTAATTTGCCTCCACAATTTGGAAATTCTTACCACCACAATTGATATGCGGCAGATGTTAACGATAAAACTATATACTTTTAAACCTACAAAAATTTGAAAATTAAAACGCGTTCATATTATTTGGGTCATTCTATTTATATTTAATAAAAATAAAAAAAGTTATATCTTTTGGTATGTTTTCAAAGAATTGAGGGAAAGAGTGATAAATTCTAAGTAAACTTAAATCATTTTCAAATCAATGTTAAAAATTTTAAACACCTTGCCCTTAAATTCATATGTGTATAGTTATTTGGAAAAAAACAAAAACAATGATTGTTTATTCTAGAGGCTAAAAAGCGATTTTCTTTTTGTATCCCCTGATGGAATGCGAATAAAAGGAATGTGGATGCTAATTGCGATATTTATATACTTATAAAAAATTTGATTATTTTTGAATCTCTTTTCCACATATTCATCATCTCCGCTAGATTGGAAAATTTACTTCATGATTTCTTTCAGATCGTTTTTGGGCAAGTGATTTTTATCATTTACTCCTGAGACGCAAAAATTATCTTTAAAATCATCGCAGTTCATTTTACGCATTCAAAGCCATTGAAAAATCCTATCTGCTCATTCCAAGTACATCAAAAAGCAATTTTCTTCTTGTGTTTCCCTGGAAAAAATGAGAATAAAAGAGGATAGTTAGCACTGGGAAGAAAAAAAATTACGATTCGAATCGACAGCCGAAACTCAACAGATGGTCTTAAAAAATAATAAAAAAAAAATTGAGGGGATTGTAAAGTGGGGTTGACTTCCACACACGCCTTCTTCCCTAGAATCTTTTCCAAAGAAAAGTCCGCTGCTCCCCACCCCTACTTGGAGAGAAACGCGGGCCGACATCATTGTGCGCACCCCACCGACTGATCGCCTGCCTGTGAACCAGAGTCAAAATGATAAATAATGTTCACGCATCCTGTTTGCATGAAGTTAGTAGCAGTTATAAATACAAGAGAGGGCATCACATACCCGCGGGGACAGTTGTTAACAGAACAGATAATGTTTTTTCTATGATCATCATGGAATCGTATTTGTGCTTTATTAGACACTCCATTTGTCATGTAACGATAGAAGCTCTTTTTTTACTCCATTGCACAACGTTATTCCATGTTGTAATGCATCTCCTTGGCTCGTACAGTGTTCGATGGGCCATATGTCAGTGTGTACACAAGTGCTGAAAGATGTACTTAATCATTTTTCTTTCTTTCTTTTACCTCGCGTGTTTTGATTCTGGTTCGTGTAGTATTTAGGAACAAAACTGAAACGGCCATAAATTCCAAAGTTATTCAAAGTGTTGAAAATTAACAATGAGAAGCTTCTTTTTTAGGGGTTAACTGCAAACATTATTGGCTTTTTCGGAAAAGTTCTACTAAGTAAATGTAAATCTGATTAATTATGATTGATAAATATTCATAGCAAAAAAAAAAAAAGTTTGCTTAGGAGCTAAAGTAACGGATGAGACCATAATAACATGTGAACTAAGAAATATAAAATAATGAATAAAAAATTTTTTTTACGTTTCAAGACTTTTGCTAAAATACAATCGTAAATTATCCTATTTCAAATATATATTCCCATAAAAGCCATTACTATTTTTTTTCCTGTAAAGATATACGTTCTCCACTGAAAGCAATGGTTAATGAATGTGAACAAGCTTGCTACTCAGTATCCCAATATTTGTTGCTTCTCATCTACTTGAACAGCAGAGCTAGATCAAGTCGACGAACTTATTCACCCTGAAGAAGTTTATTTCAGATTGGGGATCTCGAACCAGGTTCTGAACCCCAGACAAGATAGAATGTGGCCAGGGGAGGCCTGTGCAAGTACAAATTTTGGAATGTTCATTATCATAAAATAAAAGTCATTGATGACCACTAAGGACTCAGGGAAGGACAGTTTGATCTTACCTGCTGCCACCCTGAATCAAGGAGCCATTACCAGTGGGACATCGGTGGGATTATCTAAATAGCCTTTATTCCTTGCCTTATATATAGAAAATAATTCCGTTTAAGTAAGAGGAACGGCTGACCCCTCACCAGCACTCCAGCCAGACTGTCCGCAATTTCATTTCCAGCAACGTCGAGGTAAGACGGGGTTTTCTATTTTCAAAATAAGATACGTTTAAGGTTAACTTTTTTAAGTTTTGCCACTAGCAAAATGGAGATGGCTCAGATGAAATCAGATTTATTTAACATTCAACAGTGAATTTTTTTTTAAAAAGTAATTGGTTATCCATTTGTATTTTTTTCATAACTGAAATCGACATTTTTCACAGGAAATTTGTTTTTGTTAACGTTCTGCTGTCACTTTTTAAAGAGAAACTTATATAAAATTATGAAGCTTTTTTTTATATCTTTTTGCAATTAAACATGAAAATTGTTAATTTTGTCGTCGAGACAAAATAAAAATGACTCACTTGAAATTAGGTTTGGTTTAGTTAACACTCGGCAATAACTTTTTGAACAAAGCTAATGATCTTATCTATTTTTAGTTTGTTATCACAAATTTTTACAATGGATGTTGATGATACGAGGAAACAGATAAAATTCTTTAATAAATATTTGATAATGCAATAATATAGTCGAAATTTTACAATTTTTGTTGATGATGCGATGACACAATAGTCTCCGACGAACGTCGATGGTGAGATGGTGCAGACAGAAGTCTACAATGAATATTGTCAATGCGATGTCACAGATAAAACTTTGCGATGAAAGTGGTGGCATCAAAGATCAACTTCCAATGGAAGTCAAATTGTTTTTGGATCCAAACTTTAAGAATAAATGTAGCTTCAACTATTATCTTTTTTATGCAGAACCCTCCTGCTCTGATGGTTAATGATTTTTGCCAAAAAAATAGAAAAACAACACTTAGTCCTGTTTTTGAATATTTGGTGAAGACATCACCATAGTTAACATTTTGCACATTCTTTCGTAATAAACAGATAACCACAATAACCCTAAATCTAGTATTGGTGATGGGCTACATTGAGCAGTGACGTCTTTAGACGGGGTGAGAGGTGAGGGCACGTGGCCTAGTTAGATAGGACATCGTTCTTCTTATCGGTGGGTATTGATTTCGAGTCCCAGCTTAAACGAAGATCCATCGTGTTCGCTAAAGGTGGCTTTGGCACGTTAAATATATCGTGGTCACAATGTCCTCCTAGTGAAATGATACCTCTATGGATTGCAGGATAAATATCGGTGGTGTTCTGCTTGGTTCTTACTTCAAAATCACAGACTCCACCCCGCTGCTTCTATCTAAGTGGTAGATCCCAACTCAAGTCTAGGTACAAATAAGCATGCTGGTGCTACAACGTTTTTAGGCGGAAAAATTTTGATATCATATTTTACGCGTAGGAAAAAGAAATCAGAATGTTGAGTAAAAAAATAATGGATAAAACTGTGTGCAATTTGAATTCTTTTACCATTCTTTATTATTGTTATAAATTTCTTCTAATATTATTGTAAAAATAAAGAAGCCTTCACGATATTTTGTGATTCAGTTTCACTGAAATTTAAAATATTCAGTTACTCGTGTTTTCCCATCCTTTTTCTCCCTTATTTTTATTGAGCTTTTCCATTAATAAAAGCAATTGCAGTTTTTTCGAAAATGTTAAAAACATCTCTCGTTCCTTATAAATTTGATATGATATAAAAACGTTATTTTTTTCATTTTTTCTTTCAAACATTAAATTTTTAATTACTTTGTCTAATACAGATAATGTTTATAATATTTATTTCCGTTTGTATTAAACGCATATTATTTTTCATAAATTATTTACAAATTATTGTTATTTTGGTCTAAATAAATTAGGCATGTTAATTTGCTTAACTTATTTAGACGAAAATAACAATAATTAGTTCGCAAATTAGCCTAATTTTTCTAATGAAAATTATAGGCTATAATAGAGAATAATCGTAATGATTCATGTGCCATAAATAAAAACGAAATGTATTTAAAGAGAACCAAAATTACTGAATTTAATTCTGTGTTTTTCTTGAATTTATATTATTTTGTAGTTGATCATTTTGTAAATCAAATAATATTAAAATATAAATGATAAATGCATGAAATTATAAATTTTTAAACTATTTAATTTACATTAAAAAATGTCATATAGCATATCATAAGAAGTCCGTAATGAGTTATTTTTTCTCCATAAATTCAAACCAAATGCTTAAAGAGAAGCAAATTTATCAAATATTTTTCCTTCCTGTTTTGTCTATATTTATCATGTGTTGCGAAATGCATATCATTTTCATGGTGTACATGCTGTAAGTTTTAAAAAATATCAAAACGTGAATTCCTCAATTATTATTTTACAAATTCACTCAGTTATAAAAATTAGACATAACAACGAATCTGTTACGCGTTTCGTTCATTTATTATGAACTCGAAACATAACATTCATTGGAAAACAATATTATCAAATTTATTTTCTTTTTGAGTGCATTAATTATTGGTGAGTAGTATTATTTGTGTATCAAATTCATATGATTATCATAATTGATCATACTGTAAGAAAAAAGCAGAATTGAAATATGAACTATAAATTCACCCAATTATTAATTTTCTAATTCACTTAATTTATATATCATAAAAAATATAAAAATAATTACAAATCTGTCATTACTCTTTCCTTATAATGCAAACATAATTTTTAAAATGAAACAAAATTACCGTATTTATTTATTTTAACGAGTGTATTAATTACTTACGTGTATTATTATTCATATTTAATAATTTGCTTGACTGATCAAATTTTGAGCAATAAATAAAATTAAAATAGTAACATAATTAATCAAATCGAAAATTTCTATAATTTTTTTATTAATTTTCAAACTTATTTATAGCATTTTTTTTTGTTTAAAAAAACTTAATATGAAAGAAAAATTAATCTCGTTTCTAAGGTTTCTTTTATCTCTACTGATCATAACAAAAAAAAAAAAAAAAAAGACAATTTTTTTCTTTGAATCTTCCAAATTCTACACTCGGTGACTGGCAAGTGAAGGGGAGGGGAGCTTTCTGTGGAGGACACGTTGCGAAGGAAAACCGTTCAATTTACAGTTAACCTTCCGATCTTGTTTTGGAATTGTTCAACAAGCACCAGAGAGTTCTAATTCAGAGCAAACACTCCATCCCCACTCCTGAGAGCAATCGGAATTAATCGGGTTGAGGGAGGAGGAGTGGACGTATTATTTCGATCAGGGGGTGGAGAGGGAGGTCAGGGTAAGGACGAGATCGGATTGCGTTTGAGAGGGGAAAGGATAGATGAGGATGGATTTCAGGGAAAAAATACTATTCTTTGCTTAAATTATTTTCTGTCTCTGTTTTGAGTTGAAATGGAGCTTCGTTCATAGTAATTTTTAATATATATTTGAGAACAAATGAGGATTAAATAGTGCCTTTAAAAGAGAATTGACAATTATAAAGTATTTTAGTTAATAATTCTTAAATGAAACCACAAAAGTAAATTAATATTTAAGTAAAAAAAAAGATAAATTAAAAGTAATTATCGTTATGTGTGTGTTTCTGTGTTTTTAACATTATTCCGAATAGGAAATTTGGAATAATGTAATAAACGCGTGTATGAATAATTATAACATATGATATGTACATTTAACTGAATATATACTGAAGTTGTAACTCAAGCAAGTTGAAATAACATAATATTATATATATATATATATATATATATATATATATATATATATATATATATATATATATATATATATATATATATATATATATATATATATATATATATATATATACAGTAAGTCCCCGCTTAATAAGGGAGATATGTTCCATCAAAGCAGAACGTAATGAGAAACAGCGCTAAACGAGGCTATCTTAACATGTAAATAATGGGATTAGGGGAAGATGGATAGAAAATTGGTTATGTATTAAATTTAATAGTGTTTTTTTCATACAAATAAAACCCAACATTTATTTCTTACAAAAATAAAAAAATATAAACGAATATACTTTTAAAAACAAAAAATTCTAAGTAAGTCAGATTATTTAGTCTATTCTGTGTTTCCAATTTTCTTCTGTTAGAAGTTGTTGATAAGAGGATAAAGCATCTATAACTTGCTTTTGAACTCCTGTCAAAAGTTGGATCATAATTTCAGTTACAGTGATCAAACTCCTTTTCACAAATGCCCTCGCTCTTCTTCGAAATCACTACTATCAATATTTTTGTTTTCTTCTTGCTCAATTAATTCATTGAGCTCATCGTTAGAAAGACTAGCTGTTGTCTCTTTAACTATTTCTTCGACGTCTTCCACATTTCTTCACATTCTTCCTCATCTAAGCCGGTTTGTTTCGCTCATTCCACTATTTCATCCATATCGCACGAGTGTCCAATGTCTTCGCTCTTACTGAAATCTGACCAAATGTTCTTCCATACTCCTTTCAAAGATCTTTCTGTTACCTCATTCCAAGAAAGGATTTCTACAGCATTCATGATACTGTAGTTTTTCCAAAATTCTCCGATTGATTGCTTCTCTTCTCCGTCTGCTTTTTCAAACATCTGCTTAAATGTTCACCGCAAGTAATAAGCCTTAAACGTGGATATAACACCTTGATCCATTGGTTGTATTAAGACAGTGGTGTTAGGCGGCAAGAAAACCACTTCGACTGGAATGCATGTGTTTAATTCTGATAAATTTATTGGGTTGTTTTTCAATTATCAATTAATAGTAGTGTCTTTGTTCTAGTTTTTTAATTTCGCAATAACATTTTACAGACGGGCAGAAATGTTCAATGAACCAATCCGGGAAAATTTTCATAGTTATCCATGGTTTTTTATTAGACTCCCAAATTACAGGTAAAGTTGATTTAGATAAGCCTTTCATCGCTCTTGAGTTTTTGGAGTGGTAAACTAGTAGTGGTTTTAATTTGAAATCTCCGCGCTTGCGTTACCACCCAGTAGAAGTGTTAAGCGATCTTTTGCAGCTTTAAATCCTGGTGCTCGTTTCTCTTCGCGGGATAGAAATATTTCGTTTTGGCATTCTTTTCTAAAACAGGCCTGTTTCATCAACATTAAAAACCAATTCTGGAAGATAGTATCGTTGATCAATTATTGTTTCTAATGTCGCTGGGAATTCAGCCGCCGCTTTCGTATAACCAATTTTTGCTTCTCCTGTAATCTTTATGTTGTGAAGATTATTTCGATGTTTAAATCTATTAGACCAGCCTCGACTAGCAAAGAAAGTTTCACTGATGTCACTTGCCTCAGCCTGAATGTAATTAGAAATTCTTCTAGTTTTTTCTCTATTATGATAGGTCGGCTTAATGGCATATTGCGTTCAATTTCGTCGCCAATCCATATAGACGGTCGTTTTTCCATTTCCTTTGCATATTTTTAAAACGGGCAATTCTAGTTGCAGTTGCCTATGACAGTACTTTTTCCTTTATTCTTAAGAATTGACCTTATTGTTGAAGTTGCCAAATTCTAAGTAGCTTGAGATTGAAGTTCACCAGAATCTTATCTTCCACTCACTTGCCTTTTAGTTTCTAGTGAAATGCTTTTTCTGGTTGCTTTCTTTACTAGTTTTTTATTATCACCCATGATAAAGACTAAGGATCATAATATTTATCACTGTATTAATCGTTATAGTATTATATGAATTTATACTTACAATAATGTCAACAAATGATAAAAATGCGTCCGTACAGCACCGTACCAAACAAGAAACACAACTATATGGATATGTTATTTGGAAAACTAGAAGCTGCGCACAATTTCGGAAAATCTCCGTAGTGCTGTTTCGTGGAGTCCTTGGGTTGAAATAAAAAAGTGCTAAGCCGAAACACAGCGCTAGACAAAACAGCGTTAAGCGTAGTGATACTGTTTATATACTGTATATTACCAGTTTAATAATTACTATATTTAATGTCATTCAATTTAATTTAACATATTCTCCTTCTATAGAACCAGAAGAGGAAAATAAATCATCAATAAATTAATTATTATTTAATAGTAATTTATTAATGAGTTTCTTGAACAATAAATTTATTATTGGTCAGGAAGCTCACTGAGCTCCAAAAATTGTATGCGATTGACTTAAGAGTTGAAACCATATTTTTGTGAGAATTAAAAATAATAGTTGCTCATAAAACCGTATTCAAAGATTTAAAATGTTATTTGTAAATTAATTTAATTTCCAACTATTCTGAAAATTTCTTCATAAATGCATAAATGTTATTAAATATTGTAATAGGTATTGGCTATTTGAATCTTTATTAGCAATACTTCATTAGAAAATTTCATGTAAAAATATGCATTAAAAATGTTATAGAGTTTATTGCATTAATTTTTTACACTGTTCAAACTACTTATTCACTTAATTTTTTTATTAGAAATCAATATTGAAAATGAATATTATAATCTTCAGCTGTATAGGAAATTTATATAAATTTAAAATTTATGGGTGTAGAATATGTTTAAATTTCAGATTGATATCTTTTATTTCAGATTGATATCTTTTACAAATATTTCTGTAATTAGGTTTCACATTGTTCAATTTGATTCCAAAACAGTATTTTATAAAGGCTTTTTTCCCCATATAATCTTCCTTTACAAATTTTTTAAATTCTTAAAAATGTATAGCAGTAATCATTTGAAAAATATTTTGAAATATTTTTTGTTCTTGTATTACTAAATGAAACTAATTTGACAAAGAAATTCATCATCTTTTCCAATTTTCTTCGTATAAAATTGAAATATTTATTTACAAGTACCAATATTTCTAATTATTTAAAAAGACGAATAAATACTACACATCAAAATTGGAAATAAAATAAATTAATAATTATATTTTATTCTAAATCTCATTGGCATCGTTAAAAGATTATGCACCATTTTTTAAAAATACATTGTATTATTTGACTTATCATTTTTAACGTTTTTAGTTAGTTTTGATTAAAAACTGCAAAAAAAGTATAAATTTTTTTTCTTTTTTTCCCTTGAGAGTTTGTAAAGAACTTTTTTGAATTTAATTTAAGTCTACATTTGGAACTGGAAAAATATTGGATTTCATCTTATCTCAAATTTAAATATTGACATAAATCTTCATTATCCTTAAGATACTGGAAATGGAAAAAAAAAATTGCTTCATCTTATACGGAATTGTAAAATCTTGTTCATTCATTTTATTTCAGATTTAATTATTGACGTTATCCATAATCATAATTTATTGAATATATTTTCTTTTACTCCACGTTAATCGTAATTGAAAAAATGCTAACTTCGTATTATTTCAAATTTAAGTACTCGGAAAAATCTATATTACTCTTAATCTATTGAAACTGGAAAATTTTTACTTTATTTCCTTCAAAATTGGAAAATGTATGAATTAATCTTATTTTAAATTTAAGTATTCGCATAGCTCTGCATTATTCGTAGTACAATGAATTAAAAAAATTTACTTAATTTTAATTGGAATTAAGAATATTTTTTTAAATTCATCTTAGAACACATTTATACAGGATTATTCTTAATTGTTTTTACAAACTAAGAAGTGTGATATACCCATTCAGGCAAGCAATAATTACATAGGAACATGGGATAGCATTCCACTCTGAGAGACAGAAAATAAGAACTCCCACCTGAACTTACAGCAGTTTTGGGTAAGCGAATGAATAATAACAAAAGTTTCAGATTCATATTTATCGTTTATTGAGAGCCTCACAAGAAATGCTTAAGGTGCCGACCGCCTGTGTCGTTGCTCAGTTGACACCGGGCGAAGGAAAGACTGTTCGCGGTTACGACGATTCTAGCCACGAGATCTTCAGATGAGTCCACAGGCGTCTCATAGACTAAAGATTCCATGTGCCTCACAAAAAAAATTCCAGTGCGTTGAGGTCAGGTGAGCGAGGAGGCCAAGCCACAAGTCTACTACGTCCAATCTATTGTGACACTCAAAAAGTTAAAGACCGTGATGGAAAAATGTGGTGAGGCTCCATCTTGCTTAAACCACCTGTCTCTCTGAATGCGGAGAGTGGAGCAGCCTACAATAAACTGGGAAGCAATTGTTCCAAGTAGATAGGTATGTTTCTCCGGTCAATCAGTCTGGCATGATGTAAGGGCCTACCAGGTAAGCACGAGGATACCTGCCCAGATTTCACTGAAAATTCCTGCTGGTGTCTACGAGGGGTGTACTGTTGAAAATGCTTTTTCTGCTGAATGTTGCCTTATCAATAAATAATACTAACGCAGGAAGTCGTGGATTGTCATTCTTAATCTCCAGCATCCGCTGCACGAAGTCTGCTCTTGCAAGGATAATCATCTGTCTGCAAAAATTGCACTTTTTACACGTTGTACATGCACACCATCACAGCTTTCAGGAAAATGTTTTTGCACGATGTCATTCAGATAATACTTTAAGCGATGATGTTGAGCCGTTTTTAAAAGTCAACGTCTACTCTGATTGGCATTTTTCGATAACCAATACGAGCAAACTGCGAGTTCTTCTCTGTGGAAATTTCCATACGGTAAATTCATGATAGATTCTTGATGCCCTTTTTCTTTCCTCTTTTCTGCCTCTCAGAGTGGAATGCTCCTGTGTAATTATTGCTTGTATGGATGGGTTCTATCACCCTTCTTAATTTGTAAAAACAATTTAGAATCAATCTATATACATTCACATATATCTATATTATCTTTTTTACTTTAAATCTTGTGATTAAGAGTCATTTATTTCAATATATGACGATGCAATTTAAAGTTGAAGAAAAGTTTGGTCTTAGAAATTCTTATATTCATTTTGAATACACGAAAATAAATTTTACATGGCCCACATCTACTTTAAATATTGTGATACAATTCAAATCCTGTAGATCGACAAAAGGACGAATATTTTTGAAACATTTGGATTATTAATTTAAAGAGAAATGCGGACGCAAAATCTAACCGATCGAATCGAACATTTTAGAATTTGTCTTATTTCTTCTTTTTCATCTGATACAGGTGTAATTTACGTATACATTTTTATTTATGACTAATTTATGCTTATCTATTATTGCTCTTTTCTTTCTATAGGACATTTTCTCATAATGCATGTCATGCAATCCAGATATATTTTGCTTATTTACAAATATATACGAATGTCTAATCTTCAATTAGGTGATAATGAAGTTAGATAGAAAGAGTTAAAATTAATTTCAAAATTATTTTTTGTAGCTACTTTAAAAAAAATGTCCGTATTTTATTTAAGAATTGTCAATAGTTTCCTATAGGCCCTATCATCCATGAAGCTTTCATTTTGAAAAGTTTATAATTTATTTCTGTCCAAATGTCACAAACTTAAGGATCTATTTCTAAAGTATACGATTCTTTTTTTTATTATCTTCTACTATCCAAAATTGTCTCCTTTTACAGAAAACAAAGAATCCCTTATCCGTTAAAAACTTCTCAAATATGGTCAGAAAAGTGTAAACTATGTGACAAAAAATATCTAATATTTTGACAAGAATTCGATACTTAAACTCATAAAAGAGAGCTTTTCTGTCACCCACTGGATCTTTTCTAAAAGAACCTAATAAGTGGAAGAAAAGATGGGGGTGGGCGAGTAGGAAAGAAAGATTTTAAAGAAAAATTGATGGACAGTGTCCACCAAGCTGTATATAACAGATCTTGCTGCCGCCAATAGAGAATCGTCTCCGATTTCAAAACGTAACATATATCTATATTTTTATAGTGGAAAAAAATATTTGGAAACTTTTGCTTACTATCTTGTTCAGAGAAGGAGAGAGCATTTTAAAGGATGAAAAAGAAAAAATCAATTCGACTTTATAAGAGGGGGGAATTCTCCGTTTATATGAATTCACTTTCACTTTAATATTATAGATTGCATCTCGCTAACAGTACACATAGAAGAGTACATTCAGCCAAATATTGCTCAGCTCTTTTATTCCATCCCTCCCCCCCCTTTATGTTGCCAGATCACGTTTTCTAGCTATAACTTTTTTATCTGTTGGCATTTTAAGAAAATCCTCTTTCTCCCCCTTTTTAAAGCATAAATCGACTTCTCCATTCTTTCCTAAAAAAAAAGTAATTTCAACAACAGCAACAAAACAGATGTTTCCAACCATTTTTTAAAAATAAATAAATAAATAAAAAAATTTTTTATTGTTATCATTTACGGATAAATGACCCTCAAATCCATGGTCCTTAAAACCCGTATTTTAGAAATATAAAACTTTAAAAAGAGAGCGATGCGATAGTAATGTGGAAGAAAAAGGAGGAGAGGGGGTGCTTGGAATTGAAAATTTTTCAAAAGCGGCGTGTTTTTGACGTTGAAAAGTTCGAGGTTTTCAGGCTGCTCCCTCGCCTGTCTCTTCCCCTCCTCGTTGTCTTGGTCATCAGCAGTGTGGTCCGAAACATACGGTGCTTGACCAACGAAAGAACAGAATTGCATCTGACCTTTGTATATGACATCGATATATTAAACTGTGACCGCTGTCCACTGCATGCCCTAATGAAATGCTTTTATTTCTTCTTTTCAAAATGATAGCAATAGCATCATTTTGAAGTCTTTACTAAGACTTCTTTTGAGTTGTGCTGCATTCAGTTTTACACAACTGTTCATAAAAGGAATCATATTACTGTAATGATTCAAATATCACAAAAGCAGTATATAAGAGCATAAATGTTCTGAAAATTAAAGTTTAATTTTTTAGTTTTATACTTTTTTTACAATTTTTATAAATAATGGTAATAGCATTGTAAAAATAAAGCCTTATTTCGAATTGTCTTGCATTCAATTTTACAGCCTTCGAAAAAAAAAAAAAAACAGATTATTCAAAATGTAGTAAGTTGAAACTGAACAAAAGAGTAAAAAAGCCTTAGAAATTAAAATTTATATTCTTTAATAAAAATAACATTTATAAAATAAGGTCAAGATTTAGTTTTGTTTTTAATAAAAAAAATTTTTTTTCTGCCCATTATTTAAGTTATGTTTATATAGGCAAAAAGCGAATCTTATGAAATTTTAATGATTTTATAGCAAAACACACAGCGTTTATTTTTTTTCATTTTTCCAATTCTATTTTAGTAATAAACATTTTGTTTTGATATTTAATATAAATATATTTGGTTTGATAAAATTATTTATAAAATTAGAGAAAAATAAACTAATTAACCTCTCTTGTAAATAAACCAAAAAAAGATAGTAAATATATAAAAACTTATTTTATTTAAATCCTTTATTGATTGGAATTTTTAAATAAATAAATATTCACATAATAACAAGCACTGGTTTTCTAAATATTGACCACTTTATTTACCAATAACTAGAAATTTAATGAATCATAATTAGAAAATTAGGATTCAAGAAATTTCTTATTAGTGGTAAGTTAAAGGTAAATAAATTAAGTATACGAAATCTGTTTAAGCAAAATATAGTATAAATATATAGAGAAAAAATGCAGAATAACAGCACAATCAAATATAAAAATAAAAATTTCTTAATTATTTAATAAAATTAATTTTTTTATTTGGACGAAAAATACTGTGTACTAGTATGTTTTTGTTACTTAATATAATAGTGTTTTCTGTTATTTTTATATTAGTTATTGTAATAAAAGAACAATAAAAACTACACATTTTTAGATAATGTCAATTCTTTTTAAAGTTGTAAGCATTTACATTTGACAGAACTCATTTAATTCATAAATGTAACTTTCTTATAAGTATTGCAAAAATTTATTTAAAAAAAGAGATGCAAAAGTAATTGACATTTAACCATAAAATAGGAAATATTTATTAATTTCATACACGATATTAAAAAAATTCAAAAATTACTTAATGATTATTTGAAATTTATATTAATTATTGATTAAAAATCATTAATGAATAAAGACAGATATTAAATAAAATTAATTTGTCTCATAAAATCAAAAACTAAAACATACAAAAACATCACAATGATTTTTCTAATTGAAAAATATTGTGATGAGTTATAATTAATTATCCTAATGCTTAACTAATTTATTTTAACATCTGAACAACAAGCATTTTTTGAAATTTTATATAAAAAAAAGAAACTATAGTTTTTCTCTCGTATCATTTGAAATTAGACGAATTCGTAATGCAAATCTCAAAAAGTGTTTTAATAGTTTATATAAAAAAGGATGCATAAGAAATCAACTGTGAAATAAAATAATAATAATATAATTTATTAATTTCCTTAAATAAATATTGCTTAATGAAATCATACACACTCACACAATTTATCTCATTTAGAAGAAAAAATTCATAATTTTATACGTTTGTAACTTTATAATTATACTAACATCAAAAAAAAAAAATCTTTAACCAATATTGTGATTTTACAATTTTTTTTATTTTGCTACCTGCATTAATTCTATTTTCCTAACTTTTCTAGTGGTCAGCGTGCCTGACTGCGGATAAGGAGGTCCTGGGTTCGAATCCCGGTTCGGACATGGATGTACTTTCTCTCTCTATCTATCCTGTCTTTGTCCTTTCTTTGTATGAATGAAGTGTGAATGGTTGCCTACCCTATAAACGAGTATCTATGGCATCTGTGTACTGAGGAAGTCGGACTCCACACCTAATTATGGTTCGGTTGGAAAAGTGGAGCAGCGCACCCCATGTGACCAGCCTAGCTGGCACACGACAACAACATTAATTCTATTTAAATCACTATCAGTAACTTTTCCAGTGACATTTTTTTAAACTGCTCTAAAAACTATAAACATATTATTTTATTTTTGAAAAAGATATTTTTTAACCAATTTAAATAAATTCTAGAAAATTTATTTTTTAATTTTGCTAACGAAATTACATTAAATAATAAATGATTGAAATATGCCAAATCCAATTTTTCTAATAGTTTGGATTGGGTATTTATTAATTTAATCAAAAAGTTTTAAATTCTTAAGGCAAAACAGTAGATTGTATTTAAATTTTAAGTACCTAAAATTTTCCTCTATTTCTGGTGTGGATAATTCTAGAAATGCTTCAGTTCCGAGACATTGTTATTCAATCCGTAGCACAGCAGAAACTGCCCCCCTCCCCCAAACCGAGGAAGTAGCAGAGGGAGAAATCGCCACTTTCAGCCCTGGACGACGTCTTTTCCGAAAAATGAATTCCTTTCGGACAACAGAGCTGAAGGCAAAACAGGGAGGGGGAAGTTGGATAGTTTGAAAAGTGGTGTAGATGCATTTAACTTTTCTCAAATAAAAAAGAAATGTAGAAACATGTTATATAAATTGTCATTAAAAATTTAAAATTACGGAATGGAACTAACTACGAAATAAAACATTTTACGAATTGATTACCTTCAAAATAAAAGGAGTAAAATCCCAGAATGCTAAAAAAAAGATTACAAATTTTCTAAAGCTGCCCAACAAAAACTCTAATTTTGAATGAATTCTATTATTCGTAAGCGAAAATATCTACTCTCAAAAGAATGACTTCATAAATCAGTCTTTAGCAATTATTGGCTCTGAAATTTGACATGCTTTCGAATTCTAGAATCTCAATGAAAATATCTTATCTTCATAGCCTATTATAACACTGATTTTTTAAGTGATTTCTACTCATTTTCAAAGAGATGGTCTAGATTTAAATCCAGATTATCCCTCTGAAAATGAGTAGAATAAGACATTTCTTTGAATTGTACGTGTGTGAATTAGATGAGTTCACAAATCCAAGAATTTTATTAGGTATTAAAAATTTAACCCACCGTAAAATTCTTAGAAAAGTATGGATTAAAAATTTAAAGCTTATTATAAGAATGGGCTGTTAGACCTCAGTTTATTTTTAGATTTAATTAATTAATCTTTAAAAAAATATACTTAGACTACATTTATGACCATAGAAATCATCTTCTCTGTGAATTGCGCTCGCTCAAAAATTAAACGAAACCACGAATTCTGAAATTTTAATACTGAATAAAAAGTTGAATAGTTAACTTTTTAACAACTTAGGTAATATAGAACCCTAAATTTTTTATTTAAATTTTTCTATAATCTTCAAATGAATTCTCACGATACGAAATTGGGACAGTAGAAATTGAGCAGTTCTGTGAATTGTCCTCAAATTAAAATAAAATCTAAAAATAAATTAAAAAGAATGTTGAAGACTTTTGCGAAGCGGAGAATTTTATTCTTACGTAAAAATCCCGATTTTCCTTCTTTTGTCTCAAAACTGGGGCAACAGAAGCGGGACATTTTAGTAAATAGTTCATTTTATTAAGTAGAAAAATCCAGAAAAAATGAAAATTTGTAATTAAATTTGAAGAAAATTAATTAAATAAAAAAATTTAAAATTTGTTTTCCAATGACTTTAAAAGTAATTTATTGCAGCACTGAATATTTTAAATGAATTTGAGAAAAATTTCCCAGACTAGATTTTAAATCAAAAGGGTATAAATTATGTATTTCGGAATATTGCTCAATTTCGACACTTAAATTAATATAAAAAATTAAAACTTATCTTTTAACAAAATTTAAAAAATTAATTTAATAAAAAGATTAAAAATTTGTTTTTCAATGATTTATCTAAAATGTCCTACTGAAGCGCTGATTCTTTGAAATGGATTCCATTAATTCTTACAGAAATGTCCTCGACTCACAATCGTAGGGATGCAGATTATGTAATTCCGAATATTTCTCGATTTCGACAGTTAAACCACTCTAAATTTCTAGAACTGTAATGGAAGGAAAGGATATTTAAATATTGAAGCTATCATAAAATGTGTCACTCTTTCACGCCACACGTTTATTTACATCTTCATTGTTTTGTGAAATATTAAGCATATAAACTCTCAGTCATTTTATAAACACGTTATTCATAATACCATTTTTTGAAATAATTTTTAGAAAAATAAACATGTTTCAATATTTTCAAAATATAAATAAATAAATCTATTATAAAAATTTATACATTTATTAATATTTTTATAAGTACATATTTGAGTCCTGAAGTCGGCAATATATATATATATATATATATATATATATATATATATATATATATATTACAAGTGCTGTAAATAGTTTTCAATGTAAAATATTCTCAACAAAATTAAAAACGAATCGTTTTTGTCAATTGATTGAAAATCATCTAACGTAACTAAAGTTTGAAAACTGGAATTTCAAGCTTTTACAGCTTTCCTGTTCATATTGAAGTAGTGCATAAGCAGAAAGTGAATTTTATGCCCATAACCGCCATTGCCGAATTATTAGGTACTCAGCTAACAACTATCCTTTTATGACTCCCACCGATTTCCACGAAAGCTACCTTGGGACTTGCGCCAAGTTGTTTCAAAAAGTTTCCTTCCAAATATATATAACTTAGTACAGCAAAACCATGGAAGGGGAGGGAAGTACTATTTTTTCAAGTACACGGGTGGGGGAAGGGGTTGTCGTGTTAAGGTGTCCACTATGGCCGGTCAACAAGCCGTAAAACTAAAGGTCCGTTGAAGAACGGAAACGGCTGAGGAAGTCGTAAAAATTCGCTCGCCGGCCGGAGGTTGTCGCAGTGGTGGGGCTCCCTTGGCGATCGCCAATTGGATAATGCTCATTTTTTTTTTTATATATTTTCAAATACTAATCAAATATAAATTTTGTGAGAAATTGAACAAAAATTCATGCTTCATTCATGAATCAAAAATTCATGAACAAACAAATGTATAGCGTTATAATATTAAATGTTTACAATTAAAAATTGAATGATTCTGTTAGTACATTCTTTCATGAGCATACTAAATAATTGTTTGAAAAGTAATTGATTTTTAAAGGGATTTCTCTTTTGAGTTTGCAACTCATCTCTTGTAAGTAAATGTGTAACATTAGTGCCTAGATTTACAGTTTGATTTCATATTTGAATCTGTCTAATAAATTTGAAGCGTCAACAGCAATATGAATCCATTTTCATAGTAACGATAACATACTCGTCTCCTTAACATAACATACTCGTCATAAAGGGGGGGGTACTATCAGGAGATGGAGGATGCGTCCCTGCTTTTTATAAACACTTCTGTCGGGATAGTTGCTTGGAAGTTTCCTAAGTTTTTTTTACAGCATGTGAATATAACTATTTATAAAGAATCCTCCAGATTCCGATTTGGCCACTGGATATCAGAAGGCCTTATAATAGCGCACACCCATTAAATTGTCCACTATGTGTTGTCAGGCCATGGTGGCTTAGTTGGTTACATGTTCTAGTTATCAGAAGGTAGTGAGTCCGAATCCCAACCCACCCAAAGATACTTCGTGTTTGCTAATGGTGGCTGGGGCATGTTAAATATGTCGTGGTTGCTATGTCGTACCCGTGAAATGATACTTCTGGTGGTAACATATCAAGTACTGAGGGGTCTTCTTCTTATGAAAACATCATTGGTGGTAAATGTAAAATGTCCTCAAAAATTTTAAAGCAAAATTCAAAAGTTTTTGTACCTCTCTCACTATTCTTATAAATTTCATTTTAAGCATGAAAAATGCTTTTCTTTCCACAAATGAAATAAATCCTTGAATATTTAATAAATTTATTTACATAAGTATATGAAGAAATTTACATTCATTTTCTCTCTTTGTGTGACAATCGAACATATTTTTTCGCACATAAGAATCAATTAATCAGGTTTTACAGCTTAAAATGCATCCCTAACCTATACAAACATCAAGATTGAAGTGGGAATCGAGCCGAAGGCCAGAGCGTGAACCATTCCCACATGATAGACAAACATGGTCTTGTTGTATTTGAGGAATAATTTAAATATTATTAATTTAAAACAATTTTTAATTAATTTAAAAAATAAAGCAATTAATTCTTTAAATAAATAAAAATGAAAATTCCAAAAATAAAACCGTTTTGTGTATAGTTTTTAATTTGCCACGTCTTACAAACATATTAATATAACAAATTACATTTAACAAATACATATATTATATTAATTTTCTCTCAAATATTTTTTTAATTTTAATTTACATAAAATGTATTCACACAAAATTAAAAATGAACGTATTTTGCTAAATTTATTATAGTGCGAAGCCTGGGAAATTATCCCGGGTCTCAAAATGACTACCCAAAACAACTTTTATTTTAAAAAATAATTCCTGAAACAATTCACTTCGCCAAATTTGATATCAATCGCCAAATGTGGCGCTCCTCTGTGTAACGAGCTTCATAGTCCGTGATGTGCTGTAAGCCCACATATCATACACTGTGTTTCGCTGTTCTGGACAACAGACGGCACACGTTTTCTTTCAAAATAAATAAATAAAATAACTATGAGAGTGCAGTAGAGATACAGATAAATATATGGTCACCGACATATATATATCTATATTTTGCTTCAAAAAAAGGATATTCGTGGCGCTAAATGCAGCGGACAAGTGACTCTTAAGAAAAAGAAGCATGTCTCGAAATAAGGAACGTTGTATATCATATATTTCAAAGTGGTCTTTGTTTCTCGCCATTAGAAAAAATCGCCAAAAAGAAAAATCTGATAAAGTGTATAAAACTCAAACCATTTTCTCTTTGTAAAGTATGCAGCGATTTCATGCGTGTAAAATACAAAATTTTTTTAAAAATATTTAGCTTTATGTATCGGATTATATGTTTGCTATATACGAATATTTGATATTTTAAAATAGATGCAATCAGATTCGATTGCTTGAAATAAATTATTTTGTTAATGATATCCCGAAAAAAAAGACTAACTTTCAGAAATTAAAGACTATTTCGCACTTTAATAATTAAAAATTATGATAACATTTAAATTTTCTGTAAATTTTAGCGCATGCTACAATCTAGTGGGATGATTTTTTCATGCATAAAGAATTACAATACAATAATAAATATTTTTATACATAAAGTCGTGAATTTCTTTTGTCAATTGTAGATAGAAAAATAAGAAAAAAGAAATCCAGATTTTTTTGATAAACAAATGTGTCGATAGAATTCGATGTGATTTACCATTGTTTAGTGCGAAATAAATTTCTAAATTACAAATGTCCATTATTTGATATCAAAAACAAAAGAAAAATAAATATTTCCAATAATTTTTTCTGTATTTTCAAATTTTTGGAATGAAATTTTTCAATGTGAATGAAGAAAAAACAAAATAATTCATTATTATCCTTTAAATTTGATTTCAAACTCTTTAACTTGGTGAATTTTATTTTGATTGATTCTTTTTTACAAAACTCCTGGCTTTATAAAATTAAGTACATAACAATTGCAAACGAAGGCATTATATATGTTACAAAATATTAATTTAGTTTTACGCAACTTATAATGCTGTTTTACTTTCTTTTAAACTTCAATAAATAAAATTAAAAAAAAACTAACACTTAATCAGCATTAAGCAGATTTGTTAAATCGAAGCACTGCCTCAACTGTCTCTGCAATAATTTAAGCACGCACTTTCATCAAAAAGTTTCGTGTGTAAAAAAAGCAGCCAGAATCTCAATTGTATTTCAGTTTTCTAACGTGTTCCACAATGATTTTACTTTCTGATGTTTAGTTAAAAGTATTTTTATGAATTATTTTATTACTATGCTTTGTATATAATGCGAATAAAATAATTATTTCATAATTCAAATAAAGTTTTATCCAAGCTTATTGTTAATCTTATCATTAGTAGAAATGCTTCATCTTATTTTTTATATTGGTTGTTGAACATTTAATTGGTTTTAACTGATTTAATATTTGTTAAAATGGTGAGATTTAAAAAAATAGTTTTGTTTAGTTTGTTTATCATACAACAGTCACTTTGTGTACGAATACTAATTAGACCAGGATTTATAGTTTAGTGGGGTTTCTCAACCACCGCAAACATCCAAAATAGAGGTGGGGTTTGAACTTATGAGCTGTTGAATAGAAAGCAATAGTGTTAATGATTCGATTGCCTTGTCTTTTGGAAGGCGAAATACTATCTGCCTATCGTGGAGATAGCTTTCACCAAATAGATTGTTCTTGTCTGCTTCCGAGGAAGCAAGGCGCAGACCATAAAAATCCAGAATAAAAGAGCATCTATACTTTGACTAACAGCACATCTTTCGAATATCATAAGGTACCTCAGGTTCATAACACCCTCAATCCCCATTTGAAATGGACAGCTCTAGTTTCGAAGGCAACCGCCGCTAACGAGACTACATGACATGAGCTATTCTCATCGTAAGCAGATAGTAGGTTTTCTTTCATTAATTAGTGATATTATATATAAGAAAACATGGATTTTTGAAAAATGAACTCTTAAAAAGAAAGGCATCCGCTTTTTTTGCGTTAAGCTGTCACAATTTGTACCGAACAAAAGAAAAATTCCAAGCCAATGAAACATTCCTATACTCTTGATAAGATCATTTTCCAAAACAGTCGTGAATCGTTGTAGTTGTTGTTGTTGTGTCCAATCTTTCAGGATCTAGTGGCAGCTCGATCAAATCCATGATTCAAATCCCAGCAAAGTCAAGCACCAGGAGAGGGCTGTTGCGAACATTCTCTAAAGTGAGTCCCAAGCAATCGAGAATATGATGTGGGGAAGCCGGCAGCAGATGGCACTTGGGACACGTTGGAAAGACTTTACGGCCGGATTCAAAGGACATCGTTGCAGTAATTTTAGTAATTTTTTGTTTTTGCTCTTAAAGTGAGGGATGTTTTAATCAACTTCAGAAAAAGAAGCCTTATCAGAACTGATATTTAATGATTGAGAACTCCTGTAGCTTCCCGTTAAGATCAGCAAAATGAAGCATCATTTGCCGATGGCAGTCGTTGGGAGGGTGACCATGTTCACTCCCCCTCTCTCACTGAGTTGATGGAGCCCCGTGGGTTGGGGACGTGTCCACGTTAATGTGTGACGTTTAAAGTCCTTCCGCTGGTGTGGCGTATATGTTGAGAGGAGGCTGCCAGCTGAAGTGTGACCTGCGGCTCAAAATTACGAGGCACTGGGTGAGAACGAGTATTCCAAACCCTGAAAGCACAGTTCGGGGGATTCACCTGTACTATGAGCATGATCATCAGAAGTTAGTACAACGAAGTTTAATGTTAAAGTTTGTATATATATATATATATATATATATATATATATATATATATATATATATATATATATATATATATATATATATATATATATATATATATATATATATATATATATATATATATTGAAAGGAAAACAGTATGAACAAAGGCAAAAATAAAAATTTTGGAAACAGAATCCTCGTTTTCATATAAAATACAGAAACATACACGAGGTCATCGCTAGGTCTTCATTTTATGTACAGCCTGTTATTATGATAATTATAGACTTTTATTTCTATCGTTTAACACATTTCCTAAAACTTTATTCACTTTTTTTCTGAACTCAACTTTTATGCATTGTCAAAATTCTTTTTTATAAAATTTCAAAAATATTTCAGTTTTATAATTTCAAACAATAATGTTTATTCTAAATATTTAAAAGTACAAAAGAAATACATTCTAATTCCTTTTATAGATTAAGTATAATTATTTTTTTATATATATGGTAGTAATAATAATAATATAGGCAGTAGTAATAGAAACTTTGATTTATAATTAAAACGCACCCTTTTCCATTGGGTTCCGAAGCGGGGTGAAACACCATTTCAAACAAAAATTTATAAGAATAATGAGAGTATTAGGTAATAAAACGCAACTTTTTTTTATTGTTTATTTGAAACTATAGTCAAAAAATAAAAAAAACCCATACTTTTGGCATCGCATGAATTTAACAAAACCTAAAAACAAAAAAATTCCAACTTGATGATAGATCAGTTCAGACCACTTTTTTTATACAAATGCTTCACTAAACTTTTCTATTGCCAGATTCCTCACTCTGTATGTATTTCATCATCATATTTATAGGTTGCTGCTCTCTGCAAAAAAAAAAAAAAATCTAGGTGAAAGCCGATCTATTCTCCAACCATGGCGACGACGCGTCATTGAATGCACGCCTACCGAAGTCAGATAACAACGTGTTCGTCAAAAGGAGGTTCGCCCCCCTCTTTATAACCGTATAAGCCCCCTCCAGATCTCTTGGAGTGGCACTGCCATGAATGGAGGCACGGGCCTCCGCATCTTCCCATTCACTTGCTAATGCGGGATGGGCAGATGGGGGACTTGCGCAACCGCCGGACGGACCACAATGGACCTTGTCCGGGAAGGGGGAAGGGGGTCGAAAGGATCGCACCACACTCTCCAGAAGTGGTAATGTTAGTTTGATGCGGTACACTGAACAAGTCGGGAGACAGAGAGAGGTCTTGCAGCCTTTTGTGCGGTGGATCTTCAGTGATTTTATGCTCGCGGGCAGGAAACATATCATCCGCTTATTTGGAGAGAGTGACAGATTGCTGATGTAGGACCTTCCAGCGCAATCGGAGATACTCGTCGCCTCTTCCGAAGGACAATGGCGCTCACTTCCAATGCGCTATGAGTACGCATATTAAAATGAGCTCATTCGAAACATGTAATATGCTTTTGTGTTCATTTGGATTGATTTCTTTGTTATGAACTGAAACAATTGGATGTACAGTTACAATTACCTAATTCCGGATTTTGAAACACAATCTCAAGGCCGAAACTTGAGCTGACACTTTCCTTCCCACAACTCACTACAGCAATTGCGACTGAGGCATATTTTACCTGTCCCAATCGCCATGATGGACCTTCGTCTGTGTCAGGTATAGAACCCATCGCCTCTCGGTCACGATGTCGTTGCATTTCCATACCAGGTCACTTGAAACACTGAAACAAAACAGCTAAAACTTTAATATAAATAAATGAAAATCACTCTTTTGCATTCAGTTTGACTAACTACTTTGCGATTTTTTGTCATCCATTCAACTCACAGTCAACATGGTACAGGGACACGTTGGAATACTTAGCGCTTTGACCTCTAGATCAGTAGCTTGTGGGTCCATATCTCGTATACAGCGTATGTGTCTGTAGTGTGTGTGTGTGGTTCGGAATACATTTTGTTGTTGTTCCTTATTCCACTTGATCTAGTACAATCTAGACAAAATGTCTAGATTGTACTAGATAGATCCAAGTCCAGTAGATCGTTCGCCCAGAGAAAGTCCCGAACCAGCGCAGGGTTTTCAAAAAGATCTCTCTTCTCCAAACCCAGACAGGAGAGCAGATGATCCGGAGAATCTTGGAAATTACACCTGAGGCACACAGGGAATACCTTCTGACCCTGAGCAAATGTAAGGGTGCGAGTATGTCCTGTAATGAGCCTGGTAATGGTGGTTTGCGATTTCCTATTTCCCTTCAGCTCCAGGGCAGCCCCAGGATGGTTTTGTTCGTACCAGTCATGAGTAGGTGGGATCCTCCAAGTCTTGCTGTTTTCGGCTTTGACCTTTGAGAAAATTTCACTAAACGTAAGTAGTCCACCATTTTCAGTTGTTTCAGCAGAGCCCTCCTTAGCCAATTCATCGGCCAAGTCATTGAAGTGGAGGTTTACATGGGAGGGAATCCACTGTAGATGAATGCCATTATGTGAAGAGTAACTCTTAAGTTTGTTTAACATTTTAAATTATTGGTATTCCTCGTATGCAAATTGCAATCATAATACCACGGAAAAGTGATACGACATCGTTTTTCTAGATGAACTATCCCGAGTTCGATCCCAGTCCCTGTCGAATAATGGAAGATGCATGTCTGACAGGGTGGATGCTTGGGAATTTCCCCATTTCTCTTACAGCCCACTGTCTAGCAATGGTGCATCTGGAAAGCAATTTAAAGTGAGTATTAAAAATGTCCTGCAATAACCTTAGATAGTAAGGCTACCTACTACGCTGTATTAGAACCCACCACCTTGACTGCGTGTTTTGTATGGAATTTCCCTCATTCGAGTGCACTTCCAATGGGAGGGGTTGCATCGAATCGAGTGATTGCTTGAATTATTTATCTCTCGTTTCACAGATTTATTAAGGCAAAATATATATATATATATATATATATATATATATATATATATATATATATATATATATATATATATATATATATATATATATATATATATATATATATATATATATATATATATATATATATTTATATTTTATATATATAATAAAAATAATAAAAATAATAATATATATATATATATATATATATATATAAATGTATATATATATACAATTATTAGAGTCTATATTGTAAACGACTCATAAACATACCATATCATAGTTAAATGATTGGAGCAATGGTTTGTAACCCAGCGGTCGTAGAGTTCGAGTCTATTGTAACGCGAATGAAGTAGGATGCTTAACTCAGTAAAAAAAGTTCTGTTTATTATAAAAACAATTATTAATGATAGTTTCATTTCTGATTTTAACACTTTCAAAATATTTATTTTCATTAATAACTTCATAAATTATGCACAAAAATTTAGAAACGTAACAAATTCAGTAATTATCACCATTAATTTTGAGACTGACTAATAGCAATGTACAGATACACCCAATGGTGGAATACATGTTAAAATATTTAATTTAAAAGTAGGGAAATTCTTCATACACAGTCTTCATTTTCGTTGCATTAATTGATAAATGTTTTTTTCTGATTTGTGAAGAATGTTCGAAATTAATAAAAATAATAAGTTCGAATCATTTTTAATGAAAAATAGCATCATTTATTCTTGTCTATCAAGGTTGCATCCAAAGAGTGAAATGCAAAAAAACTTGTGACTTCATTAATGCTATTGCTTTTAGATATTTTGTACCGAATCCAGTTAGGTCCATGCAAGATTTTTCTATTTGTTCAAACAGAGTGCGTGTAAAAGTGGATGCCACGGGTAAACTATTTGATTAATTTCAAGTCTAATACAATGAAAACTCTAGAGTATAGTGTATTAATTTAATAGTGTTACATTACTTATAAAAAATAGCTTATTCACAAAAATACACTATCGCGGAACTATACTTTTCTATTATTAGAAATCCTGAAAGGAGGTTCGGTGGCTTAATGGTAGCGTTTCACTCTCCCAGGACACAGGTTCGATCCTCGGGTTGGGCTAGGTCGTCTCAGCCTTTCATCCCTTCAGTGGGTCGAAAAGCATTTACGCAGGCGCATTAAGCTGACCACTTAATAAAGACATATGCTTCGTCCTCCCCAGGGCCCTCGGTCAAGAGGACAGTGATGGGCACAGTAGGCCTTGGCCCACATGGGCTGTCGTGCCACAGAGTTTAGCTTAAGAAATATTGAAAAATACTTTAAAGATTTGTGCAAGTTTAATACATTTTTAAAATTGACATGAAAATAATGTCATTCTCAAGCAAAATTCTTTGATATTTTGTTTATACTTTTATTCTTTTATTTTCTTACACATGCAAATTGTAAGCTCGTTGAATTCATCGATATTTGATACAAAGCTGTTCTCTTAGGCTTTTAAGAACTGATCCTCGTGTCCACTCCCATTTTCATGCTCTCCGGCAGGGCATTTTATGAACAGTACTCATGCGTATCCCACGGAGAGACATACCTGGGAAAATTCTCAAGCCCCCACTTCAGCATGCGTCCCTGCATAAGACACGGCATCCATCTCCCGTTATTCAACAGGGATATTGGAGAACTTGGGGGATGTTATTTCGAAGAACGTTGACCTCGCTTCCTTGCAATACGTTTACCTGTTTCTAATAACTGAAAAGCCGCTCACCACCGCCAGTTACCTGGTAATTTTGAAACACAATCAAACGACGAGGTCGATATCTGAGCTGGTACTTTCAATGAGACAAAATTAGATTTTACTATATTTAGTTGCTTTTTGCCCTTGGTGATTTATGACCATAACGCTTCTTTTAATCGACAAAATTATCACCAAGCAATCTTTCGTACCCACTAGCTTTAGCTTTGTTTAGCATTTAGGTTGCTTACTATTGTTTATCATATTTTAGTCAATATTTGCTCAAAAAAATTCAATTTAGTATATTTAAATTTAAAACTGAACTAATGAAATCATTGTATCTACGTTATATTATGTTCATTTCTCCGTAAAAAAAAAATAAATAAAATAAAAAAAAACATGCTATTTCTTTAGAATTAAAAGTGAGGTATAATGGAAAAGTACCCAACATTGTTTCAATTAAAGTACTTACCGCTAAGTATCGCCAAAACATATGGGCGAAATTCAAGACTCAAAAACATCTGAAATAAATAAGGTTATAATAACCTGTTCCCTTTAATCATGAGATTTGTTGTGTTTGCTCTTCAACCACATTTAACTGAGGATTTAATTGAGGATGTATCATATTACTGCCACTGACTTAACACATTTTGAATGCCCTTAAAATTTAATTCCATTCAGCTTTATAAATGGCAAAGGGGATCTCATCTTTATGCAGTGAGAAACCCGATGTCGCGCTGAGATTGAAAGGGAAAGAAAAAACATTCCCAGATAGGGAAAGGAACATCCATGCCCGATCCAGGAACTTACAGCTTTGAAGTTTGGGACGCTATCCCCTCCGCTGTCATTCGGCACTTAGGACGTAGCTTTCATATGATATAATTACAAAATACCATACAACTTAGTACAGATAATTTGTAATATTCCAAGATTAGTTCATTTGTTCTTATTTTTCAGTTTTGATTTATTTCAAAAACAGTATCCAACAACATGTGCAGATGATATTACATTTTTCTAAAATCTCGTGTACAAATATAAAATTTACCGTTGCTGTGTAACATTTATTTGTTTTACATTAATTATTATTATTATTATAGAGTTATGTTTATCTGATTTACACAAACGAGTAAATCTCGTAAGTAAAAAATAGTTAGAGTTATTAATATAGCTATTTAAAGATATAGTTATGAATCATTATTTATATAAATCGCAATTTCTTTTCTAAAAGCTTGTTTTCCGCTAGAAATTAACCAAAAGGTGAGCGCTAGTCAAAGATACATTTTTTATTGGATTAAAAAAAAAAGATGGGGCTGTAATCGTAAGCACGTTCTTCTTGGAATCGAACTTAGAGTCAGTGAACGGGAAAATTATGTAGCATCCACAGGGACGGCTAGGAAATGGCAAACACAACTAGTTCATTAATATGGTATTAGATGAGCCCAATGAGTTACTGGTGATAAAACCACGGGTAAAAAACAGAAAATAAATTTTAGGAATGAGCAAATGAAGTACAATATGAGTCCTCGCTCGTCCATAACCGACATTTGAAGAAAAACTTATAAAAAGAGAGCAATAATAACTCTTTTGCAAGAAGGAAAACAATAATAATTATTTTGAATCTGCAGCTCTACTAACAACTAATATGTCACTGCTTTTGCCCTACTATTACTTATGATCAAAGAAGAAATTCACTCTATATGTAAATAGAATTTTACATGTAGGTAATCGGGGAACTCAAGAGTATAAAATCCCGGGTGTACATTATCCTGTTCAACAGCAGAAGACAATGGGAGAACGAACGCCTTCTGGATGCAGAGTGGGTGCTTGAGAATTTTCCAGCTATCTTCCGTTGAGACACGCCTTTCTATTTGTGAAAGTCTTTCCTGAGAGCAACTGACGGGTTGGATGTTAAAATGCTGCACAAGGGCTTTCGGCTGTCCATCATCTGATATCGTTGTTGCTCTGTGTTTTCACTTGGAAGACATTGGGGACGTGCCTCCTTCAGTGAATACCCGGCCAAGCCACCGCAGGGTCAAAATATTTACTAAGCACTCTGTTACTTGATATTTCTTACAATTTTATGAGTAAACAGATTTTTTTAAATACAATGAATGCATTATATATCATCATTGTATATGTTACCACAATAGAGTTCTATTATATTTTTGTATTCATTATAGCTTTTGGAATTATAAGCTGTCACTTCAATGCATTTATTCGTATAGGCCTTATTGTTGCCTGCTCCTCCAATCCAATTAGAAGTTTTCCACCAAGCGTCTGCCAATGGCAAAACAAAAATATCTTCTATTAAAACTCCATTTCCATCGATGTGCCCAATAGCCGAGCTCTTTAAAAAATCATCATGCTATGGAGTGGGCGGGGCCTCCAGCGCATCGGAAGCAGTGCGCATGCCCCGGAAATACCGTGCATTTACCCGCAATCGGAGAACACTATGACAACAATCGCTTTTCCCCTCAAGTAGGTGACATCCGTTGAAGAAAAAATATATATAAAAAAAAGAGAGAGAAAAATAATAATAAAAAAATTTGATCCATAAATACATACCGACGCGAAAGAATGTTGCCCTTCCAAAAATCCAGCTTTGAAAAAACTTTAGGTAAAAAAAAAATGACATTAGTTTAAAATTTTCAAAGCGAAAGACACTGTAGTACTTCCTTCATAAGTGCTAATGGTCATTTGATGGTGATATTGACAGGGATCAAGCTATGCAGATAGATATAGGTGCGAGACAGGGAGAGGTGTGAAGACACTGAAGGGTGGTGTCAAGGGGGGTATCGACTGCAGCTGTGGCCTTCATCTTTGACTCATCAGTGGGTCGACCTCCGATAGCGGCTAATGGAAATTTAATAGCTCTTCCATACAGAAAACACGTGGTGAGGCGGGAGCAGCATCACTTGCTCTTGAGCCTCTCCCTGTGACGTCACGATCGCGACAGCCGGCGGCGTGGGATGCGGCGGACACTCCAGGAGGGGGAGGAGGAATGCGAGCCAGAGCGGACTCGGGTCATTCAAGCGGTCGCATGCTCCATCAGGAGAAATCATTTACGTCGCGATGATAAGGGAATTGAGACGCCTGATGGTAGGGGAAAAAATCCCTACATTAAAATTTCTTTCATTAAGTCCACCCCTTTTGATGGAGATGGGGCGCTCCTGAAAACGTGGGATTTCAAGAGTTCGCAATCCTATCGACTCCCCCAAATGTAGTGAAATTTTGCAGTCGACCATTGCAGAAATGCAACTTGCAATTCTGTTGGCTGTTGGGTGTGATGAGAAGACAGGGACATGATGCTGTTCTTCGTGCTACGCTGTACTAAAATGAAAGGTTCGTCGAAAGCAGAAAAGGAACAGGTATTCTGATTTAAATTGAAGACTCAATGGACAATTTACAAGATTTAATGCCCATTTTATAAATATAATCTTCGAGCAATGGATGCTCTGAATTGAACCCTCCCTATCTGGGATCCGCCAGTGGCTGTCGAGGAAATGTCTTAGTAAATTAGAAGCAGGAGACTGCCACCTGCAAAGGTATCATTTCACTTGGAGGACATTGCAATCACGCGAGATATTTAAAATACCCCATCCACCCTTAATGAGCATGACGGATGTTCAGTCAACACGGGAATCGAACTCACTACCTTCCGATAATAAGAACGACGCTTTTCCGAAACAGGACTTACCATTTTACCCTAGGTATTATTGAATTAATAAGTGAGGGATATAAAGCTTTTGATTTCTGCATGTTCATCTGTCGAAATGGTTGATTAGGAAATTTCCAGGTTTTCTCGTTTGCCGTACCTGGATACGGGCCGTTATCAATAAAAAGTCCCTCCAGAAAATAATTTATAGTATAAATAAAAAATTTTGCAAGAACTCTTTCAGCCATTAAATTATCCACTACATGATGGACAAAGTGACTTATCGTTCATGAAATATTATCACAGAGTGGTTGACATCAAGCTAACTGTAACTCCGGTGCTAGTTAACGGATCCAAATGAGAATCGTGCAATGAAAGTGTCCTTTGGAAAAGATTGTCTGAGATTTTGCTACTCGGTAGCGCTTTAACGAAATAGAGATACACAATGAATAACTTATTTTATTGATTTACTTAACAAACCTCTGCGAATTATGAACGCAGAGCTTGTTGATCCTGGATTTGCAATGCGAAGGACAACATGTAGAAAATTAAAATGGTATCTTTTATTTTTTGCAATACAGTAAATGAGAGGTTATGCTTTCAATTAATATATATTGTGGAATTTTTTTCGCATATTTGGTTACCTATGAAATGTCCGGTTTTAAGTTAAATTATTTCCTTTGCTGAAAATGAAAATTTTTATGATTCATTTTTCCGAGCACGAAGCAGAATTATAGAATGACAATTCTATGGAAAATAATTGCAGTTTATTTTTTATGTATTCAAGAATGCAATATAAATTATTTTTCTTCCGAAATGAGTCATTTGATGGGGAAATAAAGAAAAAAAATCGGAAATATACTCCTCACCAATTTAGTCGTTATCAACTTCTCCTATAGGAAACTTTGATAGTATTGTGTGCTTGTGACAGAGGGCGCCATGTGTTTTTTATAATATTAATTCCAAGAATTTTGTCATCTAAGCTGGAATGTAGATTTATTAAGATTTTAGTAAGTTGATTTAAAATCGATTCAATTATTATTTTGTTTTTATTTCTGTTAAATAAGTCATTATCATAAATTTTGTCAATGTCTGAAGATATCGGTCTTCAATTTAATTTAAATTCATAAATTTTAAATAAACTTTTATCGATAAAAAATTGCAAAATAAGAATAAAAATCTTATTTTTTGAGAAAATATTCTATTGTAGATGACCATCGAATAGAATTAAAGTTTCAGGAGAATTTTGTACTGAAACCATGTTGTGACAGTTCTAAACTTCAAATGACGACTGTATTTAATTTTTTATTAGAACTATAAAAATACGTTCATTTAATTCATAATTATTAAGAGCTCCAGTGGCTTAGTAGCTTCACGCCGCTTCCCGTAAGCTCAGCAAAGTGAAGCATCATTTGCCGCGGGCAGTGGTTGGGAGGGTGACCACGGTGTACTCTCCTTCACTGGGTTGCTGGAGCTCCGTGGGTTGGGGACGTGTCCACGTTCATCTGTGACGTCCAAAGTCCTTCCGCTGGTGTGGCGTGGATGTGGCGAGGAGGGTGCCAGCTCAGGCATGGCCTAGTTACCTGACCGTGGTTCAAAATGACGAGGCACCTTAAAAAGAGCAAAGTCGTACTTTCACCTTCGTGGTGCTCTGATCCAAACGAAAGACGCTCCCTATTGACTTAATTCGCACTGCCAAAGGCAAAAGCGAGCTTGGCTTGTCCAAGTGTCATAGGAAAACAATAATTATTAACCATGAAGTGGTCGTTTCTTTCGTCACAGTTGAGATCCTGAGTATACTAATTTATTATGATTCTCATTGGTTTTACATACCCATGACGTCAGATAACGTTTCATCCACGTCACATCGTATTGAGACGGTGTCGTAAATCCGACTTGTCGACGAATTTACTTCTTGCCTTCCAATCGCATTCTTCGAGCTGCAGCAAACAAGGCGAAATTCACAATCGAATGTTGGAAAATAGTGTCGAAGTTCATTTTTTTAATAAAATGAATTCTTATTTAAGGAACACAGCATCAGTTTGCGAAGCCATTTTCCATGCTATTCAACTCAAGCAAAATGAAGATGACGTAACGAAATATCCCCTTTATGGTTAGTTTAGGTCAGCAAGGACGATTTTAATTTTTAAAAATTTTATTCATTAATAGAATTTTAAATAAATTGAAATATTTGTAAACAATCTCTTACGAATCGGAAGACTATTGCTTTGCCAACATGAAAATATTTTCTTTTTGCTTATTTTTTAAAATTTTATTACATTTGTTGTTATCTATTTCATTTTTTATTAGAACTATAAAAAACACACATTTGCTTTAAACATAATAAATAAAACTAATTCATGGTAAATTTTTAAAGATTAAATTAGCTTATTGTTTAAATTCACACACTCAAAAAGTTGTTATTTTTAGAAATTTATTGTGATGGGCTCTTGTACTTATCAATATTATCATTCCAATGATAATGTTTCTTCACTAATTTAATTTTAATATTATAAATATTTATATATAATAACACAAATTTATTTATACAGTTGGATTCATGAGAAAGTATCTTAAAGATCAATACCTTTTACCAGGAAGCAAATGAATTGAATTGGAGGAATATAAAGCAGGTATCGTGTGACAATGAAACACCCCCGCAGAGTTTTGATTGATTGTCCAGAGAGAATGTTGGACGACAAAAAAGCCTCACCAAACACACGAGGTGCTCTTTTTCTGACCAACTGAAGGTGTCTTCCTTCTGGATCTCTTAGAAATCTATTTGAATCGTCTGCCACATCCGGTGCATGCCCTCCAGAAAAGTGAGTGTTGAGATGGGAGAGTGCTTGCCTTTCGCCAGCAGAGTTTTCCTCCACTGACATTCAATAGCGGTAATGTGGGGGCCGTGCACCTTCTGAAGAAGCATCGACAACTGTGTGTGCCCCTTCGCAAGAAGTGGAGCATTTGGGCTGCTGACTGATATTTAAGAAGATGCTTAAATCTCCTTTTTATGCAATCATCAGAACCCCCCAGTGGAGAATCGCTGCTTGCAAAAAGTGTCTGGTGTCGAACTCTCTCCATTTGGTGATGACACGTAAGCATTAAAATTTAGACTAAAAAAATTAAATCACAATATTTATATTACCTCTTTTAACCATTAAAATTACTAAGTAAACAAAGTTTGAATATCACTAAATAAAGTTTAAACATTAACATGTGAAATAATTTTTTTAAAATCGGTTTAATAAAAAAAATATTTACAATTATCAGAGAGAGAGAGATTAGATACAAAGAAAAGGTATAATACTGAATACTAATTTTGAATCTTAAGAATTAGCAAATTTATACGAAAAGCATTTTTTAGTAATAATTAGCCAAGTCATTGTACTGTTTTGTTTTTCATAAAATATTGGGAAATTAACAAATTATATATTTCAAAAGCTGAAGAAATCACATTTTTGCAGTATTTATACAAGTGTATACAGTGGAATATAGTTTTTTTCAACATGTTTGCAAGGTCATTTTCTCTAATGTTCTGGAGGCTTACAAATTCTGACTTGTGAATGAATAGGACTTGAATCAAAAATAAAAGTTTGATTTCAATTAAAAGTTACTTCAATATAAATCTATAAATTAATTGGTTAATTTTTCCATTGAATCATACAGAAAATTTATGACTAGATTTTATCGAAAGGAACATCAAATTTAAAAATTTAATTTATAAATTTACGAACAACTTTAAAAATTATTTATTATTAATGATGTTACCAAATTGTATGATTTAAGCATTTTCATAAATTATTACAATACAGAAGAAAACTTCAACTATCCGAATTTCTGATAAACTGAACAGTTTTCAGAAAAATACATTAGAAAAAAAGAATGAACGCAAGGAAAGGAAAGGGGAGAGGAATTCAAAATAATTTTTTTGAAAATTCCAGGGTGAAGATCTAGGAGAATGGATTATGTGAATCAGGTACTTTGGATTTCAAATTGCCAACGATGGTCCACTTGTTTAGAGGAAGAAGATGATCTGCTGAGTGTCCAAGTATGAAGCAGACACGGGATCTAGGAAAGCATTTGTCGGTTACAAAACTGCGTCCAAGAGGATGGAGTGTCAATGGCCTTTTAATACTGCCACCCAACTTGTCTAGTGGTCAGCATGCCTGACTGCGGATAAGGAGGTCCTGAGTTCGAATCTTGGTTAGGGCATGTTTTTCTCTCTCTATCTATCCTGTCTTTGTCCTTTCCTGGTATGAATGAGGTGTGAATGGTTGCCTACCCTATAAAAGGGTCCCTATGGCATGTGTGTAGAGCAAAGTCGCACTTTCACCTTCATGGTGCTCTGATTAAAACGAAAGACGCTCCCAATTGACTTACATTCGCAAAGCCAAGGCATAGCGAGCTTGGGTTGTCCAAGTGTCATTAGTAACAACAACAACAGTTTTTGTCCTCGAAACGATCGAATAATTTTTTTTCTTTTTCGTGAAGGACTCTCAATCTTACTCTATCTAAATAAAACCGAAAATACATCAATCATTAATCTTCCGTCCTGTAATGATCTCAGCACCCATAATCGGCACCATCCCGGGTCACTACTTCACTTCTGTCCAAAGTTTCCTCATCAGCCACCATGATCCTTACACATAAGCACACAATACCTCCTTGTTAATATTAACAACTAACCTTTTTCCATTCTTTCTTGCTAACATAAATAAAAAAATAAACAAAAAATATATAAATAAAATAAAAATTAATAAACAAATAAAAAGTATATATCCCAAAATAACTAATAAAAAATAAAAAGAATAAAAAAATAAAGATTATAAGTGTTTGAAGTCTTTTTATTCGAGTATTCTCATGTATTTCTACCCATCCTAACTATCACTGATACTGTTTTTAGCAGATTAGTTAAGGACATTCCTATGTTAATCCAACTAACTTTTCTTATAATTATTGCTTATGTGTTGTTGTTGTTGTCGTGTGCCAGCTAGGCTGGCAATATGGGGTGCGCTGCTCCACTTTTCCAACTGAACCTCATTTTGGTGTGGAGTCCGACTTCTTCAGTACACACATGCCATAGGGACCCGTTTATAGGGTAGGCAACCATTCACACCTTATTCATACAAGGAAAGGGCACAGACAGGATAGATAGGGAGAGAAAGTGCATCCATGCCCGAACCGGGATTCGAACCCAGGACCTCCCTATCCGCAGTCAGACACACTGACCACTAGACAAGTTGGGCGGCATTGCTTATGTGTTATAAAGCAAATTAATTTTTATCCAGAAAATCCAAATTTAATTACTAATTTTTTAATTACTCTGTATCAAAAATTAGCTTTTCTCAAGAAAACTCAACTAACTTCTACTTGTTACGCCATCAGATCACGATATATCTTCCCAGTTTCATTTTTAGATAGCCAATGAGGGTGGACTAGAACCAGGTACCTCAGCAAACTGCCAGCCGGCACAACCACTTTCGATCTTACTGAATGCGAGCTATAAGCTTACGAGCATACAGCTCCAAAACAGTTTATTTTTGTCTATTCCTCGAAACAATAACGCATTCAAAATTTTTTCGTGTTTTTTTGTGTTTCGTGTTTAAAATCACATACTCACATTGCACTTTGGAAAAAAATTAGATTCGACAGTATCACGTTTCAGGTTACTTATTTCTCATGACTGAAATCACTGAATACTATTAGGCGAAACGATACTTTGAACAACAATCACGTGATGAAGTAGACATATTATGTGGCACCTTAATTTCTTTGGCATGTTACGCCACGCCATACCAGAATTTGAATAAAATAATTTATTACATCCTTGTTTAAAAATTAATGCCTTTGTAGTTTGATTTTCATTTATCATTTGAAGCACTGAATTTTGTTTTAAAATGCATATTTGAGCAATTTTACTCGTAATTTTAACTATTAATTTTCTAAATATTTTTTTTATCCTTGGTTTTTCGACCATCAGTCTCTGTCGGGCAGCCCAATACTATCTTGAGGTGAATGAAAAGTCATCTTCCGCAGAATTTCTTACTGCAACGTCCGAAAGTCCAGGGCAAGTGTAAAGGTGGTCACCAGTCATGTCCTCTAGTCCACAAAAAGGGCAGATCGGAGAGTCCTTCAAACCCAAACGGTGAAGGTGTTTTTGCAGATAATCATGCCCAGTTTTAAGGCGAAAATTAGCCACTCCCACAGCTCTGTGGAGGTTGCACGGAATAGGCTTTGTTAGTAAGGAAGCCCATGCTTTCCCATTTGTGCACAACTTGTAAACATTTCTACGATATGAGGCTATATTTGACTTAATAAGCCTTTTAACAGTATGGTACTTCAAGGCTGGAGAAGACTGTTGTAGATCTGAGCCAGCCTTTGCCAATTTGTCAGCTGCGTCATTTCCCGCGATACCACAGTGGCTGGGTATCCATTGCAGCGCAATTTATCGTCCTTCTTCCAGTAGAGAACTAACTGCCATTTGACAGAGATAAACAGACCCAATACTGCTAGGAGCAATTGAAGAGAGAGACCTGATGGTGGCCTCAGAGTCTATAAAAAATACTATGTTATTCTCATTACCCTTTCTGATCTCCTCAAGTGCTAATTGCACGGCGGCCACTTCACCATTGTAGTTGTTATAGTATTTATCTTTAAAATATACAAAACGTCACATCATATATAATCATACAATGATACGTATCGTGGTAATATATTATTCATACAACTGATAATATATCAGCCATACAATAATGTATATCCTTTAAATAAACACAAATCGAGGCTTATTTACAAAGAACATTTACGGTGAATAATATTGTATGCTGAATAACAACTTAACAACAGAAATGTAACAAAATTAAAAAAACTTAACTCACCTTTGCCCATTTAAACTAACCATAAAGTGAATGTTTTGTTTTTGTGTTTTTCAGTTTGCTTTTTCTTCGTTTTTCAACGTGTTCAATTTCGGAAGCAATGTCGTTAAATACTTGAAAATTAATTATTCAGAACAACAGTTAATTTTCATGATTTTGAAAACTTTTACTAAAGGAAAAAATTATAATTTAAAAAAAAACTTCGTTATTACTAGTAAAAATCAAGAATGTTTTTTTCCCTCTCATCACCGACGACAATCAGAAATTCGATGGCGCGCGCGCGTATTCCAGAAAATATCTTCAAAAATTTCCATTTTCGCACTGTATTTAAAAAATATTTTTTTAATTGTTTCAAAAGAAATCGTTTTCTTTAATTTAAAAATTGTTTGCAAATGAATCTGCTTTCATTCAACTGTCAGAATATATCAAACGATATTTTTGATAATCTAGTTGTAGCGTTTTATAAAGAAAACTTCTTAATAAATGTTGTACGTGTTGTAAAATATCAATTTTCAAGCTTTGATTCGGATGCATTTTTTTGACTGCCCAGAATTGCTGCAATAATCCTGAAGCGATTTCACAGCAATTTAAAAAAAATCAAGAAAAATATAGCAGACTGTGATCATATTTTTACTTTCGTTTCCTACTTAAAATTATAAATATTCTTATAGTTTCACGTTTATATCTTTACAATATTTATCCTTATACTTTCGTTTTTAGAGCTATCAAGGTCATGTTATAATTTAAAAAATAAAAATTGAAACTTTCTGCTGTATGTATATTTTTATTATTTCTGTTAAAATACATAATTATTTTATTTGCAACATTTTGCTCATTTTCAAGTGTATTTTGAATCGTTTTCATAAAATACATATATATATATACATATATATATATATATATATATATATATATATATATATATATATATATATATATACACACACACACATATATATATATATATATATATATATATATATATATATATATATATATATATATATATATATATATGTTAAAATATATATATTACTAAACCGTTTTCTGTCTTTTAATAAGGTATGTGAGTTTAAGTAAAAGTAGTTTTGTATGTCGTTTTGAGTTGTATAAATATATTGCTATGAGTAGAATTGATTATGAATTCAGAATGGTAATAGATATATAGCGTTTGAAATGAGCCCCGGACAATGAAATACGTTTCAATTTGTTAACCTTAAGGGATCCTGGGGTGCGACTATCCCGGTTGGGTAGTCAGCTTAACGTGAAGTTAACAGAGTTTAGCTCCCAAGTACGCTTTGTATTCAATTTTATTGAGCCCCTGAAGGTAGGAAAGGTCAAGTCGACCTTACCCAACCCGAGGATCAGGCTTCAGATCCGTGCATTAGAAGCGCTACCACTATGCCACCGGACCTCGTTTTACGCACCCATTAATTTCAATACTGGTAGAGTATTTAAAGAGTTATATGCAATTGTTTGAATTTGAAAATGGTTCAAATTTCTAATTGCAATATCGCATAAGGTAAACAGACTAGAGGCATTTTTCTCCAAAAAATGTATTCTGTGAGGGTGTTCAGCTGTCAGTTAGGTCACGTGGTCTTGGCTAAGAAAGAGTTTCTGGATCCTTTACGATAATGGACCTATTTGTAGCTCTGATGGGATATAAATGCAATTATCTATTACTTCAATCAAAGACAGTAATTCATTATTTCAAGATGTATTTCAGAAATTTTCCAGAATAAAAATGTTACTATTATTTATATTTTTAAATTTTTTCGAATTGATATGTGTGCTTAACCCCCTTAAATTTTATTGAAAATGTAAACATCTTTTGTATTCTGGTAGCCAAATTTTGGTTTCAGGGGTGCAAAATACCATCTCCCATACCACAGGTGTCACAGACATAACCCCATTGTCACTTAAAGACACATAGGGAACAGGAGCCCTGGGGCAACTCTAGGACAGGGAGAAGTGATAGGGTTTTCTTTTTCAATCCTTTTATTTCATTTATTTTCTGATTCAGTTTAGGTTGGATCTCCGTAGGGCTGTAATACAAGAGAAAAACATTTCTGTTAGAAATGCTGTTGCTGACCTGTAAAAAAATGTCAAACTTAAATCTGTCGTCAAATTTATGCTTAATCTTAAGTTGTACGAAAATGCTCTAAATTTAACTGTTGCAAAGTTTTTGTGATTATTTTCTCAAAAAGTAGAAAAGCTTACAGTCTAAATTATATACAACGTAACTAAATAATATATATATATATACATATATATATATATATATATATACATATATATATATATATATATATATATATATATATATATATATATATATATATATATATATATATATATATATATATATATATATATGTACACATATATATTGTATATTGTATTTTTTATATTCGATCTTCATTTCTTTGCTATTAAATCATCATACAATTTATTAGTATTATTGCAAAGGGACTTTTAATTATCAACCATAAAGTGCTTCTTTCATTCTAGTTGATATCATGATGACTTCCTTACAGTTCTCATTGGCTTAAAACATCCATGAATGCAGACAACGTTTTTGTCCACATATAGAGAGGGCGTTGTCAGTTGCTGCCTGCCTTCCAATCGCATTCTGAAACAAGGCGACATCGAATGTCCACCAACAACGAGAAAAAATCCATTCATGACTTTTTACCGGTAATAAAGAAGTACTCTTATTTTTTTCCGTTTGTAAAAGTTTTCAAAACCATGAAAATTGCTGCTGCTTTAAATAATTATTTTTCAAATATTTAGTGGCATTGATTTCAAAATTGAATGCTTACAATATACAACTGAATAAAAGTCAAAATGAAAAGGACCAAACATCCACTTTAAGGTTATTTTAAATAGGCAAGACGAATTTACGGAAGTTTTTATTTATTTTATATAATTTGAAATATTAATTTTTTTTATATTCAAGCATCATTTCGTTGCTATTAAATCCTCTTTCTGTTTATCACTATTATTATAAAGTAGCTTTTTATCATCAATTTCGTAGTTTTAAATGAGTATTAGTTTTTTTCATCTTGAAACGTCATTGAGTTGCTATTAAATACTTTTATTATATATTACTATTATTACAAAGAAGTCTTTAATTATCATTACTTTTATAATTTCACATACGAACCAATTTTTTTCATATTGAAGCGACATTTCTTTGCCCTTAAATCCATTTACTATTATGTAGTATTATTACATAGGAGCTTTTAATTATCATTTCTTTTATAATTTTAAACAGAATTTATTTAAAATTATAGAATGAAGACGAGAAATAATGCTCAAATATGATTAATTTTTTTTTCATATTCGAGCGTCATTTCCTTGCTCATAAATTCTATTATGATAAAAGAGCTTTTAATTATCATATTTCCACAACTTTAAATAATGAATATTTTTTTCATATTCAAGCATCATTTTTGCTAGTAAATCCCCTTATAATTTATTACTATTATTAAGAAGCTTTTAATTATCATTTCGCTTAAAATTTTAAATCATTTTTTTTTTTTTTCATATTCGAGCGCCATTTCTTCACTTTTCAATTCTATTATTACAAAGGAGTTTTTAATTATTATATTTTATAATTTTAAATAATTATCATCTTTTGCATATTCAATCATAATTTTTTGCTATTAAATTCTCTTAGTATTTATTACTATTATTACAATGGAGCTCTTAATAATAATTTCTTTTGTAATTTTAAATGATATTATTTATATTTCCTATTAAAACGTCATTTTTATCTATTAATTTTTTTACTTCCATTAAAACTATATTTTCTAGAGTACCACCTCACCACTGTTCACAGGGTTCTGTGTTAAACTGATAGACATTATGTTAATAATAGCTCTATCACTCGATTAATTGAAGCATATGTAATTAATGCAATTTTGTAATTGTACCATAACATTTCTTCGGTTATAAATACAATTTTCACGTGTTTCAATGATGTACGAATGGGCACATCGTTTAATTTTAATTTGCATAGTTTAAAGTAAATTCTTACTAAAGTTTTGATGATCAGAGTGACGTCATTTCTAATCTAAAATATACTCATTTTAAATGCGTTATTTTTTCTTTAATTATGTCTGTAATTTAAAAATTTTCATTTTTACTTACAGTTTTTAAATTCTTTTACAGAATAAAACAAAGCTCTTTTCCTAATTCGAGATATTGCTTATTTTAACAAAGAACTATTTCAATTCATTTTCTATTTGAAAGCACCAAAAATTGTTTTCAAGTATGGTCCAATTTTTCTAAATTAAGTTGAGCTGAAATATGGAGCAACAATATTAAGTTAGGAATTTTTTGAATAATATAATTTTTATATTATAGCAGTTTACTTACACATACACACACCTATAGTTAAATATTTTATTTTACACTAAAGCTTTTTCATGCTATATTTTTTATTATTTTGTAATGTACAATTATTAGCTTAATTGACGGTGTTTTCTTTAGAATGTTTAAAGAGAGCAAACAATAAAAATTCAGATTAACATGGAACTTTTACAAAATAAGTTTTTTTCAATATAATTCTTGATAGACTTTATGAAAATTATTTATGAAGACATACTTCTTGAATAATTAGCAGGAGCTCTTAACAAAATTCCAAAGTACAGTCCACAAGTGTCACCTTAAGTGTAACAGGTATTGCTTGTGGGAGTTGTCGCCAGAAATCCCCCAAGCAATAGCTGTTATGGATCTTATTCTTTGGTAAAATCTATTTTACATTTTTTTCTATCTTTGAATTTGATGAAGTAACAAATAAAAGAAGTCATAAGACAGGTTAAAAAATACAATCAGAAAATGAAATGATATCGCCAGAAAATCAAGAACTTGTGGTAGCAAGTTTCAACTCAGGAGAGGGCCTCTCGAATCAGAAACTAGAGTATTATCCCTGATACAGCTAAGCAGTAAAATAAAAAGAATATAATTCAAAAAAATTCAAGTTTGACCATTAGAATGTATTTGAGTTTCTGGTAGATTAAACTGATCACAGAAATGTATACAATATACTAGAAAGGAAGAAATTCGTGTAACGGAATAGGCTTATTTTATTATTAATTTTTGGCACTGAAACATCTGTCAGTAACTGGAAAAAAGTTTTGAAGAAATTAGTTCTATTAAATAAAATCTATTACAGCTTTGCTAGGGTTGTCAACAAATTTGAACAAAATAGTTTCAGTTGTTCCAAATTGGGTTAACTTCAGGTTTGGTCACTTGATTTTAGACTTAGCACATTACAACTATTCGGTGAATTTAGCTATTTAGTTTGATTTATAAAAGATTTTTCTCCAGTGACACACTTACAAGTGATGATTGCTACATCCATTCTAGAGTTTTGACTTCTATAGCTAGCGAATGATAGCTGCATTTTTGAAATCAAAAGTATTCTTTTGTTCACTAGAGCACATCAATGGGTGTTTCGTGAGTCTAGTAAAACTTTACAAATCCTGCATGCGATTTACATCCACTCCAAATAGGCCTTCCCTCTGAAATTCAATCTGCTAATTAAAATTTAACATCAATTTATACATATTTATTTAAATTATAATTTGATATCATAATAATTTTACATATTGAAGTATTCGCGAAAACAATACAGAAAAAAATTTAATTTCTTAAAAAAAATAAAAGACTTTATAAGAGTAATGCAAAAAAGTTATTGTTGATGATTGGCAACACAGCTACGCGCGCTCTATTGCGTGGTTGCCGCCATCCCTGCAGTGTTAGTGTTGAAAACTGTTTCTAAAAGCGATGATCTGACTCTCATCCTATCACAAGGTGATACATCTAAATTCTGGACATGGAAATGCGCATCACAGAGTGGGGGGAGGAAGTGAAAAGGCGCGGGGGTGTATCTCCATTTCCTAATTAAAGTGTCGTCTTTCTAAAAGCGTAACACATGGCGACATTCTGAACTTGCTTAAACAATGCTTAAGCGGCCAGCCAATTAATGCGGCCAGCCTTCCAGACAACATTCTAATTAACTGGCGACTAATGAGCCAGAGAACAACCCTTTAGTGCGCTAATGAGACTACCCAGCCCCCCCAAACTCTCACGCGCTTCTTCCCCCTTCCCTGTCCCACCCGCTCTGCTTTCTGCTTTGGCGGCGATGGGGGGGGAGCAGCGAGAAAGAATCGCCTTTTGATTGGCTGCGTAGTGCGCTTGGCGCTCGCTATTTTTGCGCCAGCACCAGTCAAGTGTGAAAGAGCGGGGGAGGGGGTGCACTTAAATAACTTTTTAAATACAATGTTACCGTAGATGGATCGCTTGATTATTTGGATGGAGGTTTGAGGGGGTGGGGGAATGAAAAGAGAATGGTAATGAGCTGACTTAGAGATTTGAATGGGATGTTTTGCATTTTTAATGTGAGCGTTATCTACCTCGTTGTGGATAAAGGCGATAAATCATTGTCATTAATGGTATTATATGTAAGCTTTACTAATGTTTTCTGAAATATCAATTTAAAATTCGATTAGCTTATTTATTTGGTAAACAAAGGATTTTTTAAAAATTTAATTTGCATGATATTTATTTTGGGAGGATTATTCGAATACTTCATGATTGTTTCAATCGAATATATATGTTTGTAATTCATCAGTTTGATTGACGGGTGCTCCTACGAGTATTTGCATTCTTATAAATCAACAAGAAGCCAGATGTTTTAGTGGCAGCATTTCACGTTCCCTAGGCGCAGGCCGAGGCTCGATCATGGGGCTGAACAAGATCGACTCAGTCCTTCATTCCTTCGAAGGGTCGATAAAACTGAGTACCAGGCAGGATTGGAAACTAAACACTGGGGTTTCGGGCATTGTAGGCCTTGGGCTGCCGTGCCACTGAGTATATCAGCAAACCCTGTAACAATGAGAGCAATTCATCGCCGCTAATCTTGTTTCGAACTTCTGAAATGCTCTCAAAATATTTCATTGAAAAAAGCAAGCAGCGGAGTTGTTCAACTGTCGAATATTCAGTATATCAAAAAATTTCCAATTTATGGTGAACAACCTAACCCCCTAAGGTGGTTGTAACGCCTTTTAGTAGCCAATATGCCATTTGTCCTTTCGGAGGTCTTGTCAGTAATAGTTGACCCTGTACAAGGGCTACAAATAAAACCCGTAACACTTCCAAGCACTCACAACGACAGATATCCGTTCAGAAAGCAGAAGCACAATATCTCTCTCCCATTGTATGACAAGAAACAGGGATCGAACAAGAGGTCTCTGGATCTGAAGAATGCAGCTTTCGCATCAGGTCCCCGCCAGGCCATACACTGTTGCTTGCAAATTTTCCATTCTACTTTGTATAATTGTTTCAAATCTATTTCCATAAGTTCCGAAAAATTGTGAAAGAAAACACCCTATCTTCATCTTATGAAATGAATTTTTTAAACATAATTAAAAGGGTGGATTAGCTCATGCTTTGCGTTTTTAATTAGGCCAATCATTTACAGTAATACAAAATATAATTTTTGGTGGATGTCTATTTGACATTGGCTTGAGGTCATTAGAAACTATTTGTGCGCCTTCTGTCATGAGGAGCTCAACATGAGCCAGGAAAATGGGATGATTTCCAACAATCTGAATGTTTCATTCATTTACTGTAACGCATAGTTTTATTACTGAATTGGCAAAATTATAAGACAAAATTTCTCTCTACATGCTTATAAATCTAGTTCTTATGAGTGAATGTGGAGTTCCCATATGGATGTAAGGATTTCAACGACAGTGAGAGGGCGCTGCAGAGGCAGCAAAACGAGCCTTAAGAAAGAGAAGAGAAAAAAGCGAGTTATCCTCTTAGATTTCTACAAAATAAAAAGTAGAGCGAGATTGTTGAGTATGTTATTCAGAGTTTTCGTTTATAAAATAGTCCTGTAAATTTAATTTAGTGTTATGTACAATCATAGAAGATAATAAATATTTGAGTGCTAAAAATCTGCGTGTTAAATTCACGGCGCAAATATAATTCAGTGACGTAAGGAATATACAGAAATAAAACAGGACTGTGTGAAAATATCAGTCTCTCATTTGACTTAAATGTATTTCTTGAGATGTTTCTAAAGGGCGGAAATTCCTTCACTATTTATATTTTTTGATTCATAAGGGGTTTTATTTAGCTTCAAGATTTAGTGAAAATAAAATTTATTAGTATAACACTTGAAATTTTTTAATTTTTTACTATTGTATATTTAAAAAAACATTTAATTATATATATATATATATATATATATATATATATATATATATATATATACAAACTGAGTATAAATTTATTGAAAACAAGAATTAATTAGTATTTATCGATTCAATCTGTGCATATTCCTCGGAAGTTATAGATGTGGCTAGAAAAATGGAAACTTGAATCAATTTGATTCCATTGCACTGGACAAGACAACAACTATCTGCTTATATTTCCTTTTATGATTACTTTCATGTATAAAGAATATCTTTGAATTAAGCATTTTAAGAAAAATACACTATGTTTTGAAATTAAAATGTGGAAAACCTCACAATAATAAACTTGTTAATATCTATATTTTATTAACCGTTCCACAGCTTCTAAATTCAAAAAAAATAATCGCAATTTATTGAAATAGAACAATATTTTAAAATTTCAAGATTCTCCTATTTAAATTTATCAATCTTAATTTTTTGTCAATATCCAAACAAGTTCTTTTAAGCTCAAATTTTAGTTGCATTATTCCAGTGAAAATAATTTAATCAGAAAATGCAGGTCTTCAAAATTTATTTAATTAAATATCTTTTGAGAGAGTTATTTAAAAATTAAAAATTAAATACTTCCGATGTTTAATTCTGGATATGGCACTAAAATGATCTCCAAGTTAGTGTTGTTTGTAAACCTTTCCACTGCTTTTCCTAAATTCAATTTTTAAATGTATTTTTCTTGTAAAAATAATTTCAAAATAAAAATCAAGAAATATTTAAATTTGCTTTAAATTCAAAATTTCAAAACTCTCAGCTTTAAATTCGTTTCATCTAAATATTTTATAAATATCTCCTCAGCTCTTATTTATATTCAAGTTTTAAATGCACCCATCTGGTAAAAAAGGATTCAATCTCAAAACAGTTTTCTTGATATAAATCAAAAATATATTTGAATCCGATGAAATGACAGTAAGATTTTAAATTTCAAGATTCTCAATGCTAAATTTGATTCATCTAAATTTTTATCCATTTTTCCGTAACTTCTAAGATGGAGTTTCAAATCCATTATTTTTCTAAAATTAGATTAATTAAGGCATTTAATCTGTTTCAAAATAGAAATTAAAAGATATTTGAATTTCATGAAACTATACACTTTCTGGGTCTTCAGCCTTAAAATTATAATTCTTTTTACAAATCTTTACATTCTTCTAATTTTTGTTTTGAATGCATCTTTCTTGTAAAAGGAATTTAATTAAAAAACAGCTCTTTTTAATATAGAAATCAAGAGATTTTTGAATTTCATAAATAGTACCAGTAAACTAAATTTCTGAATTGTCAGCTCTAAAATGGATTAATCTTCATTTTTTATGAATCTTTTTAGATTTTTCTTATTTTTGTACTCTAATGCATCTTTCTTGTAAATATAATTTAATTAAGAAATATAATTCAAAATGAAATAAAAGGAAATTTGAATTCCATGAAAGAACACTAAAGTTTAGAATTACAAGATCGCTTACTGTTGTAACAGATTTCATTATCATATTACCTGATAAGAAAATTACAAAATCTGATAGATCCATCAATCCCTAACATATCTTAACTATAGCAATCTAATATTGAATACCTAAATAACATAATAATTCTAGAAAAAAAAACTATTTCTTAACTTCCTTATTTATTGACAGATCCAATGACGGCTGAAATCATCCAAACATAAAATAAAATAACAAAGGCTGCTTGCTCATTGGCTGGAAGTAATCAAGACATCAAAAAGATAGTCATAAACTTCAAATAAAATCCTTCAATACGTCACAGATTAATACTTGACCAAAGCTTTATTATGAAATACAGGAAAAACGAAGGAAATAAATGTATAGAACTTTCCGATTCACCAGACGAAAAAAAAGTAGCCAATGGAAGATAAAGACGGAAATAAAAGAAAACTATTAAAAGAAAACCGATGAAAGAAACATTCTGCCGTTGTAGGATCAGCCGAAGAAAATAATAAGAAAGCAAAAATATCGACTTTCTTGGTGACACTTGTCATTCTCAATAGAACAATTGCTTTAGCTTATTCTCCTTTTTTTGGGAAGATTAAAAAAATTACGAAAAACAACAATTGGGAAAATGAAGTAACATCGACTCTCAAGCTTGTTTTTCTATTGAAGGGAATAACTTCAACAAATTTCCAATAACAAAACAGACTGTGATTTGGTGCTTCAGGAAAATAAATATTTTGCCGATGATAATTAATAAAGTTGGACAATTTTATAAGTTACAACCTTTCATCTCTCTATATATTGAAATTGCAATGAAAGGTAATTTTTATTTTAATTGATAAAAAAACTATTTCTCCCAAAATCTAAAAATCACAATTGTATAAGATTAATGGAATACCTTATTTTAAAAGATATTACTAAATTTACAGCAAATAGTAATTGAGAAATTTATTATTATTAGAAATGACAATGCGAATGAAACAAAATAGGATCAATTAAAGCTTATTTTAAAAGATATCAGCAAACTTTTATGGTAATTAAAAATTTACTCTCATCAAAAAACAAAAAAACTCATTAAATAATGTAACCTCAATAGAGAGAAATTTTAAAAGAATGCTCTGGGTGCGACCTTATAAATAAAAAATTTATTAATATTTACAATTATAAGCCATAGAGATAATATAAGTAGAAACTTATTTTAAAAACTATCATTGTAATAAAAAAGTTATTATTAAAAACTAAAACGTTAATGAAGCAAAAGAAGGTAAATTGAGTTTTGTCTTAAAATTTTCCATCAATCTTATATGGTATGCAGCTAATAAACTAGATTACACGCTAAGCAACATTCTACAAGTTTTATATGAAGCCTTAAAAAATTATTTAACCTTTGAACAGAAAATGTGTGTTCCCCAGTTTTCTTAATTATTAATAGTGATTCCCATTAATTAGGAATTCTGATAATTTATCTACGTATAGATAACAAAAGTAGATATTGGTATAATTTAAAGTATACATTAATTAATCTTACTAATTATTTTTCTCATATATAATATATATATTATAGATTATTTTTTAATATTATAATTCATAATTTAGAAGCAGTCTGCAGCACAATGTTAAGGCAGCGAATTCGAGACACAAATGCATTCCAAATAGCATTTATTTAAAGAAATTACGAAATAAAGTTAAATTGCCCGTCTGTAACATAGGCTCTTACCGTTGTTAGCAGACATGTATGTTGTTTCTTCCTGAAGGAGACATACATAGGAGAGGCTACAGGATTGTTAAATGTATAAAAAAGGTCTTACATTTGATTATATATATATATATATATATATATATATATATATATATATATATATATATATATATATATATATATATATATATCAAATGTACACATTTCTACCTTACATCAAGAAGGACCAGGTTACAGCTTCAATATAGCAACTATTCTACAAAGGTAAACGAACACTATTTTTTTTTTTTTTTTGTAAAAAGAAACTTTCGATCTAAATCAAAATTTTCATCCGAATTGAAATCGACAAGTGACTGTTAAACAGCGAGACGCTTCACTTTCTTTGGTAATAGCTGTTAGGTATGAGATCACAAATCACTGTGAAGCACAGATGAAAGTAACTGTGATATGTTTTTGGAGAGGCAGCACTTTTGTCTTGAGGAATTAGCTTGAAGATTGTTTGATATCATCTCTTGGGACATTTAAAGAGAACATAAAATAACTCTTTCCTTAAAGGGGAGTGGGGGTGGGGGAGAAGAATTCCTGAAACAGATCTGTGCCATTAAAAAATATTTCATACGTGATTTTAAATTTTAAAATGTTCGATTGTTGTCCCACCGAAAAAAAACACATCAGTTCTTTTATTGTGATAAGCTACACATTAGACACACATGTAGCCTTCAAATGTATGTCAAAAAGTTTCGTTACATTCACCGCATCTCCACACTGGTGTGTCTTTTCTCTCGTCGCAATCCATAAGAATATAAAAGATCAATGAATTGCCACCTATCATGCCATCTTGCCCGATTGTAGATGGGGAGGCCCTAGTTCAGGCATGGATGAACTTCCTCCCCCTGTCTATCCTTTTTTGCATGAATGGGTTGTGAATGGTTGTCTACCTTATAAACAGGTACCTATGGCATGTGTGTTCTAAGGAAGCTGGACTCCTTGCCAAATTACGGTTCAGTTGGAAATTGGAGCAGCGCACCCCATAATGCCAGCCTAGCTAGCACAAGATAATAAACACCAACAGATCAATGAATTCATATATATTACTGGCTAAATATAAAATCTTGGGAGATGGCCATCAACACTGTCACTGTGTTGCTCACAACGAAGTGTTGTTCAATTCCAATTCATCTGCGTAATAATCCTGGAAGCTATCAGGAATCATCGTAGAATGAAATTTTATGGAGTTAAAATGTCCTTTTGCTGGTAGGAGGGTTTGTAGAAAGGAGGAGCCTGTTGGATAGATTCGATTCATAAGATTATTCACGAAACTACAAGAGATCTTTTACGGGTTCTTGCAGAAATTAATTCCAAATGATTGCAGCCCGTTTCAAACACCCACAAAATCAACAAAAACATTAATACATTAATTTATTGAAGACTCGTAGTCGACAAAAAATTTTTTAAAATTATAAATACAAATAATAAAATACTTTAAACATTAAATATTACATTCGAAATATTTTCTAAGATGGATTAGTAGTAACCATAAGTACACGCCAGAACGATGAAAATTTTCCTTAAATAAAACGATATCATGGATGTCACTGATAAATCCTTATGCGCCATCTGGTGACGATTTAACTATAGTGTCAATCAGCTGCAGATACAGTGACTTAAAAATGAGTAAATTTTGATGGAATTTAATAAGTTAAATAATGTAGGGTGTCGCTCTCCCCGATTTCAGTGCAGATACGCGTGTTCACTGAAGGGAGCTGGGACTTCTTAAATATGGCATGTCCTCGAAACAGATGCCTTCAGGAAACAACGTCTCATCCAGCTGATGACCCTCCTACAAAACAAAGGCTTGGATTGCTGTAAAGATCCACTTATCCGAACCCCAGTCGATGTCATCTCCGACTCGGACAGTGAAGTAGACCTTTAACCCAGCACAGCTGCCCAACTATCACAACGAAGCACACCTGCAGGCCTTTGTGCCCCACCAATGAATATCACTTTATTCAATGAGTGGCTGTGGTCACGGTTCTCCGCGGACGCCGGACACTCTGTGGACGATGTCTGTTTCTCCAGATTGAGGTGGGAGCATACCTGATAACCTATTGGTATAAAGCAGGGCTTCCATCTCTCGTTGTCTGTCTGTCTGTGATACCTTTGGTGGATGCCAAGTTAATTATTTGTGGGTTTCACACTGGGTGCTCATTCAACTGGTAGACCCCAACTCATGACTAGGCATAGAGAAGTACGCTGGTACATAGAAGCAAGTGTAGTCTGATGTGCCTTTACAACCTTACATGTACATGATTCATCTCGAAGTAGTCCTACCTGAGACTTCCGGTGGAATAACATATTGTTATTGCATGCTTCGTATCACTCTGTACCACTTTTCCTTATCAATTACTTTTTTTTTTGGGACGAGTTCATTTGTTCCGAAATGTATCTATTTAATAACTTGCTGTGGTATACATGAAAGACGTGAAAAATAAAACGAGTTTTAGTATGTTTTATGCCAAAACATGCTAGTTTAAATATGAGGAAAAATATTAACTCACATGAAAGTTTTCGAAAATTCCTTATTCTTTAAGATACAGAAAACGTTAAAAGAAATGAAAAAAATATGACAGTTCGCTGAAAAGACTTTTGTAGAGAGGATTCTCTCTAAAGACGCATCATTTCATTTCTTGTGAAAAAAAAGAAAGAGTGCAGAGTTGAAAACATTGTATTTACTCGCGTCTCAAAAGTCGTGAACAAAAGTAAAATAAGAATCGCATTGAAGTTGGCAAATTGAATTTTGAGCCCAAGCATTGACCCGAGGGGTTGGAGAAAACACTCTTTTCTTTATTTTCGAAATACATCGCCTTTCATCAAGGAGAGTTGCCATCAAATTGACTCGCCAAAAAAGCCGATATCGAACTTCCAGCCGTTCTGTCAAAATCAGGAGTCATCCCTCTGGGTCCGTTCCTTCAATCACTCAGGGGAGGAAGGAAGACCTGTTGAAACAGCACCTTTTGATGCATTTCCTTTTAATCGCTGAGCTTTCGTAAGCAACCAATAGAGTGACGCGTGTTTTGATTCTTCGAATGAATTCAGTGGGGTTCGGGAAGGTACAGTCGTAGTTAAAAGTTGTGGAAGAAAGAAACATTCAGAAACCATGGGTCCTGGTTTATTTGTGAAGTTCTGAAAGCTTCGTTTAAAATGATAGAAAATATGTATCTTATAACTATAAAATATCGACATTAAATCGGAAATTTTTAAGATCATAATCCTTACTAGATCTCGGAAGCCCGAGTAACAGAACTCCAGAAGTCTATTTCAGTTGTACTGCATAAGAAGAGTACATTAATGGATTCGTTTAATCAAAATACTTTTAAAAAATTAGAACCATTATGGGAAAACTATAAACATTCATGAATGCTAGAGCCTCATATGGGACTCCAAAGTATTAATAAATATACATTAGGAAATTCTTATATCATAAATATCACTAGTAATTTAACTTTTGAATTTTCAAATTCATTAACTATTAATTCAAACTTGTGAAACAAGATTAAAATGATGTTAGATTAATTTATGCTAAACTAAATTGAGTCTAATCTAAATTATATTTTGAACAGGACCAGGAAAGATTATATAGAAAAAATAAATAGAATGGTAACACGTTTATTCGAAAGTAGGACTTTTATCTTCATTAAATCAGAATCCTTGGGTATAGACCCATTAAAAGATGCTGAAATAAATGAAGTTACGCCAACGCTTTCAAGGAACTGTTGCAATCAAAAGATAATTGTAATGATTAATAGATGGAGTAAATAAAGTCTTAATATAGAACCAAGTAGACTATATAAGATAAATAAATAGTAAAGAATATAAATGTAACAAGGTGAACAGGAAAGAAAAGTATTCTAAAAATCAAAATATTTCTACTAAAAATAATATTTGAAGATTATAATTGTTCAAAAATGTTGAAGTAAATCAAATTCTATACAGGGCTAGAGTATATTGTATAAGACAAGTATAAAACTTCTTTGTTAAATAAGAACGTTTATATTATCATTAATAGTTGGAGTAAACTAAATGTTAAGTAGGTCTGTGAATTAGGCTGTACATACGTGAATGGCAGTGCAGGCGAACCCAAGACTATACCGTAAGGTTAACTCTGGTTTGGAATACTCGCCCATCACCACTAACCTCGTCATTAAACCAAGGTCAGCTGACGAGGTCACAGCAGAGCTGGTGCCCCCCTCTCCACATCCACGCCATACCAGCGGAAGGACTATAGGCGTCCCAGATGAACGCGGAGACGTCATCAACTCACGGGTCTCCATCAACCCAGTGGTCCTCTCCCAAGTCACTGCACGCGAGGCTTTATTTCTCTGACCTTGAGGGTCTTGAGGCTGCGCAGCCGTCGCATAAGACTGTGAAACAAGTGAATAATAAAATACATCTTGCAAAGAAGCATTTAGAAAAGGACTTTTATAGCCAATAAACCAGAACTTCTCAAGACCAATTCATTGATGCAAGATGAGGATTATAGCGCTGGAGCAGATTGTACAGGACAAATGTGCATTAAAGATCCTTTACATCCAAAATACATAAATTATTGAAAACTAATTATCAATAGAGGAAGTAACAAACTAAGTCTTATGGAGGACTAAGTAGAATAACTCCCTTAGTCACTTAACTTATCGGGAATATAATCAAAGACTGATAATTTTATCAAAGAGGGTTTGTTTGTTTGTTTTGTCGCTCAACGGTCATTTTTTGCACACGAGGGCTAATTAGACCGGGACCTACGGTTTAAAGTGGATTCCGAACCACTACAAACATCCTCGCCCAAGGTGGGATTCGAACCCACGAACTGTAGAACCGAAGGCAAGAGCGCTAACCATTCGGCTGCCAGCTCGGCTATCAAAGAAGGTTACATAATAAAAATTACGTAATCATCTTTGATAAAATTATTTTTACTCAGCATTTTTTATAATTGAAAGATTTTTGTATCTGAGCATAAATACATGCAATTCTAAGGCCTATAGCTGAGAGAAATGATATAAATACCTTAATATATTACAAAACGATATTTAAACTTTAATGACGAAAGGTTGTTCTTTCAATGAGGGGGGAACGCTTCCTTCGCAGCATCCCAGGGACGGAGCTCCGAGTGTGAGCTCCTATTCAACTATTTAGGGCGTCGTTGCGATCGTCTGCTTTTTAGTTGATGACAGCATCGTTTGCATAACAGATGGGGGTATGCGAACACTAGCATCAAGTCCGAACGTCTATCTGTCTTTTCTCGGCATCATATCTAACTCTCCCTTTCACCGCTTAAAAACATGAGACCCGCGCACAATAAAACGATAGCACTTCGAGGAATAATAACAACAATAAAAAAAATTTTATTTGCATAAATATTTTTTTATCTTCATACTGGCAAAAAAAAGAAAGAAAACCAAACCTGGAACCCTCTGTATCTCTGTCCTTTTGTGACCACGTCTGAAGTTTGACGCGCCGCTTCTTCGTCCCTGCCCCTCCTCCCCACCCTTAGCCGACGGGGTCTCTTCGAAAAAGAAAGTCCCTTTTTTTCCCCTCGAAACTGTCCTTACCAATTTTTTTAATGCATTCTTATTCTTTTATACAATAATCTATTCAGTGATGGCAACAGCGAAGATTCCATGCATGAAAGAGGGCGCCTCTAGTGCTGCAGCATCCCTAGTAGATAAAAAGATAATTTTAGCAGGTTTTGTGTCAAAGTATAATGATATTAAAGCCAGTATATAGGGACAATTTTCGAGAGGACAAAATAAAAAGGGGGTGAAGAAAGAAATTTTTTCACACTTCCTTTTCACTTGGCGTGTCTTCATTGACAGCTTAACGACGGATGTACGCTGGAAGTCAAAGGAAGCATATTGTTTCCTGTGAAAATGACACCCTCTTCCTTAGCCTTTTTTTACTGCCAAGAAACTTATTTGTTTAGTATTATTGGATTAAATTTTCCAGTGTACAATGATGTTAGGATGCAGTGCTTTGTTCTTTCTAAGAATATTTTTTACTGCTTTTTAACGCTTAGTAAACTGAATAATTAAAACTTTGTTCTATATATTCAGCTTTTGTATTTAAAGTGAAATTTATGGGGGATCACTCTTAAAATACAATCAAGAATATTTAGTAATTTACAGTAATCTCAAAAACACAGTAATTAACTAGAGTTAAATAATGAAAATAATTAATTAAAAGATTTGTCTCACACACACACACAATATTGTTGAATTATTTTATAAATAACTGAACAATTTAAAACTTTGCATTCTGCTTTTTTATAATATAATTGTTTCTTAAGTGAATATTTAACGTGTATAAATTAACACAGTTAATTTTAGATTTTATTTCCGTTTCTTGTAAAGTTAATAATAAATTATATTTAAATACTTAAGAAAAATATGCTGTTATATATATATATACTCACACAACCATTTTCTCTCAATAAAGTAATAAATATATTAAAAATATTATATTAATTTATGTTCGAAAGTTAATATACACAAAAATTTTTATTATATTTATAAATTTAAAAGCAATGCAAAAATAATGAAAATCATACATTTAATGCAAATAATTAAAGTGCTTCACTCGTGCATATCAACGTTTGACAATCAAGCAGTGCATTTCAAATGAACTTAAGGAAGATAAGCAATCGAGCAGAGTTGGCATTCTAGAATAATACTTAACAAGTGTACGAAAATTGGCTCTCTAGTAAGTAGTCAGAATGCTGTTATTTCTTTCATAAGAGAAAAAAAAAGCATTTGAATAGAGACATGTTATGAGAGCAGTATAAAGTAAATTGATATTCAAACATTCAAGTTTGGCGCAACTTCAGAATAAGCATAATAAAAAGTGCAATTATTAATTTGGATTTAATTAGGATATATTAAATGTTTTTGCAAAACAAAAGGAGACTAGTGCATTTCTTGCTTACGTAGACAACACTAAACATTCCAGCAAATAAGCATTCTCATATACAGGATTAAAGAGCTCCAGTGGCTCGGTAGCTTCCCGTTAAGATCAGCAAAGTGAAGCATCATTTGCCGCGGGCAGTGATTGGTTGGGTGACCACATTCTCCCTCGCTGGAGCTCCGAAGGTTAAAGACGTGTAAACGTTCCTCTGTGCTTTCAAAGTCCATCTGCTAGTGTGGTGCAGACGTGGAGAGGAGGACACCAGCGTGACCGTGTCATCAGTGTTTCAAAATCACGAGGCGCCCAGTGGTGGGTGAGTGTTCCAATTTAAGTTGCAGTTCGATGCTCACCAGTAACCCTCTCTGCGTCTATGGAATTGGAGTATTTGGAAACAAGTTATGTAAGATTTACTTAAATATGATAATTATTTTAAAAAAACAGCCTAAGTTGTACATATTTAATTTGAATACAATAGCAATTACAAAAATCAGAACAAATCGTATGTATGTAACTGAAAATGAATTTGATTTAATTCAAATAAATGGAGACACATAAAAATTAGGAAAATTATGTGGGAAAACGCAGTGTCTTTATTTAAATATAATGTGCGGGATTACCTTTGTTAAGATTTAAGTTGAATGAATATTTAAATACAGCTTAAGAATAACTAAATAAAATTTCTAATGTTATCATTAATTGTATCAATCTTGATGAAATAAAAAATATGTAATACGTTTAATCTTTAAGGAAATGAGAATGTGTTTCAATAGAATGGTGGAACTTATGTTGTTGTTGTTACTAATGACACTTGGACAAGCCAAGCTTGCTATGCCTTGGCTATGCGAATTTAAGTCGATTGGGAGCGTCTTTCGTTTTAATCAGAGTACCATGAAAGTGAAAGTACAACTTTTGCTCTACATACATGCCAAAGGGATCCATTTATAGGGTAGGCAACCATTCACAACCCATTCATACAAGGAAAGGACAAAGACAGGATAGATAGAGAGAGAAAGTGCATCCATGCTTGAACCGGGATTCGAACCCAGGACCCAGGACTCCGCAGCCAGACACGCTGACCACTAGACAAGTTGGGTGGCATGGTGGAACTATTTTCAGTGTTTAAGGTATTCGTCAATGTTCGTTCTAACTTTTACTTAAAAATTCATTTAAATTTTTTTCTATCTTGTTGCTAAATAAATTAAGATTTATATCCTAATTTATGCATATAAAATAAATGAATTAATCATATAAAATGAAACATTTTTTTATTGCATATTGTAAATATATATTTTTGAAATTGCTTATTTTCTGGAAAATTTTAATGTAATTTTAACAAAATGGCTGACACTCTACAGAAAATTGTAACGCATCAATCTTAATTGAATTTGGGCGTAAGATTTATGTGATAATGTTTTGCGAAATGAAACAAAATCTCAGAAAAATATTCAGCGATAAAAAAAAATATAATTAAAAAGCAATATAAACATTTTATGGAATTTTACTGAACATTTCCTTTAAAAATAGCTGTAAATGGAAAAGTTCTTAATATATATTCAAATTTCTGCTTCATTTCATGGACAATAGCACTTAAAACATGTAGGCGAAGTTTCATACAAAATCGTCATTATTACTTGTGATATCGTATTAATGGGAGGTTTTGTGATAAGACAAAGTTCTGAGAAAATCACCTTTAAAATGATAGTTTTGCTTGCGATGGCAATAAAGTAGCCATTTCTTTCCGAATGCATACTTCTCCCTGCACTTAGGCCTGAGTTGGACTCTACCAGTAAGAGCCTGGTGAGTGTGAAGCAGAAGACCCCCAGAGGTATCATTTCACTTGGATGACATTGCGACCACGACCAGTTTTAACGTGACCTAGTCGTCTTCAGTGAACACGACGGATCTTTTGTTAAGCTGTGATTCGAACTCATTAACTTCTGATAATGAGAACGACCCCCTAACCAATTAGGACACCCGCGACATTCCTTCCAAACAACGGCCTCATTCTTACGGCTGTCAATCATAAATTTAAAAAAAAATAGTATCTATATCATTTTTCTTTTCTACTTCCGGTTTGAAAATGGAATTTCCCCGTTTCTTTTTTCTAAAAGACGACGTAATTTTAGTTCCTGTAACTTATATTTTGTTTGACATACATTAAAACGGACAACTGTTTCGGAAACTGGAAAACTCTATACACAAGATTCAAAAAATAATAAAAAATATCGACCCATGTAGTCAAAAATCAACTATTTAAAGTAGGTGGATAAACAATCAAAAAGAAGTTTTTGCCATTTATACCTAAATGAAGTGATGATTATAAAGATATTTAAATAAAGTTTTGTGTAAATTTCAAACACATGCGTTTAGGTATAATTGTGGAACTGTTTTTAATACCTAAGAGCAAAGTTTAAAGAAGCTGTCTCAACATGGAACGAATGATTTTTGAATGAAGTGAGAATCATAAAAAAATCTAAATGAAAAGAGTAAATTTCCAATACTTTCAGAAATAATGATATGTTAAAGGTGAAGAAACTATTAAAAATGTTTAAAAAAATAGTTGGAAAAGATTACCACAGTGTAAGTATAAGAAAGATAAAATCCACACTATATTTATTTAAAAGAAATGGGAGTGAATTTTTAATGTTCAGTAATGAAGAAAAGGAATACCTTCAATATTTATATTAAAATGAATTTTGCAAGAGTATTTTGTGCTTAACGTAAAGTAATATTTCCAGTGCTTAATGTAAAAGATAGGAAAAAAAAATTCCCACTAATCAAATGAGAGAAAAGTTGTTATTATGATGAGTTCAATGAAATGAGCCGTATGGCGAAGGAAATATAGCCGTATGGAGAAGGTTGCCCCTCTCATGCATAGAGCATTGTAAGTCAATTAATGGACATAATCATGAGCTGTACATGAATCAATACATTCCCGAAGAAACCTCTACACGCTCTTTGCACAAAGTATAGAAATTTATAAAGTATTGTTTTCTTCCACTGGTAGACTAGGGTGCTAGCTCAGATGTCGAATTCGTCACATAATGTAAATATTGTTTGAAAACTGTGAAGTATTTTGCTATGTTTACCGATTTTAAATCAGCAGAAATAAATGATTGGGATGCTCCGCTCATCCAGGGGGGGGGGCAGGAAATCTGCACTCTCGTAACTGGAAAGTTACTGGTTTGATACCAGATTCCATGGACATCGAGTTATGAAGACCTATCTCATCATTGTTTATTAGTTTTATATGTTCTGAGGGCTCCAAGGTCCTTTGCTGATCTCTGCAAACGAGGAGAAGAGGATGCCAATTCAGATGTCGACTTCGTTATTTAATCAATGTTCATAACTAAGAAGTGGATGGCCATGCTACTCAGCTGAAGTATATATCCAGAAACATCCCAATGAGTTATTTAATTATATTTTAAGTTTATTAGAAAATAGTAAAACGTATTCATCATCCAACTTATTAGAATTCTTAAAAAGTATATGAAAAAAGGGTATTCTTATTGTTAAAAAAGTTAGCTTATATAGAGCGCATTTCATAACTTTAACTTTTGAAACGTTGCCATAACTTATCGGGACTATCCCCCCCTCCCAGCTTTTTCAGCGGACTTTAAAAATCTGTGTCGCTCTCATCTGCAGCGATTGCTTTTAAGACGCTACCATTTATACATAAAAAGCCAACCGATTTTTTTTTAAAGAAAGAGACAAGAATAAAAAAGAAATATTTTAGCCAATAAAATAAACCATAAAAAGTAAATAAATAAACGGATGAAAAAAATGCAACCACCGCGTTTCATGCATCAAATTTTTTTTTATCGCTTCCATGACTTTAAACCAAATCTCTTGGCGCATTCAAAACGTTAAACTTTATAAATAAATATATTTTTTTAAAAAAAATGTATATTATTTTCTGCATCCCTATTCCTATCGCTGCATCTACGACTTTTTTTTTAAAACTTTATCCTAGTGCGCTTTTTTAAATGCCTTCCCTTGTGAAATGAAAAGGATTGAAAAATGTATATAAATAAAAATAAATCAATAACAAATAAAAATAATTTTTTTTCTTTGGAACTGAATCCAGCGCAGCCAAAGGAAATAAAAACGGTATTCAATGGCAGCCAATAAAAATGGATTACGCGTGGAATATTTTTGAAAAGCTGGGACGGCTAAATATATATATCTGTATAAATATAAACGCTGATATATATTTTATTATTCGGCTTATTTTATAACGTTTCATTCCTTTTTATTTATTTATTTATTTTCCCCGCGAAGTTAATCGTTGGAACGCCAATACCTCCACAGATCGCCAAGGAGAATTTTATTATTATTTTATTTCCTTGGCACCCCCTTTTTTTCTTTTTTCTATTTAATCTTTACCTGGCTTTTGTCTTCGTGCTCTTTGAGTGCTGCAAATAACGCATTCTCAATAACGAAAAGAGTTTGATGAAAGACGAAATAAACCAATGAAAAGTAAGAAAAATTGAATTCCGGAAGAAATTCTTTCCCTCCCTTTCTTTCTTCCAAAGAAATTTCTTCTTTCTATTCGAAGAATGTGAAAAATGTGGGAGAGTTACAGAGAAAGGAGTCATAGGCTCTTATAAAGAACTACTTAAAGTAGAATTTAATGGGTATTCTTAAAAAGTAAAATTTTCAATATAAAATAGTAAAAAGTTACCATTATCTCAACAAGAAATACATTTATTAGATATTTGTGCTGCTCATCTCGATCAAAATGCTGACCATAATCAGCAGCTGATATGGAATACTGGCTGGAAATTCCTTTCATCAAAACTGATTCATATTCCATAAGAAATGTGCATTTTCTTCACCTATTTTAAACTTTATACAGTCCGGTGGCAATACTTTATGACAAAATATGTCCGACATTCAGCCACTGTGTAGCTTGATGCGCAAGGTGTCTTTTTCATGCTAAGAAAGAAGCTGGCCCGATGACTGAAACCCAATGAATTACCACTGTGCTGAAAGTGTGTACGAGCCTCAGAAACTCGGTGAAGTCCGATGCGTCTCAAGCGGCCTGGAGAATAAGGTGGACTTCATCAGATTGTATGGCTCAAAATTACTAAGTGGTTGGCAATGTTCAACAATACTTTGCTAGCCGTCTTACTGTTAACCTCAGGGTTTTTATCAGAAACTCACTACACATTTATTAATCTTTACTTTTTTTCAAAAAAAGTGAAAAACACATGAAAATTTGCTTATGAGGAAATGTCTTTCAACTTCTGACGTTTCCAATATACTTTATTAAGAAAATTATACTTTTTCTCAATAAATCTCTCCATTGACATGGAAACTCCTGAAGTCACCTAAATTAAATATTTTGTGACTATAGACACACGAAACAAGCCAGAATATTTCCCTGATATATATATATATATATATATATATATATATATATATATATATATATATATATATATATATATATATATATATATATATATATATATATATATATATATATATATATATATATATATATATATATATATATATATATATATATATATATATATACATATATATATGTATATATATATATATATATCATTCGAGATCCAATTTTTAACGGTATAACTGTACTTGTAATTGTTTCCCAATAAACTTTTACTTCAGTCTTTCCATGGTTGGAACAATATATTACTTTGGTGTCAAAATTATATGATAACTTCTAATTCTTATGGATGTGTTTTAATTAAGAGAAGAAATTATATATCTAACTCCCATATTGCTCTATACAGTAGAAATCCAGTTATCTCAATCAATTGGGACCGGACCTCAGTCGGATAATCTAAAATTTTATTAGTTAGATTTCTTCGAAAAAACGGTCTATTTTAATTAATTATTGTAACTATGTTGAAATGTGTTGATGTATTAAGTAAGTTGAAAATGAGAGGAAAAAAAACTGTGTATTTTTAAAGAAAAAAAATTGAATGATAAGGCTCTACTTTTACATTAAAGGTACTTAGAGCGCTGTACGTTAATGCAATATGCATCCATAGTGCTGTAAATCATTGCTTGCTGAGCATCCCAGTCTAAGTAAGCTGTTTCACTGCTGTAACATAACGCGGCGTGGTTCTCGTTATGTTCTCAACTTCAACTTTGTACCATGAAGATGTTGAATTCAGGATATTTCACTGACACTAAATACCTGACAACACTTTGATTTGATAATAACATAGACAAACATTAATTACTAAGACAGACATAAATTATAGATATATATATATATATTTTGAGATGCATGTATTCCTCATCGCGCCCCGGAGTGGGAGTTTTTCTACAACCCTTTCATCACACCAACTCTTCGTTCCTTCTCCTCCTCGCCCGCGTTTGTGTGACTGACTGGCGAGCCCTCACAATCACGGTTTTGGGGCAACCCAGCTCTTGACAGTTGCATGTGACACGGGCTGATGGTCTATCCACCTCAAATAAGTTTCAAAACCGGCAAACGCTTCACTAGCTGATAGTCTGCTTCAACTTGGACATGAAGGTCATCTTCTTCCTCGACACTTTTAATAAGTTAATTCTCATTTGCAGTATGAAATCCAGCACATGGCTCCTATTTCTTCAGCATTATTTTCTTAATTTGCAGGAATTTTCAAAAGGATGTCACTGAATTCCTCAAATGAAACATCACATTTTCTTCATCTCCTTTCTCTTCCTTTCCTTTTCTTGTGTTTTTCTCATTTTTCCTACGCATCTTCAGACTAATTTATATTCCCAAAATTCTGAAAGCGACTCGGATAATCAGCGATTGGAATAAATGGTGTTCGGATAATTGGAGTTCTACTGTGCTTTAAAAATAACTGCCTGAGACTAGTTTAAAAAATGTAACTTATTCTTGTAAAAGCTAAATCTTTATTAGCTTATATGCATGAAAATATAATAACAGATGATACCATGATAGCATATACAATTATAAAAGGTGTCAAGCGATGACTAGCATACTATTGTAATCAAAAATACTCTGAATATTGGCATAAAACAAAAGATACTAATTCATTTGTCAGAGTATTTATATTCTCATTCAAAATACTCTTTGCTTCTGAGAATGTTTTCCTGTAGTTGAAAAATGCCTTAAAATTTAAAGAAGCGAATTTATTTGTTTTGAATCAATGGATTCAAAACAATCACCAAAGAAAAGTAATTTCAACTGCTAGAATAAGAAACACATTGTAATAACCAAACCAAGAGAATATGGAACTTGTTGGACCTTACTGTTTACAGAACATATATATTTCATCAAAAATTAATAAATAAAGATTATCATTATGTAAAAGCGATGAAATTTTTGTCACAAATTAGCTCATTATGAACGAATTACTTCATGAAAACTCCACAAAACACTTGCATAATAATCTTTGAGGTCTCTCCAACCAGTTCACACTCTCTGACACCGCCGTGATTGTTGAACCGTGATTTTTTTAACGATTTTGATATTTGCCTTCAGCCTTGATACAACTTTCTCAAGAGTCGTTCACTTCATTCTTGCTTTGTTTCTTCTTCTAAGTTAAAAGCATAAATTCAAGTTTCATCCTCAGTAATATTGTATTTTAGAAAGGAATTGCTTAGTAAAAGTATCTGTCTGATCACTTGAACGCGTTGCCATTGTTGGAACTAGCTCTAAGCTCTTGGAACAAATTCAAAGTTCTTGGAACAGTTGAAGGTGAGACACCTTGTTACGCTGAATGTTCATTTAAAATCGCTCAACAAAATAAAGAAGTTGTTCAATACTGTCTCTTAAGAACAAACAACCATCAATATGCAACAATTCTTTGATTTATTGATATATTGGTCATTCATCAAAGTAGATAGTCTACTGAAGTGTAGAAGTATTCTATACCATCTTTGACCATTTTGTACTAAATATAGTTATTTTTATTAAATAGTTATCCTTTAGAGCCTTTTTAGCACTTTAAATGCTTTTGTGATATGGATTTCAATCATTTCATTGCAAAAACAGGATTCAATGCCTATTTTTTTGCTTGATAATATTTACCATTCTGGAAAAACAACGGAATGAAAATTTTTCCTTCACTAAAAAATAATGTACTGCCAAGTGATAAAATAAAGTACCTTTTTATAACACTTTTTCAAAAGCTTATAGAAATCGCACAGAAATGTTTGCCAAACAAGTCTATTATCATAGGTGAGTTTTCAATCCCTGCACCGACTGTATCTTATTACAAAACGTAATAGTACAAATTTAATATAATATTCAGAATACTTGACAACACGAATATATATTAAAAATTAATACCTTTCCAATCCATAATTTTGATGCTATGAATAAATGATAAAATTATTTATGTTAATGTGTTTCTTAGCCTCTCTCCCAGAAATAGCAATAATAAAAGATAGAAAACAGTCAATTTATTTTAACCGAAACCATTTATATTACACTATTTAAATTTTATATAAGATAAGAATGATTAAAATACAATTTTTCGTCATTAAAAAGTAGAGTAAGGGTATTTTAAGAATTGCTAAAACTATTACGAGATATAAAAGTTCCGGCAAATCTGCCATTGATGTTTGCTGGTCTTTTTGAGTAAGGATTACTTTCCAGTCCTTGCAAAACATAGCAAAAATGACTCATCATGTTGTGTAACTCTAGTGAGGTGCTTTGCCCAAACAATGCCACCTGTTTCAGAAGGGTATTTATCAGACTGATGGATATTCCAAAGTGCTTTCATGCTACTGTTTCCAGATTATCCTGATACTTAGTTTTTCCTACAGAACCAATGCTAATCTGTGAAGAAAATCCTGGTGCTGAACAGGAAGTGAATAACATAGCCATTGAGAGCATTGTGTAGAGATTAAATGATGACAATAGAGTATTGTGCTATATTGACAGCTAATAAGCATTTCACCCCATTTTTCCTAATCTTTCTACCATCTTTAACAATTTTTTTTCTTTTCTGTTTCTGTAGAGAAAGTGATAGATTTATACTTAAAAACACATGTGAAAGTAAAAAAATGTTTTCGTTTCTTTCTTTCCTTTTTTTTTTATCAGTGCTTTTAAGAATAAATTTCGCCAATATTAAGAATTATTTTAAGAAATTCTTAGGACGAATCCAAAAAAAAATCTATTTAATTTTAACTGTGGGGTGTAATGAGATGCCCCTCCCGTGGTTGGGAAACCGCGAATTCGATACTTCCCCATCCCAGTTGTGCTGCGGGGACCTATGTATGTTAAAAGTTCCCTGGGATGCATTGTCCCACCCTTTGTATGGTGGGTAGAAGAAGGTCCAGTTCAGGTGTCAACCTCATCACTTGACACTAGTAAGAAATTGTAGAGCATTTATCTGTAGAAATCATGAATAAAGCTTGGACCTTATTATCCAATGATATTTAAATGAATCGAGAACGAAGTTTATAATACAAAAATAACGCTATTTCATGTTGCGCAACAGCAGTTTCCTGGGTGTGATATTTTTCTTGAAGTAGTAAATCTGAAAGAATTACATAATTTAACCTTTATTTTCTTAGATATTCAGAATTAGAAACATCCAACTTTGTAATTTGTAAAAAGTAGTTTAAAAGATAGAGTCATATAAAAATTTCCATTTCTTAATTCTTAAGGACATAAGTTAAGATTTCATCACTTTATAAGATAACGTATATTATTTATTACAACTGAAACTGTATGTGTGAAAAAACTATGAGTATGAAACTAAATTTTCGGGCACCCCTAGTACAGGATACCCTATATAAATTTTCTTCAAGCATGGTGGAAGTTATAAGAATCTATTAAAGAAGTCTATATATCAAAGCATAGCGTGACTGTTAGCTAATAAATGATACGTCAGTCACTCATTATATTCTCTAACATTGCCTAGAGGAAATATCTGTAACTAACTTTACAAGATCTTAAGCATCTTTTAATAATCCTCTCTGTTGTATTTTTAATTCATCATAATACTTCGGAAAATTTTCATTCCAAAATTAAATACCATTTGGGAAATAGATTCTATTTATTTAAGGTAGATAATAAAGATTTTCATTCGAAAATTAAATTTCATTCGTGAAACAACTTCTATTTATTTAAGGTAGTTAATAAAAATTTTTTCCAAAATTAAATTTCATTCGTGAAAAACACACAGCTTCATATACTTCAAAAAAATTATTTCATGTCATTCTACCTACTATAAATTTTATATATATATATATATATATATATATATATATATATATATATATATATATATATATATATATATATATATATATATATATATATATATATATATATATGAAAATTATATTATTAATAATTTCTATAAATAAAGAATATCTACTGCACACAGGCTCGCCCGCATGCGCACACGCGGAACTTCTTTTTATTCACCAAATACACCAAGTGAATTTTCACAAAATTTAGAAGAATTATTCCAGAATTTTTTGTGCTAGTTATATTTTATTCTTATGGTTTTGATATGACATCATGTGCTTAAGGTTGCCTATTTTTTTTAGCCTTTCTTCAGTAAACTGTAGTTTCGGTCACGTGATGAAGCTCACCTGAGCTTGCCTGTCTTATTACAGCACGGGCGTTGCAGAAGCGGAAGGATATTACATCCCGTTCATTTTTAACATGCATAACCACTTTCAATAAGACGATTGGTTTTCGGCTGAATCCAGTGTCGAATCTGTCATCTTCCGAGCTCTACAAAGACACTCTTCTTCGATGGGCAACGAATTGGAGCCCAAATCTTATTGCATTACGTTTATAGCTGCAGTTCTTTTACTTGTTTCAAATTGCCAACTTGCCGGCGGTGGTTATCGTTCCTGACACCTAAGCTGATTTCGAATCTGGGTTCAGACAATTACTTTCCAATTTTTGATATTTTTGCTAATTAGCGTTGTCTCTAAAGTAATGTCGATTACTTCAGATCGATTGAAAGTAATAAAAGCTGGTTCTTTGCCCTCATTTAGAATATCTAACCCGTAGTTTAGAATGAATTCTATAAGGCACTCACTTCTTTTATTTGTGTCCGTACTTCCCCAGACAACATGGTGAGCATTACAGTCTAGTCCTAGGACTACCTGTAAATTGTTGTCTCTGCAAAAGTTCATGAGCTTGTGCAGAGAATGGTCAGGTGGAGCCTTCCCTTCATAGGGCAGGTACACAGAGCCAAAAACAATTTCTCTGTCCCCTCTCTTTATGTTGAGTCTGACTTTCACAGCTGTCAGGTCCCTAAGGATAAATTCAGAGAGGGGTAAAACCGCAATGTTTTTATGTAAAAGTATGCAAGTTCTAGCGTTGTTATTGGTACAATAGATAAGCTTACCTTTAGTTCCTTTGAGACCACTGATTCTCCCCTAACCAGCCAGGATTCTTGAATCAAGGCCAGGTGTATATCCTCAGCAAGAAACTTCTTACTGAGGTTAGTGGTACCACTTCTACTATGGTGGAGGTTGGCTTGAATTACTTTCAACCCCATCGGCAGGAGCGGGTTTATCAAGTACTTTAGCCTGCACATGGTGAAGTCCAATATGAAACCTATATCCCCTTACACGAAGTGTGGCAGCATCTAATTCAGGCACACTAAGAACGATGGTCCACCCAGATGGGTCATTCTTGATGTTAAGAATGTTCCACTCCGTTGGAGTGATCCCACCGTTCTGTGCCTTGATTTTCCTCAGGACCTCTTTAGGCTCCAGTTTTCTGCAGATATTCGGCAGTTTTGCAATTATCTTGGAGGTTCTGACAAGTTTCCTTGCCTCACCCACCAAGAGTTTTTGCTCCTGCCAGGGGCTTAACTGACAGTCTGTTACAGCCACTTTGAGCTCCCCAGATATGCACAGTTGACAATAAGTGTCCTATTCTCAAGTTTACAGGATAGGAAGTTTGGGGCAAAACCCTCCTCATTCCTTCCTTATTTTCTTGGTTAACAAGAGTTCCACGTCGATGGCCTGTTTCTCTGTTAGTCGTTATTCCAAATGGCCCTCGATGAGCGCATCCATCTTGACCACCGTGAAAGCCGGCTTGTAGGTAAATCCCCCACGTCCTTCTCTCTTGGCAGCCTTTCCGGCCTTGCCCTGGTCCGTCCAGTTGGCGGGATGCTTCTCGTCTTTGATTGCCTTGGGTTTTTCAACCCAAGTCCCCTCGGCGATTTTGCGTTTCTTCACCAACTTCTTCTTCTGTGCAGCAGAAAGTCTCTTTTTAAGCTTGATTCTGGTCAAAGAGTCAGTCATGCTAGCAATAGCTTCCTGACTCTCACCAGAAGAAAATGATTTGGAGGTCATTTCTACCTCCTGTGAGGGATTCATTGCTGCCCCTTCACTAGATTGCTTCTGGGCTCCCTTGTCTTTTTCAGCAAGGTCTGCTTCAGAGGCTTCACCTGCAAATGCATAATGGTTTGTTATTTCTTTTGGCTTTTCAGCCATATGATAACAATTAATTAATAGGCTCAGGTAATACAACAGTCCACCTAGCATTGCCCGAGTTACTGGGCAAAGCAAAAAAGCTCTAGAAGTTCGCCAGGCAACTAGAGACTCCGTTAAGACACCATTACCACGACGCCAAATAACTCTAGGCACGGGTCGCCTAGCACCAGGGCTTAGGGGAGCTGGTTCGTGGCCTCTGATTCTGTATTTTCAAGGCTATCCTGTCATTTCTACAGGACGTTCGGCGATCCACCACATGCCGACGCGCCTGGTAGCTGCTCAGGCCCCAGGATGCAGTTTTATAATATGGAATGCATGTAATCTATTGCTTGCTTCTAAGATCAAGAGGATTTTGATCTCAATTCTAAGTAAAGTAAGGAGGTTATTAATTATTGATGAATGCTGTTGCATAATATGGAATGCATGTAATGTGTTGCTTGCTTCTAAGATCAAGAGAAGTTTGATCTCAATTCTAAGTTAAGTAAGGAGGTTATTAATTATTTTGAATGCAGTTTCATAATATAAAATGCATGTAATTTATTGTTTACTTTTAAGATCAAAAGGATTTTGATCTCAATTCTAAGTAAAGTAAGGAGGTTATTAATTATTGATGAATGCTGTTGCATAATATGGAATGCATGTAATGTGTTGCTTGCTTTTAAGATTAAAAGGATTTTGATCTCAATTCTAAGTTAAGTAAGGTCACATAGCGGTGCAGTTGATCCCCGGACTGTGTCTTAATGTTAGGAATACTCGCCCATCTCAAAGTGCCTCATAATTTTGAACCACTGCCTGGTGACGAGGTCCCACCTGAGCTGGCACTAAGATAATAGGAAAACGTACCATGTCGTTATTTTTTCTTGCTTATCCGCTAAGCAAATCAAACCACTTGATAATTTAGAACTTTCATAAAGTGTCGAGTTCCGACACCTGTGCTGGCAATGAATGATATCTCTGGGGGAGGCATGTCAAATATGAGGGGTTCTCTTGCTTGATCCCTGCTCTTAAATTACGAAGACTCCCACGTGGTTGCTTCTAATAATTAGAAGAACCCGTCTCTAGGTTTAAGTACAGGGAAGTATGATGGTGGAACATCTGCGCTGGCATCTCTATTTCATGTTACAACAAAAAGATTTTGACGGATATTCTCAGTCAGCATCATGGTCTTCGACTAAGTTAGGTGTTGAACCTGTCACCCTTTAGACAATAGAATGTTGTGAATTTACCACTAGATTAAGAGGTTGTCAATTTTAGGATTCATGCACAATAGAAATAGATTAATCGCAAAAAAATTAAATATTTTCTTTTACATCATTGGTGGCTTAAAGCTTTCGTCAATTGAGGGATAAATAATTACATAGTTGTAATCAAATTTTACATAAGCTGTTGTTTTATTTAAATAATATTATAGAATTATTCTCTAAAATACAACTGATCTCATCTGGAGAAAATGTCTAGTAATCTGAATTACAGGATGTTACGAATTCGATACCCGAATTTATATTCTCTTTTTTGTATAACAGATAATTACGAAGGTGTTTGTAAACTCTATTTGTATCCATGAAATACATCAGATTATTTATTATTAGGTTTATATTTATTATGAATGAAGTTTTAGCAAATTAGATGCTGATCTGGCAGTTAAACATCAATGGGTTTGATTCCCCTTCTAGAATGTGTGTTTGCAGTGGATCAAAATCTACCTAGTTGTAGGTGCCTCTTGAATTAGCTATAGTCTGCTGAAACGTGTGCATATTGCGGCATTTCAGCAAACCATCAGAGCGGTGGTTTTATTTGTTTATTGCTCAACTAATGTTTTTTGTACAAGAACACGCATTAGACACGGCCATACAACTTAAAGTGATTTGAACCATAACCCTGAGCTGGTAGGCGTCTTGAAGTTAGTGCTCTTGTCTTTGATTCAACAGTTCGTTCAAAACCCAGATCAGGCTTGGACGTTTTCAGAGGTTGGGAATTCATTTTAAACCGTAAGTCCCGGACTAATTAGCTCCAGTGAGCGAAATTGATCATTGGGCGACAAACAAACTGCTCCCAACCACTATAAGCTTCTAAATTCGATCCCACAAACTATTAAACTGAAAGCCACAACGCTGTCCACTAACACGGTGAATATACCTATTGATTGAGAATTTTAGTTAGCTGAAATCAATTTAAAATTTTTAAAAGCCTAATCATCTTGTTTACTGCAATTTTGTAGTAATTTTCCATAGCATATACTTTATCACATACGAAACTTTTAAAATTTTTTATATACATTTAAATGTTTCAATAAATAAATCTATATTTGAACTAGCCGCGGTAACCTAGTGGTTAGGGTATCGGCCTTACATCCGGAAGAATTGGTTCGATTCCCAGTGCTGCAAAAGACCCACCGAGTACATGCGATATACGTGCTCATTAAATCTGTGGGATCGAAAGTCCTGTGGTCGGTCGTTGAGCAGTTACCATGGGTACAATATAATCTGGAGAAATTTACTCCGCCTTCAGGTTAATGCCAAAATTGAGGAAGTAAGATCCTCTACTGCTGCCATCTATCGGAGTATTTGAAGAGCAAAAAGTCGTACTTTCACCTCTATGGTGCTCTGATTAAACGAAAGACGCTCCCAATCGACTTAAATTCGCATAACCAAGGCATAGCAAGATTGGCTTGTGCAAGTGTCATTAGTAACAACAACATATTTGAACTAAAAAATGCCGAATTTTTTTTACCAGTGTCAACTCTAATGCCCTAATTCTCTTTCTCTTGTATAAGAGATCAAATCATTTTTACCACGAAAAGAAATTTACAAAGATTAAGAATATCATTAATTGAAATTGTGTTTCACATTGTAATTGATGGAAATTTTCTTACTCGGGTATTTTTGGGATGATATTTATGATACATTGCTGTTTTTCTTTTTTTTTTTTTGTTATTAACTTAATAAAATACTTAAGTTTTCTGGAGCTATAAGGTAAAAATTAAATGTTGGAAAATTTCACACTTGTGATTATAAATAATGGAAAGTTTGTTAAAATTTCAGTTGAACTTATGTAATTTGACAAAAATTTCGTAATTTCTTGATGGTACTATTTTAATCTAACATTTTTAACAAAACATTTTACAAAAAAAAATTAAGATAAATTATTAGTGAACACTTCGAGTTGTACAACTTTCAGTTAACAATTTTATGATGACTGCAGAAGTGGCATCAGATTCTCAAGTTGCTACTCGTTCTTTTAAATGAGCTATCTTCCTCCTCGCCCTCTTCAAAGCTTAATTAAATTTCTTAAAGATTAAGTAATCTTCAGCCCCCGAGGATCTTTGAGGGGCTGGTGGTGCACTGTCATCAACACTCATTGGCCAGCAGGATTAAACCTCTACTACAACACATCAAATAGAACGGAATGAACGGAACAATAGAGCGCGATGGCCCCCACCCCCCGAGAAACAGAACGAAGGAACGTTTCCATTCATCAGGGTTCCGCCTTGTCACTTGCAGCTGCCCCACCCTCTATCCCTAACCCCCTTTCTAAGCATCGCAGCCGGACTCTCGGACCCCCCTGGCAATTGATGATCTTTTATTGGTTTGTAGGTGACGGCAGAACGGGAGGTGGGGTTGGGAATAGAAGTTTTCCAGGGGTCCGCGGAGATGGGGGGGTCAGCACAGTCCGAAGCCTCCACTAATTATGAGGAACAACAGTCTCCGGAAGAAGTGGGGGTGGGTAGGGAAAGACGAAGGCGGACAAAGCTAAGCGCCTGAAATCACCGCTCTCCTTATATGAGGAAGAGAATTGCTGGGGGTTCTAGGGGGGAGGGGAATCTGACACCACGTGCTATTGACGTGTGTGCTAGAATCCAGATTGTGCGGGAGGAGGTGAGGGCGCAAGAAGGGAAATAGCTGGTGCGTATGATTCCCTATCGCTGGCGGGGTAAAACTGTAGCAAAAGCTTGATGAACAACCTCCTTCGACTCGATCCACCCACCCCCTGGAAGCACGCGGAACATTATGGTTTCCTATATTCCTACGAATGTTATAACACGAAATTTCGTTCGCTGTCACTGTCAGAAAGACTGACCCCCTTCAACTTGAGCATCCCCCCGCTTTTCATCCAGTCCATCTCTTCACCCTGATTGGTGGATAAAGGAGAGGACGTCAGAGTCCCCTCGATGCTTGTTTATTATTGCCCATTGCCCGTTAATGATGAATGTTATAGTTTCATTTCATCGCTCTACCCCTGGAGAGAAAGACGCCGGGGAGAAGGGGGATGCTCCAGAACAGAAGCTCTTCCTTCCGATTTGGGGAGAAATAGTCACTTTATCCGCCTCCCACTCATTTCCGTCTTCGGTAATTTCAATTAGTGTCAGACGTGATGAGTGGAGGACAGCAGCTACTTTTCCACGCCGCCGACTCACGGCACGCGGACAGCGAAAGGAATCGAGGTCCATTTTAAAACTCTCCAAATCATGTCGCGATTTTAATTAAATTTTGAAACATTCACTTTTAGCTATTTATTTTACTTTTTGCACAGTGAATATTTGTTCTGATTGAAAAGTGTGATCAATGCAATTCCGTGGGCCATTTTTTAATGAGTGCGATCATATTTTTAAAATTTTCATTGGCAATTTCTGCCATTTTTGTAAATAGGTCGGGTAGAAACAACGTGAATACGGGAGTTTAGGGAATATTTTTTAAGTACATTAAGTTACCACGTATTGGATAATGAGTAGTGAATACATGATCAATAAAAATAAAGCTTTTCCGTTCACTATTTACATCTTTCTAGGGGACTTTTCATGCGCATACGAGTGCTTCTTTTGCCAAATCGATTGACTCCACAAGGCAAGAAGATGAAAAAAATTATTAAAAAAAGTGTATATCGTTATCCATTTTGCATGCGTGGGGATTTTTGTGGTGTTAAATCGTACGTCAAGTCGGTTATTAATCTATTAATTAACTTAATTGATAATTATATATATATATATATATATATATATATATATATATATATATATATATATATATATATATATATATATATATATATATATATATATATATATATATATATATATATATATATATATATATATATATATATAAAGCCCGGTGGCTTAGTAATAGAGCCTCCGTTCCCAAAGCACATGTCTGAGGTTCGGTCCTCTGGCTGGTCAAGGTCCACTCATTCCTTCAGTGGGTCTATAAAACTGAGTGCCCAGCATGATCGAAAAATAAGCACTGGAGGTTCCGCTTTAGGCTGACCACTTAACCGAAACATATGCTTTGCACCCCACGGCCTGGGCGGTCTGAAAAACAGAGACGGGCGTTGTAGGCCTTGGCCCCACATCTGTCTTATCTTAGTTTATATATATATATATATATATATATATATATATATATATATATATATACACACACAGCTTTGAAATAAAAATTTAATGAAATTCAGAAAGTGGGAATCGACAAGGACAGTTATTATGTAGAACTAATCTATCTTCTCTACAAATGGAAAGAAATTCGGAATCATCCCAGGCACACTCTCGAATTAAAGTGCATACAGAAGCTGATTCTTCTCGATTTGGCGGAAGCACGCTTTTTGGAGTGTAAGCTCTTGGATTAAACCTCCCCTTGTTGTACTGTAAGAGGGGGGTAGCGCATTTCTCCTTTCTGTTTTCACATCTATAGGTGTGTGTTGGTGGGTGTATATAAATAAAACGTTATCTGTGTGATAAGCAATCTAATGCACATGGTCAAAACAATGTATCTCCTGTTCTGCATAAGTCTTGTTGAGGAAGACGTTGTTGTAACATAACCACAAAATTTAATGGGCTCTATGACGACGCAGCCGAACACTTGTCGTACTTGCTAATTGAAAATTTGGTTGCGGTAGCAAGGCATTCCAAATGAAAGGATGCTTCTCGATACGGCATACAAAATCGGGGGTTATCAGCCCTGTATTTTAACAGGGACTCAAATATGAGATTTTCGGAGGGTGGGTCCTCATTGTTAACAATAACATACAAATATCACCAGGAGTAAATAAGGAAAGTTTTCTTGATAATTCATAATCCAGGTAAGAAATGTGTTAGACATGCAGATAGTGGGCCGTATTTACGTGTCACAAAGGAGGAAACTCTGAAAACTGAAAAGCACCCAATCTGTCAGACGTGTTTTCAGAAGACAGAAGCGCCATCTCCTGTTGTTCAACACTGGCTAGAATCGGACCCCGAACATATGATCCGAAGAACGCCGTCCTATCTTTAGCCATTGTGAGCCTATAGTCTAAGAAGTTTAACAGAGTCGAAATTGGATTATAATAGTGAAAAATGTTTTCCCCTAATTTTACGCGTAGTAAAATTCACAATAATATTTAAACAATAAATAGGAAAAAAATTTAAAAGATTATTAATTTTTTCTTAATCACCAATCAAAGAAGAACACACAAAAATCAACCCTATCAAACATTTGCACTGCAGGAAAAAAAAACCAATTCAAATAGCAAAATTCTTAAAAAGATTTGTAATAAGTTGGCAGCATTTTCAAAATAATTTTTAACTCGGATTAATTTCTTTTTTCATTGAATATTTCTCCAGCAAAAACACACTCCCTCCCCCCATCCCTGCGAGCATCGGAAATTCCAATCTCCGGATCCGGATCGCGTTTAATAATATGAATATGTAAAACGGCGAGAACGCTCTCCCGCAATCCAAAGCGAATTTAAGATGCGTTTCTCCCTTCAGATCAGAGTCTGCCATAATATTTGAAATTTAGATCGGCCTCCTCATTGATTTGAAAGGCTCGCCCACCCACCCACTCCCCTGCTGGATGAGGGGTGTACATTGCTGTCTCTATGCACACGCATCAACTTCCAATGTTTTCAACGCTGTTTCCCAGCGAGAGTGAAAATTGATCCACCTATATCCGGGGGGGGCGGAAGCGTTAATGTCCAATCGGTATCATCCTCTGGTGGTTGCTAACATATCTTCAAGAAGGTGTAAACCAAGCTATTGGAATAATAACGATTGTTTATTAAAATTGTGATTGATTGCTTTTAATTTTTATAAGGAAAATGTATCCTTAAGAATAATGTGAATTGCACGGAATAAATGGCTAGTATAAAATAATTTGCACTGAGGAGAAAAGAATGCCGTCTCAGGTGTAAACCTCATCTCTATCTTTCAAATTTGGCAGTTTGTTGAGTTCAGTGGTTTTATAGTCAACAAAAATTGGAATTCAGAGATATAATGCTGCAATTGAACCGATTTCTGTAATTTTCTGAACTAATTTTATAAATAAGTCCACTGTAGCTTTGTGGAAAACAAACTTCATTCTTTCATTTGGGAGGTATAAACTTTGATACATGAGACAGGTAAAGACAGACGTGCAGAAAAAAAATGATGGGGATTAAAAGTTTCGCAGTTACTTTTTACTCTGATGGGGTGAATTTGAGGGAAGGATCCTGGAAATTTATTATATTTTGAATGGGATGAATATTTTTGTAAGCAGTGCGTTAAAAATGGTAGAAGGTTAAGAAATATTAGTAAATTATAAGACTTGTAAATCTCCAAATAAAAAAGATAATGCAATATTCGATAACGGGAGATTATATAATAAGCCTATTCAAATAAAATGAGCCAATGTAGCGTTTTGGGGGAAAAAAGCAGAACGATTGATCCAGTAGAAAATTGTCAGTCAGGATTAACAATACAAGAACCCCATATGTCTGTGGAGAGGAAAGTTTCAGCTCAGGTGCATTTCAGTATGGCTCAAAATTACAAGGTTTTACATTTAGCGGCTTCTTTAGGTAGAAAAAAACCAACAGTCACAATGGCAACTTTTCGTAAATTGAGTAAAAGTACAGACACATTAACAAATAACTAATTTAGAAGAAAAATTATTGCAGTTTTGGTTTTCAAATACTGCAAATTTAGGTGCTTTTGCATGTTAACTAGCAACAACCTAATGTCTCACTGTTGCAGTAGTGATGAAAGTTAGGAGTGGAACTTGATTACCAACCTTATTTGATCAATCGTTTATAATATTGAGACATTCTTTGAAATAGGTGTTAAAATAACGTAAATAGTGGTTGATAGCCAACTGCGTGACTAAAGCAAAATATGTAATTCTTCACTAGCACGAAAGTACTGCACGAGTTCTTGGCCTTCACTAGAATTTTATTCCATGCCATCCCCTGGACGAAGTTTTTCAGTTTAGGGACTTTTTCAAGCCTTTGAATGGTCAAAGCACTTAATTTTTGGTATCTCTTTGATTCAGGTACTAGATGGTAAGGTTGATTATAGTCCAAAGAAAAAAAATTGATTGGTAAAAAATTGATTACATGCCAAAATGAAGCTTTATAAATGAGTAATCTGTTATCAAAATAAGATAATGAATAATTTGCAATAGATTTGTTGTCCACAGCAAATCTATTGCAAACTTCTGTCAGTTCAATTTGTCCATTGCAGAGCCTTTCAATTTCCGGGTAACTTTTGCTTATTGTAAGAGTCCGAGAACTAGGGACAGGTTATTGTTGCATTAGCTTGCTATTTTGGTGTTTAATAATGAAGTAAATCTGTCCCAGTTGTTTGCTCTTTTTCATACTTTGCTATTTAAGCATAATTATATTGCCTGCATATTTATGTTATAGTCTGCTTATATCATGTGTTATGACCATGATAGAGACAACTAATTTGTATTTTTATAACCAAGGTTACATGGAGAGTTTAGGGTAAACCTATTTTTACAATTTTAGTGCAATATTTATCTCGTGTCATCTCCCTAAGTGTAAGTGTTTTGTTGATGATGTTATATTTATGTCAAATGTTTAATACCAAACCTCGGAGATCTATTGAAATTCAATTCTGTTTTCAAAGTTCGTGACAATTGTACGTGGTAGAGCTATACCTAATACCCTAGGGTGCTCCGTCGCGTGTGTCTACGTCTAACAATTCATAACACATTCTAACAATGTTGATATGATGTGAAGATTAAAACATTGCTCTTTTCAAGAGACTTTCATGTGGTTTCCATGACTACCATCTGGTTGTAAGACTCCAGGATGAATTGAAGATGTTCGTTGATTCCATTGCAGTCAGAGAAAAACAAGTAAGTAATTGCGGTGTGTGTGCGCCGGTATACTTCCCTGATTCTTACTCTGAGTTGAGCCTCGCCAATTAGATAGAAGTAGTTGAAATGAAATCTTTATAATTCGAAAGCAGGTACCAAACAGAAAATTTCCCCTTATGTTTGACAGTTTAACGATTCACTGCTAGAACGATGTCCCAAACAACCAGACCACTCGGCCTAACCAGGTATGTGACTGAAACTGAATCAAATTTTAGGTTTTCATTCGTTATTTGTAAGTTCTGGCTGGAAATCTAATGGAAAATTATTATGCAATAATTGATCGTAAGAATGGCAGGAATAGACTGCAAATCGACGTTGATGACTTTACACGAGGATTCGTAACCAAAAAACCACGTGGATAGCTCCGGCATTAAAACTACTATAAGAATCCTACTAGAAATTATAGTTTGGTACCTTAACAACCTAAAGAATTTTAATGTCCACCACTTAAATTGGTTTTCAAGAAGATTTTTCATCAACATTTGTCCTTATTCGTATGAACCCGCAACGCTCTCGAAAACCCATCCTGATGAACGTGCATGCATAAGGCAATATTACGCAGCACATATCTTCTGTTGTTCAAGAGTGATTGAGATTAAATCCGGAATCTTTTGCTCTGAAGAGTGTTTTCCTACCACAAAGCAACGTACCCTAGTGGTTAGGGCATCGGACTTCCGTCCGGAAGGGTGGGGTTCGATTCCCAATGCCACCAAGCAAAGACTCACCGAGTACATACAATATACGTGCTCACAAAATCTGTGAAATCGAAAGTCTTGTGATCAGTTATTGAGCAGTTACCGTGGGTGTAATGGTCTGGAGAAAATTCCAGATGACTCAAAATTAAAGGAGTGGATCCTCTGGTGGTGACATCTATCGGAAGAGTCTTAGAGAAAAGTCGTGCTTTCACCTTCGTGGTGTTATGATTAAATGACAGACGCACTCTTCTGACTTAATTTCGCATAGCCAGTTAGCTAGTGTCATAAGTAACAACAACAAGCAATATTAAGCTCGGAAGCTATACTTATCAATATTTTGAAATTCATGAGTGTGTATCATAGGAAAAAAATGTTGACAACTATACCATGTACAGTTGTGAAGAAAGACCATTTTGCAGCGGGATACTTTCCTTTCCCCGGAATCGCATCTCGCTCCTGACTTACGCGCGTCTACCCCTGAGCGCGTTGCTTCCCCGCACAGCTCTCACGGGGTGCCCGTTTTGCACCACTTATTCACCGCTGGTATTCGAAATGAAAGCGCAAACGATACGGGGGTGAGGGAAAATAATAAAAAAGGAGAAATAATAATAAATAAATGCGAAAGGATTGGGGTGAGGAGATGAGCGGCAGGGGTTGTTGCGGAAAGAAAGGAAGAAGATCTCTGAACAGATCAACAACAACAGGGCAAAGAGAAAGAAGAAAAATCGTTTTCCATAGTAAATCGATAAATATGATGATTGGGCCAAAGTGTGTATGGAGGGTAAAATTTATCTGGCTATATAAATAAAGGGTTAGAAAAGGAGAAAGGGTTGAGGGAAGGGGTAGGTGAATATGGAACAAAATGAGAATTCGAAATGCGAGGAAGGGGCTCGTCTTCCTTACCCTCACCCCTTATTTCCTGAGTCCCTGGCACAGGTGAGATAAGTAAGGAGAGGGTGTAGAGAGTTTTAAATAGAAGATCGGCTGTCAAATTTTTGATTTTGAAATGTGCAGGTATGGGGGAGACTTTGTCTATGTTAAAGGGGAAGGTAGGGTGGAAAAGCATTGATGTAAGAGATTACAGCGATGCCTCTGAGAATTTAGAAATTGAGTGATGGCAAACTAATATATTTGAATTATTCTATTGAATTTCCTATAACAGAAAACAATATTTCCTAGTTTCACAGCTCGGCTCTCAATTCGGAAATTGATTGATATAAGCCAGAAGAAAAAATCTTTTTGGTTTGATTTTGATTATATTTGGTCTCTGAAAATAAATATGAAATCAATTTTTGCTGTTAAGAACTACTTTCTTACATAGCTTGTTACAGGGGTTCCTTCGTGCTTTTTCTTACAGGAATGAATGCTTTGTAATCATGACTCTTAATCATTTGAGACTTGAATTTCTGTGCCGTGCATTTGTCGTCTGTTTTTAGGGGTGCCTCGTTACAGTGAGGAACGATTTGGAGTGAACAGTGCGTTCTTCCGATTTGATCTTATGCAATTCCTTTCGGTGGGAGTATTTAAAGTCACGTGCCCACACACTTCGGAAGATTTGAAGAAAAGCGAGCATTCGAAGGGAACTGACCGGCCGATGTGCTGGAGGGAGGGAGAGAGGGAGGGGACCAGCAGCTCCCTCAGTGCGTCGCCTGGTATGATACTTGAAATTATGTAAACTAAATCTGCAAGAATGTTAACTTTTGTAGGGAAAAATCAATAGAAATATATCTTGCTTACTTTTTGCGTTATTGTAATTCGGAATAAAGAATTGCCTCACCCAGTTTCTCTGATTCCAAAAGGAACATAAAATTTGTATTATAATAAAAAATCGGAAATAATGTTTTCCCTTTGTGTATGGAATTAAAATAAATGTAACTCATATTTCAAGAAAATGTCCGAAGATTATGATCTCCTGTACAAAGGCTAATAGAATGCAGAGCATTGGATTCATATGGAATCAACTCAAGATAGTTCAGCACTAAAGACACTGCTGACCTGTATTTTGCATTCTAGCGCTCCTTTTTTTATAGATATATGCACTTCTTGCATTTTTACTTCTCTTGTGCATTTAGTGTAAGCAAAAATCCAACACTTTGGGTTCCAGTGTATTAAATATTAATTTTCAATACAAAAAAAGTTTAAATCACTATTATTTGAAATGTATATCAATTAAGTCAATAATCAACCAGGAATCAAACGGAAATGGTTGATTAGGGATAATGTAAAGTACTTAAGTAAAATGATTAATTATATCATATGTTACTGTTTCTGAAGATAGAACTCTAATATTATATAAGAAGTTGTAATTCGATGCAGGGAATATAAATTTAATATTAAATATTCATATTTCTTACAAGAAGAAATACATCAATAATTAATATCGATAAGAAGCCTAACTTGGGATTCGATGGCGGGAAAGAGAAAATGATTCGGATAACGTTTGATAGTTGAAAAGCTTTTACTGATTTTTTTTCATTAAAAAATACTTGAAACAGTTACTGCAATTAAAATGAATGCTAAATTTGCACAAGTAAATAAAGGAGAATAATTACTTAAATTTTGTCAAATTTTACATAATCTTTGGAATTTTACCATTCGAATTTATCGAAGATTTTTATTCACTTGCTTCATAATAATGACAATAAAAATAAATTTAACTTACTGATAGCTTACTGATAAATAAACTTACTGATAGCTAAAATAATAAAAATTACAGCGGAAATAGATAAAAGTATTAACTGAACTAGCAATTTAAAATTTTATATACATTTCCTCTTGTGGATTTACACATACACACACATATATATATATATATATATATATATACATATATATATACATATGTATATATATATATATATATATATATATATATATATATATATATATATATATATATATATATATATATATATATATATATATATATATATATATATATATATGGTATTTTTCTCAATTTACTGCTTCTCCTCAGAATCCAAATCTTAAAAGATTAGAATCGGTTCAATTGCGTACTGGTCGCATAATCACTAGTCTGAGGTGCAGCTAACCTCAGAAATTATTTTTCGAAACTAACCTGCTTTTAATTCCAAGTTAGAAGACAAATTGACCTTCTGAACTATTACAAAAAACTTTTCAGCTATGGCTTACAATTCATTAAAATATTTAAATATAACCAGACATCCAATCAAAGACTTAAGAAAAATTTGTCTGTTTGGTCACTTTATGTCCTAGAATCTTCTTTCTACAATTGCTGAGCCACATTCTCTGAATGAATCCAACGACAGACTTTTCGAAGCGGCTCACTTTAACTGTAACCCGGCTGCTCCTGTCAATAGAAAGGAAATCTTACTAGACCATCTTAGGTAATCAGTTATGGAGAAATCACAAATAAAATCCTGAATTGTACTTTTAAGATTTTCACCGACGGTAGCAAATACAATGATCTAGAAGGGTGTGGCATCTTCATTGAAACTTTAAGAAATAAATTTTCTATGGCTTCTACACCGTTTTCAGAAGTGAATTACTTGCAGTTGTAAATCTTGAGTCCATTCTAAGCGAAAATAATGACGACGAAAGTGGGATACTTACTGATGGCAGCAGCTTGATGTAGCATCGCTAGTTTAATCTGTATTAGAAAACTTGAAATGCTTTTGCAGCACTTCAAGTTGTGCTTTTAACAATAGTAACATTTTAGATAAAATTTAGTTGTGCCTTTAGCATTATTAATATTAATTATACTTTTTTTAGCATTAGTATAAATCCGTGTTTAAATGTAAAATAAACGTTCGTAAATTTGCGATTAAATACAAAATAACATTTTTTTCTACATAAAATTTGCGAGAAAATTTTTTTAGTTAATCCTTGTTTATCGGCACTACTATTCAAAAAGAAAAATCTTTAAGATTAAGACTGGTTCTTTGACTCGAGAAGAATTTCTAAATACACCATATTCAGTCCAATTTAAGAAGTGGGGGAAAAAAAGGAAAGAATAAAATAAATGTGAAGAGTCCTCTTAAGTAAGAATCAGGATCTTGACTGATCTTCTTCTTTCACCACCTTCCTGGACATCTGCACCAAATAAGATATCTAAATCCCATACAGAAGAAAGCGTCCTTTCCTTTTTCACAACCTCTCAATAAACAAAATTCCTGGACGATCAGAATTGGTGACCGAAATAGGAATATATAAAACGACGATCGTATATGCGCGCTCATCCGCACGTGCTGAAATTGTCTTCGAAAAATCCCATTCGTCCACCCCTTCGGGGAAGGGCTGTCTCCTTCTTCTCATCTCCCCCCACAAAACGTTTTGCCGCATCACTAAGTAGCGATGGAGTTAAGGATATATATAATCCATACGATATGGTCGGGGCAAATAGTTCTTTTTGATATTTTTCTCTTTTTTCCGTCCCCTTGTACCGGTACAAAGGGCTGTCGGGGCAAATAAAGCCCTCTGGGGGCTGCCTCCTTTTATTATTAGACCTCTTGTACGGTTTGGATGGTTGACGACGTCCCATATTGGTTTTCGATAGGAACAGAAAGGGGGCGCTTTTTTATGCGTCTTTATTTTGATCAGTGCCATTTTTATTATGCAAAGATGGAGCTCCGTAGGAAAAAAGTTATCAAAGAGTTACTATAATTTTTTTTATACATGATTTTGTCTTTATACCGAAAAATATAAACGAAAACAAAAAGGGACTTCTGATTTTTAAAAAACCCTACAAAAGTGATTAATTGATTATGACTAGTAAAATTTTTATTGTGTATAATAATCTATTGCTTTCTCTATCACTATATTCAAATTAAAATATTAATTAATTTGTTAAAAGAAATGAGTTATTTTAATGATTTTGATTTATTTTAATGTTTGCATGTCAATTTAACATTTGAAAAATGTGAGCTTCAAAGTTTGAGGATTTTTTTTAAGAATACACATTTTTTAATCATTCAATCTTCATTTTTATTTTCGGTTGCTTATAACAGCCGATCAAAACTACTAAATGTCAGCAACTTCAACCCAATTTTGAACCAAGAAATTAAGTTGAAATCTGATCATTGACACTGTGTGTGATTAACACCCAAACATACTTTTATAGCAGTGCAGGCGAACTATAGACTGTACTTTAAGGTTAATAGGTTTGCAATAACTTGCCCATTATCAAGCGCCTTGCAATTTTGAATCACGGTAAAGTAACGAAGTCACACCTGAGCTGGCATCCTCCTCTCCGCGTCCTCACTCCAGCAATGGAAGGACTTTAGACGTGACAAATTAACGTGGACGCATTCCCCACCCACTTAGCTCCAGCAACCTAGAGAGGGAATATGTGGTCACCCTCCCAATCCCTGCCCTTGGCAAATGATGCTTCCCCTTGTTGATCTTAACGGGGAGCGGTGTGAAGCAACAGAGAAATTGAAGAATACAAAATAAGTAAATAAAGAAATATATCACACTAGAAAGGTACTTTTATGACAAAAATATACATAACAAAACAGGTCTCAAAATGAATGAATAGATGCTAGAGTAAACTAAGGCCTATAGAGCCGGAGCCAGATTACATAGGAATGTGCACTGAGTGTGTAGTACCTCACATCCAGAATATACATTCTAAATTAAATCATGACCCATTGAAGATTGAAAAAATAACAATAGAATGTGGTGCAAATAGGATTCGATGAAAAAACATTTTGAATCACGACTTTTTTCACAAATTCGTAAAATCAATCTTTTGTGACTTTATAAAAAATCTCTAAACTTCATTTTTAAATTAAATTAAATATTTTTATTGAAAGTTACGATTTTATCTTTCAAAAGAGGAAAAAGTGTTTGCATTTAAAAATGCAAACTATATATATCTATGCATGTGTGTATACAGTAATTCAACAAATTTTTAGGTATTTTTCTGTTGACCGGACCAAACTTATATCTTCATGAGTTTTGCTTAAATCGTCAAGAATTTCGATTTAATCTTACTGTGGGGGTTGATCTTTGCCAGAGTACAGTTTCACAAAGTCGATTCGCTTGAAAATGTTGTCATGAACGTGTACATCGTAAGTGCTTTCACCATCATTTTTATATATGCTCTCAATTTTTCACGAAACGCTGTGGATAGTTGAAAATGTCTTATCTCAAACACTTGACTTACATATTTTCCCCTAAAAAGGTTGTCGTATTTAATAATATAAATTTTTTATTTTCCAAATATTTTTATAAATTCACCTTACTTTAATTCCAAAATTTTTATAAATAAGAAAATATTTTATTTCTTTGTTAAATCTTATTGACTTTTTATGCCAAAATTAAAAAAGAGATGTAAGTATTTAATCAAGAATGTTAATGAATACCATTTAATGTGATAACATTTCATAAATCCATAATTATCCCATGAAATTTTTTTTTAAATTTACGTTTCCTAAAATTATATTTAACTTCACACACAGATTGACTTTTATATATAAGCACCACAACCAGCAAACACAATAACTTTTAATGTGATAATTTTATATTCACCATTTTTTTGGGCCATAAGTCTTGTTGTTGTTGTTTTCCTATGACACTTGGACAAGCCAAGCTCGCTTTTGCCTTTGGCAGTGCGAATGAAGTCAATAGAGAATGTCTTTCGTTTGGATCAGAGCACCACGAAGGTAAAAGTATGACTTTGCTCTTTTTAAAGGTGCCTCGTCATTTTGAACCACGGTCAGGTGACGAGGCTACACCTGAACTGGCACCCTTCTCTCCACATCCACGCCATAACAGCGGAAAGACTTTGGACGTCACAGATGAACGTGAACACGTTCCCAACCCACGGAGCCATAAGTCTTAAATTGTTTAATAAATCATAAATCTTAAAAGTTTTTTTTAGCATTAACATTTTTGTTAGGTTGCTAGGCTTTTTTAGCATTTTTTAACAATTTTGTCAAAAGTTTTTAATATTTTTAAACTTTAACAAATTTTCTGCTTATGAACTTTAATGATTTTCTGTTTTTGATACCAAATTTAATATAATTTATCTGTATGGGGAGAAACATACTTTAGGACTCCCCTTGGCGGAAATTGGGGATTTTTTTTTCCGCGAAGCTTGTTTTCGTGCATATTTGAAAGAGCAAGATGGTGCCGAAGACACGATACACCAACCAGAAATAAACCGAGATTGCTAACAATATGGCGCCAAGTTGAGGGGCCCACAATTTGTGCTCTTTATGATTACTGCTTATTTTCATTTACATATTGTAATTTAGAATTCTTCTTTTCAAATCTATTTTTCTATTTTAGATTTTGACTTCATTCAAATTAAAAATTTACCTATTAAGGATTCACTCGAGCTTCATTAAATTAAGATTGCATCTTCTATGTGAGACAGATTCGCCGGGCTAAATATGAAATCGAAATTTTATACTTAACATTAAACTTTTCAATTGGTATTGGTATGTATCTACTCTATGAATAGAATCCTTGTTCAATGTGCTTGCAGAATTTTCGTCATTAGGGTTGAACTGAGAATGTCCTTGAAGAATGGGTTGACTCTTATAGCAGAATTGCCTCACAGGTTAATTTAAAACATAAACTTTGGTTTTAAACTTACAGTTCGAAATTTTGACTGAATCTTGTAAATAATTCAAATCGTCTTGAATGTTCCTTTGGTTTCATTGCTTATGTCACGATGTACAGCTTTCAGGGATTTAGCTCGCTTCAAGAAAAGAGGTCTTCTTTTAAAGTTATCTATGTTTAATCTGTGGAGAGGGTATATAACATCGAGCCTCCTTTCCTTCAAACGTTATCTCAAGATATATATTGTTCAAAACAAGTAAAGATGTATACCATTATTTCAGTTTTTGAAAAAAGTATTGTTTCAGCTTACCACAGCAAACGTGTTTTCGGCTTTCTCAATTTGTCGCAAATTGGAAAGATGTGCTCCAATTTTAATATCAAATAGCTTCATAACTAAAAATAATTTTCAAATCCCTCACAGAGCTCATATGATATGTTTTTACCAAATCAATACGATGTGAAGTCTTCATTTTGAATAAAGCTGAGCAAAGAGTAAACATCGCTAAAATTAGATTTTTTGTAAATCACTTTTTTTTTAATCCCAAAACTAGTTGTCTATTTTCCACCGATAGCTACGTCTGTAAGCCAGGGAATAAACCCTAATATTTTTGTATCATAACAAATAATGCCTACAATGAACCAGAGGCATGGCTGCTTTCTTTGAAAAGGAAAATTCTACCCACGGTTGAACAGGAGCTTTCTGCGTGAGCACCTACCGGAATGGATGGCCGAGGGACCCGCTGTCATTAGAAAGTAGGGATGTGCCAAATGGTTATTTTTCAATAACCAGTTACTACTGTTAATTTTTAAGCTGATAACAATTACCCCCCAATAACTGTTATAAAATAACGAATGAAATTGGCAACTTCTGATTAGCTTAAAAATAGCGGAAAACTACATTTTTATGTAGGAATACTTCAATTATATATATATAGTGTCTCACAAAAGTGATGGGACACTTGTGCTTTACAAAAGGAAATTACAAAAGGAGTATTAAAATTAATAAAAATACATGTACAAAATTTTTGTGGGTGTGTTTCATACTTATAAATTTAGTAACAATTATTACATAACAAACATTTTGTCAAAATATTAAAATATTAATTTAATAAAAATATAATTGTTACAAACGAAGCAAAAAACAGCTCACATAATTGATAGAACACCATTAGATATGCAACAAAAATAGTCTGAAATATGCAATAAAAATATTTTTTGGGTGTTTTATTTTTACTCAAAAGCAATTGGCAAAAATTTATAAAATCATCTGCAGTATTTCTCTCCAGATTGTTTTGAAATTTTTGTGTTTTTAAGCTGTGTGCAGCCATGAATGCTAAACGAAAAGAAACTTCGCCTGAAATTCGAAAATGAGTTATTCATTTGTATGTTGAAAGTGGAAAATCTATTACTGAAACTGCTGAAATAGTTAACTTGAGTCATTCAACAGTTTTCAATATCATTAAACGATATAAAAAGAATCATACTATTCAGAATAAAAGAAGACAGGGCCGACCATCAAAGCTATCCAATGGAATAAAGTGAATTGTCGTTCGAATTATTAAAAAAAAAAAAAAAAAAAAAAAAATCCAAGAATGAGTGCTCCTAAAGTTGCTGCTGATTTACAAGCATTATATGGAATAATTGTTAATCCTGAGACTATTAGAAGAGTAATTCGATCTGCTGGATGTCAGGAAAAAAGTCTTCGTAAGTGAAATAGAAAACTGACTTCGCAAAATCCAATATAAATAAAAATTCTGATTACTGAAATAAAGTTATGTTTGCTGATGAGAATAAATTTAATATATTTGATTCTGACGGTAGAATCTTGGTGTGGAGAAAACTGAGGGAAGAATTTCGTAAACAGAACTTGGTGCCAACAGTAAAAAATGGTGGAGGAGGAATTATTCTATAGAGGTCTATGTCGTCCACTGAAGTTGGTAATCTTTTATTTATTGACAAATAAATGCATCAGTACAAGTATAGTGACATTCTAAAGCAAAATTTGAAATCTTCAGCACGAAAATTGAAACTTCATAAAGATTTTTAATTCTACCAGGACAATGACCGCAAGCACACTGCTTTGAACGTTAGACTCTGGCAACTGTCATGAAATAATAAAAACACCACCACAATCTCCAGACTTAAATCCCATAGAGAATATTTGTCAAAACTTGGAATCAAGAATTCACAAATACACCACTTTTCTTTAAAACAACAATTAAAATTTGTGCATCAAGAATAATGGGGTAAAATCACTCCAGAAATCACAAAAAAAAATTAGTCAAATCCATTCCAAGATTAAATCATGTTTTAAAAGTAAAAGGAAATCCAAAAACATTAAATCCTTTTAAAAAGTAAAATTTTTGGATAGATATTTGATGGAAAAGTAAGTGTCCCATTACATATGTAAGCTTTTTTTTTTGCTCCATTCTAAGCAATTTTTTTTATTTAATTAATATTTTAATATTTTGACATAATGTATGTTATGTAACAATTGTTACTAACTTTAAATATGAAACACACCCACAAAAAAATTTGTACATGTATTTTTAATTAATTTTATTACAGTTTCCTTTTGTAAAGCACAAGTGTCCCATCAATTTTGTAAGACACAGTATATATATATATATATATATATATATATATATATATATATATATATATATATATATATATATATAATTTCTTAAAAAATAATTTAAATCTCTTTTAAAATTAAACTATGTAATATATACATGTGTGGGAAAGAAGCATGTACTAAATTCTTGGAACGAATATTTTTCGTAAATCTGATTGCTATTATTACAGAGTCGATCTATAAATGCAGGCATATTTTTTTTATTAATTTCTGCCTTTCTAAGTTATCTTAATTAAAACGCTGCTTAATCCTTTAATTTATTATTTAAAATTTTAAAATTAAAGTGTAACGATGAGTTTTATTAAAATAATTTTTAAAATATTATTTCCCAAATGCAACATTAAATACATATGTTAAATTAGAATTTATAATACTTTGATAAAATTTATCTTTATATATAGTATGTATTTTTAATCTAACCCAAATTATTGTAATTGTTTTGTGAAAATCGCTTTATAAAATTTTTAAAATGTTTTTACACACAGACAAGTTATTTCATTTTTATGTTTCAATTTTCCATAAATTTTTTTTTCTAGCAAGTATTATATATCACAGCAATTTTCAATCTCTTCACATAAAATATCATTTAAAATATTAAAAAAATCATATAAAATAATCATTTCATCAAAACGCAAATAATTTAAGTGTATAACTGTAGTATTAATGAATTATTCAGCTTAGAACACTGCAAAATTTATTATTAATTTTAATCAACTATCAAGAATGTTTTATAATTTTAAGTTTTAATTTTGGAATTCTATGAATGAAAATTAATATTTTAACTTAGATCTTTTAATCAACTCTTTGAAAGTTATTATTTTTTTATTTAGAAAATTTTAAGTTTTTTTAGAAAGTGTGTGATATTTTTATAAAAAAAAAAGGAAACACACAAAAATGCTTTATTCACTTAAGTATTACTTCATATTGATTTTTCAATATATTTCTTCATTTTCATTTAAATAATTATATATATATATATATATATATATATATATATATATATATATATATATATATATATATATATATATATATATATATATATATATATATATATATATATATATATATATATTACTCACTTCCAAAAGTTGAACACGGTGAAGAAAATGCTATCATTTCCGGAAGCCAATCAGAATTGAAGTGGATGCAAATCGCTGCAGATGTAGATGGAAGTATGCAAATATGTTGTTAGATAACAGCCAATCGCGCTTTCGTGTCAAGAAATATGCAAAAAGGGCAGTCTTATAAAATACCAACTTTGTGTTTAAAACTTTGTACAATTTGTTTTCAAGACATATTTGTTTGTTTCTATGACTTCCAGAAGACGAATGGAAGATTCTGAGCGCTGGCGTGCTGTGGGACGCATTGAAGCTGGACAGTGGATCTCAGGTGTTGCTCTTTTCTTCGGCGTTCTTCATTCTGTAATTTCACGTTTATAGAAACAATTCCAAGCCACACAGACTGTTGTCCGAAGGCCCGTAGCCGGTCGCCTAAGGTTACGAACCCCGCGAAAGATCGAATTATTGAGATTTTAGCCAGGCGGAATCACAGAGCGACCTCCACACGTGGGACATCTGTGATTAAAGCGTTTATTGGTAAGGTGATATCTGCAGCTACTGTACGTCGAAGATTACATATGTGTGATCTGTACACCCGGGTACCTCGAGTTTGTGTTTGAATATCCGTCCAGTCAAGAAGGGCAAGATTAAAGAGGTGCCGGGAACATGTCAATTGGACTGTGTCTGATTGGGGCAATGTCATGTTTACTGATGAGTCAAGATTTGCTCTGGAGAGAGATGACAAGCGCATAAGGATATGGCGTGAACAAGGAACACGCAATCAGTGCCAAAACATCACCAAAAATCACGCATTATGGTGTGGGCAGGGATTTCATTAGGATACCGATATTACTAATTAGGATATTTCATTAGTCCTAGACCCCATTGTTAGGTTTACGCGGCATCAAATAGCCTTTCTTTAGTTTTAATGGACGATAACTCACGTCCCCATAGAGCTGACATCGTCGATGAGGGAAAGGATAGCGCGTATGGCGTCGCCAGCTTATTCGCCCGACCTTAATCCCATTGAAAATCTTTAGGATGCTCTCGGACGTGCTGCATCTTCACGTTTCTCACCCTTAGCCACGCTTATTGAGCTGGAAACTGCTCTACCAGAAGAATGGCTATTGCTTAATTTTGTGGTGGTTGACCACCCAATTGAAAGCACGGTCACAAGGTGTAAACTTTGTATACAGATGAGCGGGGATCACATATCCTGTTAATGTCCATTATTTTCATTTTATGCTGTTTATTTTCACTTTATACATAATTCCGCTTAAATCTCCAGTATGTCATTATCTCATAACTTACAAAAATTTAATATTGTTTTCCTTTCTGTATAAAATTATTGATTTCATTTTATGAATAAATATGTATGCTACTTTCCTGCAGAATTTTGTGTCAATCAAAGGAGTATTTGTTGATTATTTTGCATTTTATATTTTCGTGCTTAACTTTTGCAAGCGAGTGTATATGTATAACTTACATTCTTCTATTTGTTATAATTTCATTTATTTATTTAACATTATCATTTGTTTAATATTGAGCGTCATTGGGGGTGACCTAACGTTGCGGTAATGCATTCTTGACATTTACAAAAAATACATTTTTTTTTTTTTTGTATAATTTTTCTATGTTTTAACCTTATTCATCTGCTTAAAGGAAGAACATTGGAAAAACTCTCATAAACATATTTCGACGAAAATTCGTTAAATTAATTTGTGGTTAAAAAAATTCGTGGTTTGTTTTTCAACAGGTGACAGTATCGAATCGAAGACCTTCCATTTCTAATATAATGATGCTATATTTAGACATTAATACTCTTATTAAAAGTATAAAAAATACTTAAATGTGTAAATTTGTAAAAATAAGTAATTTGTTCAGATTAAAAATTACAATTTACGTAGATATCTTTTACTATTTATATCAGTAACATTTAGATTACTTCATGGAAAAATATTTCTTAAAAATAATTGTTATACTTAATTTTCAGACGGTATATCTAGGAGGAACAAAGAGTTTTTAGAAACATGTTAAAAGCAATGGCCATTTGCTATTGTTCCAGTTTTATTTGAATACAAAAAATTATTACTTATTATTTATTAAGTAGAATTAAAAGAAGAAACTAGCTAAATATTTTCTTATTACTATTATATTTGACATACTAAAAAAAAAAAAAAAAAAAAAAAAAAAAAAAAAGATAGCTGTTCATTTTATTAAAACTAAAACAATATTAAAAGTCGAGATAAAATATAACAGAATTGCATAACTACAACAAAAAATATATAATATGTAAATTTATATGAATATATATATATATATATATATATATATATATATATATATATATATATATATACATGTATATGTATGTATGCATACTCGAGCAGCGTGTTTGTTGAACAGGGGGAAGCGCGCATTGTTCGTCAGTGTGAATGACTGTCCTCACACTGAAGAACACTCAGTTCACTCAGTGCATGTTTACTGGAGTTCCTCGTGTGTGTCTGAGGTGTTAATACATTCCACAATCCATGAAAAGTTTTTTCGTAGGTCTGTATTTGATTTAGTCGTATTTTAGTGCAGGTATGGATTTGAAATTTATGTGCTTTCGTTAATATGAAATAATATTGTACATTATGTTGCTAAGTAGATGACTATATATATAAGAAATTTATTTCATACGCAAGTTGCAAGGTATATAACATACATTATTCATATATTTTGTTGTTTTATATGATTTTAAATCTAAAATGCATAATTATAAAAATTACATTGCAATTAAGGGGACAGTGGGCTTTCAAAACTAATTTTTTTAATTTTTATAATAAAAATTAAAAAAATTAGTTTTGAAATTTTGATATTTGTGCCAAATTTCTTGAAATTTGGCACAAATATTAAACTTATATGTTTAAGTTAAATTGTAAAATTTCAAGTTAAAATATAAATTAAAAAGTGATTTATGGCAATAAATGTAATTATAATATCCGATAAATGTTCAATACTAAAAGAAACCCCTGCGTCTTAAATATGGAAATATTCTTTCAATTTTCATAAATAATAATATTTATATATATATGAAACAATCTATCTATAAAAATAACACTTTACAAATTACATTTGTTAAATAAAATTTTTTAAATACATATTATAAAATTTTTCATAAAAATATCACATCAATATTAATTTTACACCTTAAATTTTAATTTTATGTAAAGTTATAACCAATTTTTTAGGAACATTTGAAGAAAACATCATAACGAACAACTGTAGCAAATGTCATGTATATGGAAAAGAAATTAATGCTCATAGAGCATTTTTTACGTTCACATATTTATCAAAAAATTTAAATCTGAGAAAAACAGTATTTTAAATCTGTGAGGTACTTGAAACAATAATTTCATATTTAAATATCATTAAATTGTTTTTTATTGAATTTTTCATAAAAGTAGGTTTTATTATTAAAAAAAACCTAAAATGTTATTTAAAATAAATTTAATTAATTAAAATTTACATATTGCATTTTCAAAATATTTCGAACATTAGAAAAATTACATATTACATAAACTCTGTGTAAGCATATACTATATTAATTTTAAAATTCTAAATAAATACAAAATTGTAAACAAAAATTCTTTTTGTATAATATAGAGAATGATTCATATTTTTTTATAAACTAAAAAAGAAAAATCGATATTTTTGTCGATTTTTCACATTTTGATAGTGTACTGTCCGGTTAATGATTCTTATCAAATTTTATGAATAAATAAAACTCTCATAATTGTATCTCACATATGCAGCTTAAAAAAAGTTTATATTATTGCAGTTAACATCTACATTGCACGAATTTTCAGGATATATCATATTTAATTAAGTGCTAATAAGGAAAAACGAAATAAATATTGCAAAGTGTTTATCGGAAAAATATATGACAATAATAGTCGTTGTTTCATTCTTTTAATTTTTAAATGCTTCTTCTTAGAGTTGGGTTTGTATGTCATTGGGCACCTCTGCTTTTATCAGCATTTTGTATTATTAACTCCAAACCCAATGTTTCCTAGTTCCAGTTGCTCGGGTCACCCACTTTATTAATAAAGTCCTATAACACTTTAATGGAGTCTAGGTGTAACTCTCTAGTATGGATGATGCCTAAAGAAGTTAATCTAGGGAGGGCAAGAGCCTCGCATTCGTAAATGATATGCTTGGTCGTTTCTTTTATATGCTTACCTATTTGTGAGCAGTAATTTGAACTGTATAAGATTAAAACAAGCCATGCAATTTATCGACAGCTTTATCAGTAAAATTGCTTTGCTACTAATTTTTATTGTAAGTATTAGTATATTTTTACTTTTAAATGTGTGTTCTAGATACGTTTTTTTCAAGACATTTGAAATTTAGTTTTATATTTTTGTTGAATGAAATAAATTATTTTAAAATAATTCTTGCTCTAGAGAGTTAAACCATCTTTAATCAGATATTTAATTGTTTTTACTTTAAAATAACTTATTTTTAAGAAATTATTTTATTCAATTTTTTAATCTCTAGAAGCTTAGATAAATTTGCAAATTTAATGTATTTATTACATTTGATTACATCTATAGAAACAATTAAAATAATTATAATATTTGTAGTGGTCACTATAATCATTTACCACGTTATGAAAATAAAATATCTTAAAAAAGAGATAGAACACATATACATAGATTACTTATCATCTTAAAATACAATTTTTATCACGCTTACAATATGTGATTTTTTTTTTACGGTTTATGAAAACATTATATTAAAGATAGTAAAATAAAGCAATAAATATATTTTATATGTTTATATATTTGGTCTCTCTGAATATATCTAAATATTTCTTAAAAGGAAATAAAATTTTATATTATTTTAATAAATGTTATGATAAAATATTATGAAAATAACATTGTAATAAATAATGTTATAATAAATTAAATTTAAATTGTAATAAAATAAATATTTTATTAATATTTATTTGATATACTAATTAATAAATTATACATATTATGAAAAATAATTAATTTAAAACCGCCTATCCAGTCTAGTTGTCAGAGTGCCTGACTGCTGATATGGACGTCCTGGGTTCGTTTCCCAGTTCGGGCATGGGTGTGCTTTCTTTTTCTGTCTATCCTATATGAATGGTTTGTGAATAGTTGTCTACCCTATATAAATGGGTACCTATAGCATGTGTGTACTGAGGAAGTCGTACTCCACACTAATATAGGGTTCAGCTGAAAAAGTGGAACAGAGCACCCAATTATATGCCAGCCTAGATGGCACGAAACAACAACAATTAATTTAGAAAATTTTTGTAAAAATTGCAAATTAATGATAATAAAAAATATATACAATAATTATATTTAGGAACTTTTTAAAAATAATTATTTTAGTCATGATTTTTGACAAAAAGTAATTTTTAATGTTTAAAGAAAGAATAAAATCTTTACTTTTAAAAATTTTAAAATCATTGTAACGGAATTTCTTTAATTAGACCTTATTTCCAACGTATCGATTATTTTTAAACGTTGCAACTTATGTCGATGGAGAACATTTTATTCACAAGAAATTTCATACTAAAAAAGAAAAAGCTCACAATTATCTTTTTTTAAAACAAATACATTTTTATCCCATTTCGAATCAGTTGTGAGCCACGAGCTTCGCGTGAACGGAACAAATGCGAAGGATCTTAAAAATAAAGAGAGACCACCCTTAATAAATCAAGATGTGAAATACGGATTTCAAGGCTGTGTTATCAAATAACACGAAAACAAGCTGTTATCACATAATTATTAACAAGCTGTTATTACATAATATGCGTTCTTAAAATAACGAGCTGTTTTCGAATAATTCTTCGTTACTGAAGAATGATTTGTTGTCAAATAACATTTCGTTCTTGTACTACATTCAGTTCTTGGAATAACGAACTTTCTTCCAACAACACTTCGTTTCCGCAGAACTGTTCCAGTCAATGTGCTATTACTGGCGTTAAAAGTTAATAGACCAACTAAACCAATAAATCGCCCAATCTGTATAGCTGCGCAGAGATATTAAAAGGTCTGTTATGAAATAACACCATTTTCAAAGTAATGGTTATTTAAATAATTTTAATAAGTTGAAAACTGTTATAGAATAACAGTTACGTTAAATAACGCGACCATCTCTTTTAGAAACATCCTCCTGAGAAGTTGAAATTAAATGTTCTCAACAGAAAAACTCACTCCAAAGCATCGAAATTAAAAGTCTTATTTCAACTGGCTTATGGTAAACAAGAATAAAGCACTTGAAATAAAAGATTACCATTAGTTTAATTACACACAAAAAAAGATTATATTATGTAGGAAATCACACACACATAATACGCAAAGAAAAGCCTAACGAAAAAAGTAAAACAAAATATCAAATTTGGATGACTGCAAAAAATACACTTTAAAAGGTAATATACATGTAGTCCGCCGCTGGGGCCTGGTTGTAATTTGGGGGTTCGTGCCTATTATTCGGAAGGCAGTGAGTTCGAATCCCAACCCAATAGGAGGTCGAATTTGTTTGATAATGACTGCTGGGGCACGTAAAACACACCTTGCTCCCTATGTCCTCCATGTGAAATGATCTCCTCAGGGGTGGCAGGCTAGTCTCGGCTTCTGCGGCTCGGTCGTCGCTTCTGAATTGCGAAATCCTACTTTCAGGGCTTCGACCACTGGGTGCTCCATTATATAAGCTGACCTCCCCTTGAAGGGCTGAAAAGCAGAAAATCCGGATTGTCGGCAACATGCATAGGTGTCCTTTAGTTTTGATTTTTTGCAAGCTATGGCGGTTTTTAAAAAAAATATATTATTATAAACTCGTTGAAAATATAAAATTATACATCAAACAGATTTTTATTTTTGTAAAGAAGATTTCCTATGAACATTTATAAAGAAAAAAAATTACTATCCGATTTGTGGTGCGCATTAACCGATGCAAAGAATTTTATATCTGTCAAATGAGAAGGAAGAATTATTTGCACTAACAGAGAAAATCTGAATAGAAAGAAAATTCCATTAAGGAGATGTCGACTTATCTTTCACTGTACGAAAATAGAAAACATCATAAGACTTAGATCATTAAAAGTAATAAAAATAGACATGAATTTTTTTCTACGAAATGAAAATAAATAGAAAAACACAACCACAAGTTTCAATATAAATCTGATTGGGGCCATAAAAGTTTATACTACACCGAGTTTGAGCTCTTCATGCGATTTTACTGCATGTAATCTCGTTAACAGTAAAACATAAGATTCACATACATAATTTGGAAGCAATGTTACGATGTTTGTGATTATTAACTGTCTTGGAATTTCATTCCAATGAATGTGGAATTTTAGACAATACATTTCATTTCTACTTAATGAAAGCAACAAACTTCTTGAAATTTCTGTTTTTCTTTTTTAAGAGGATAGTTTTGTCCCTAATTTCTCAGCGTATTTTTACAGTTTTTCTCTATCAATGATAAAGATATCTATATTAATTTTTGCTGCATTTTAAAATCTGTAATCATGTGAACTATTTCCATCGGCAATATAATTCGAAAAGTAATTTCACTCAACTCTCGCGTTATTCTATACGGTGAGAATGGCTTACGCCAGTTCAAAAGAGGTATGTTATGGTAACATTAGTAAACCATATGTGAGTTAGACATTACTTTTCTAAAACATATGGGAGTTAGAAATCACATTTGTTGTTACTTATGACTCTTGGACAAGCCAAGCTCGCTATGCCTTGGCAATGCGAATTTAAGTCAATAGGGAGCGCCTTTCGTTTTTTTAAATCAGAGCACCATGAAGGTGAAACTACGTCTTTGCTCTTTTCAAATCCTCCGATAGATGGCACCACCAGAGAATACTACTCCCTTAGTTTTGACATTGATCTGAAGTGGGAGGAAGTTTTCTCCAGACCATGGCACCCATGGTAAATGCTCAACGAGCGACCGCAGGACTTTCGATTCCACAGATTTAACGAGCACGTATATCGCATGTACTCGGTGGGTCTTTGGCGGCATTGGGAATCGAACCCCGTCCTTCCGGATGGAAGGCCGATACCCTAACCACTAGGCTACCACGGCCCTGGAGATCACATTTAAACGAGATAAATGTTTTGGCGTTTAATAATTTCTATCTTCCAAGTTTGATCTTCGTTTCCAATGATATAGAGTAAATAAAAATGAATAAGTTATAACGTATTTAATATATTTCAATAAAAAGTTATCATCAGTGCGGAACTTGAATTTTCATGAAGCAAAAATATTGGCTCGAATCTGCATCCCAGGATCATTTTTAGCCAATTGTAAATGTTGTCCTGAACTCTGACAAGAAATGATTCTTATGAACAAATATTATGTAGCATCTATACTAATTGGCAAATCAAAGAACTGTAGTACTTTGTATGTACGGCTAGATATTTGTGAAGCATCAGATAAAGGAAGCGTGCCAGTTTGAAAAATTTTTTACTAAGATATGAACACATTTGTCTGGGTTTTTTTAATCGAATGCTTGGACCAGCGGTCACCAAAGTGGTGATCCAACAGACAATTTCGCTGGTCTTCAGAAAAATGTGGACTGTGTAGTAAGATGCACCTGGAATTGATGCTATTAACCCAACTTCATAGAATAGCGCCACAGTAAATGCCGAGCAAGCGAGAAAATCTATCACATTAAGAATGCATAATACTAAATATTTGACATTCTTAAACCACTATTTAACTGTTTTGTTTTTATTCTGTTTCTTTATTTTATTATGGTTTATTAATAAAGCTTTCATAATTTGGATACAATTATTAGTTTCATCTTGTTCGACCGCTGACTTATGCAATCTAGTAATTATTTTATAATTATGTTTGTAAAAATTATTCAAATTATCTTAAAATTTCCAGAAGAATAGTTGCAAGAAATATAAAATAAAGTGCTTTTATCTTCTTAAATATTACAACTATCATTAATCAATACTTATTTGCTTTGTTCCATAAATTAGTTAGCTTAACAATTTCTTCCCCAACTAAGCATAGCTTGTTTGGCGTTAGTTTGCTCCCTTGTTAGCTTGGCGAATTTTTATAAATATATTTAACACCTAAGCTTGGCGAATTTTGTTGTTGAATTCTTCTCCTAAAGAAGCTTGTTTAAGAATTAATGTGCCATTGAGATCAATCAAAATTGTTCAATCAATTTCTCTTGGTGATACATTTATTAGGAATTACGGCATTGTATTCCATTTAAAATGACAGGATTTCTTTCTTAACTAAGCCCTTCGTGAATAACTGACACTTTCTTCAGTTCAGTTCTAAGTACTTGTTAGCGGATTCTGCGCATGTGCCCTGTTGGAAATTTATGATGTTGTTGTTTCTAATGACACTTGGACAAGCCAAGCTCGCTATGCCTTTGGCTATGCGAATTTTAAATCGAAGGGGAGCGTCTTTCGTTTTAATTAGAGCACCATGTTGGTGAAAGTACGACTTTGCTCTACACACATGCCATAGGGACCCGTTTATAGGGTAGGCAACCATTCACACCTCATTCATACAAGGAAAGGACAAAGACAGAATAGATAGAGAGAGAAAGTACATCCATGCCCGAACCGGGATTCGAACCCAGGACCTCCTTATCAGCAGTCAGACACGCTGACCACTAGACAAGTTGGGCGGCGGAAGTGTATAGCCTGTTGTAATTGAATTGAAGAGATCAGCGGGTTTGAGTGATGTTAAATATAGAGAGAGAAAAGTTTATTCTCCGAATTACCTGCACCTAGAAACGCGAATAAAATCAAAATATAACATTTATTAAATTTACGAAACTGCAGTTTCTATTCGAATAGATGGAAATTAAAAATTATTAGATTTCGAATTCGCCAGATTTTATTGTTTTTAAGGCAAAGACATTATATAAAATATTGTGAATTACTTCACTAATCCACATTGTTTGAATTTTAGTGTAATGTCCACATTGTTTAAAGCATCTTTCGTTCCTGAAAAGGATTTCTATTAATCTCTTTTCCTTCCGAAATATTCAAAATCACTTTTTTTAAATTTTATCAATATATTTGTAAGATTCCAATATAATTATTAAGGCCAATATATTTATAAAAAATTTTAAGTAATTTTGTAAATTGACACAGAAGTCATTAACTTTTCCGAAAAAAAAATTACTATATTCTTTCTCTTTCAATAGTAGAAAACTACTGTAACAAATACTTCTTGGTAGCATTATAATTAAACTTAGTCTGTATTATCCTTAACATGTTAAAAAAATGTTCATTAGTATTATTGCTCTGAAAAATATTGCTTAAAAGTTTTTGTCCAAATACCATTTCAAATAAGATTTTGGGTAAAATTATTATGCTCATTAAAATTTTTAACATTAGTTAATGTTTCAAATTTTTATCGCATTCTCTAAAGAAAGAAATTTGACTTCTTCGTAATTTAGGAAATAAATATTTTGGTCAGAATCGTTTTAAGCTATTGGATTGAAAACTAAATATCTTGACGTTTGTAGGTAATAACGATTTCAATTTTATTGATGTTAAATTTCTATGTTCATTAATAAATATTTTTGCTTAATTATGTCAATTTTTTATGTAAATATTAATTGCATCAACTTTTAGTGGGTTTCATTAAAGTAGGCCACCAGCAGGAAATTCTTGAGCTTCTGAAACCTCCCTTGAAGGCCGATGCGAAAGAGGAGGAAATCCGGAAAATTCCCACTCGTCCTTCAACAGCGAATTTTGGACCTCAAGAAACAGTATGACAAGAGCTGTGGTGGGTCGAGAAATGGTGGAAATGTGTGAGTGTTGCGTAACCGAGCCGTCCAGAGGACAGAGAAGGAAGGAACACAAATCTGAACTCAGAATCTTTGAGCTTAAACAACTTTATTTATCTCTCTGGGGTAAACATACGAATTTATTCCCGATAAAATCAAAATTCGGCCTCGTACCCCAGTGGTTCAATAAATATAAAGAATTTACAGGTATATTTAAATTCAAAATGCTAATATTTCATTTGGAATATTTACTAAGAAATGAAATCTTGAAAACATCCTTTTGTCGTCGTTTAAGTTAGTGATTTGTTCAATTATTATTTTATTAAATAAAAGTTTGCAAAACTCATTGATAAATTAAAAAAATTATTTCTCGCTTATCACTTTTTCTCCATATACTATTATTTTCTCTGAAAAATAATGGAAACAGGAAATCTAAATATATTTCACATAATAATTAAGAAAATATAAGCATTCACAAAGAATAATCTTAAATGAACGTAAAATTACGCACTGACACTCCTATTCGTTATTGCGTTTCAGAACAATAATATAAAAAGAAAACAATATTGAAAATAAGAACATGAAGAGAAAATAAAAGAATTCCCTAATATAAGGAGGAAAGCTGGCTAAGCCATTACCTCCAAAATTCTGCGATGATAGGAGTAGCTGAATCTTTTAAACGCCACGAATAAAAAAAGGCGTAAAAGCACTAAAACCAAACGAAACTGTATCTCAACAGGTGATTCGAGAGGGCGTGATCACGTGATCAGAACCATGTGACTTTAAATGGGCGAGGCTTCCCGCTGACGGACACAATTTGCGACCAATCAAAACGATCCGCTGAGGTCCTGGGCCTTACATTCATGTGGTCCGTGACGCGGGGTGTATGTATTTGGTTCTTCCCACTTTATTCACAAGGCTGGCGCAGCAGCATTAAGGAAGCATTCGCCAACGTTGTGTTTAATTCATGGACTCCTGGTGAAGTGACAGCTCTGCGCTCACTGGACGTTCGACTGTCCGGTTTCCGTTCTCGTAGTCACCTGGATTTAAAAGTTACTCCGGAAAATAAATTATAATATGGAATTACTGCAATTTTAGTTTGGTACTTGATAAGCAAAAACTTTTTTGAAATCGACATGCTTTACCAAGTACTTTTGAGGTGTGAAAACTGATCGGGAAAGAGTGCAATTTAAGATTAAATAGCTCACGGCCCAATATCTAGTAATACATTTTTTCCGTTTCCTGAACATCACTGATACCTACAAATACCGTGAATTTTAGGCGCCCTCAAATACTCAATCAACTTTTTAGTTCAATACTTTGTGTATACTTGTACATTCCGCAGAAGCAGAATCTTGTTTGAACAGTCATCATGGCTCATAGACTGAACTTGCTGTCAACTTAAAGACGAACCAGAAACTGTATTATGTATCCTAACCTCCTGGCGCAAACCTCGGTGTATTCTCCTCTTCTCCGCTGTCCAATGCCCGCAGGGGGTCTGGTATCGAGCCCGCTGTCTCCGGCCTCCAGCCCACCTGTCAGCAGTTCGTTTCTGGTGGACAATATCCTGAGGGACCGGGCGGCGGTGGCCGCTGCGGTGGCGAGTGGCAGCCCCTTCCTCGCCAGGCCCATAGCCGTGTCGGCGTGCCCCGAGCAGGCCGGGGGGTGCACGGCGTGCACCACGTGCGCGGGGTGCTCCCCGGTGTCCGGGGCGAATAAAACTGTGAGCGGTAGGTGTCAGAACGGTGGGGCTCCCGGTGCGAGTCCGGGCACTCCATACCTCAAGTTCGGCGTCAGCGCCATCTTAGCGGCCGAGTCGAAGGAAAAGCTGTCTGCCAAAAATGTGATTTCCGTGTCAGGTGAGCTCATGACTTTTAATTAATGGTCTTTCATTCACGATCAGGATTTTTTTTAATTAAAGAAAAAACTTATTAATATTTGAGGGGAAAATATATAAGATTTTTGTTAAAATTCTGAGAGTTAACAATCTTAATAAAGGAAATGAAATTTCATTTTAGTTTTAGTAAAATATTTCCAATTATAAGAAAGTTACAGTCTTTTTTTTATTGAAAACATGCTAAAAATATTGGTTCCAAATCAAGAAAGCTTAAAATGATGCTTTTTTAAACAAAATCTATGCAGTTTTGCTATAAAGAAAATTTTTTTAATGATATTGAGAATTTTTACAATGTTTTTGATGATATATAACAACTAAACAATGAATGAAAAAAATTTCTAATCGGTGAATAACAACAAAACTTATAGACAATAGGAGTTTATACATTTAAAAATTTATGTACAGTGGTAAAAAAAATTATAGATTTGCAAAAAATAATACCAAAGATAAGTTTTCCATGCATTTATACCGTTTTTATGAATAAGTGTGTCATTTATTTCATTCTTTCCTTAACTTTTGAATCCATGGTTAACACATTTCACAAATAACCATAGAAAAAAGTAAAAATACCTAAAAAGCAAATTGGTGTGCTTATTGTATTTATTTAATTAATAATTATCATCATATCATTTATTTAATTAATGACAAGATCACTTTTACCTTCATTTCTTTAATCGTATTATTTATACTAAAAAATACCATTAATACACATGAAACATTTCTGTAGAAACTTAATTAAAAAAACTTACCTAACGAAAATATAAATAATAATAATAATATAAATCCCCCCCTCTCCACAACTAATAAAATAAAAATAAAAACTTTTGATTTAATATCTTTTGTCCGATTTTAAGGTATGCCTATGATTTTAGTCTAAAAAAATTTGTTTTAGAAAAAGTTCTTTACATTCAGCAGCTTCTAAAATTTATAGTATTTAATAATTTGACTGCAACATTTTAGAGTTCAAATAATTAACAAATAAATCTAGAAAGCTAATAGTCTCATGTTAACTTAAACAAAATGAGATTTTTATTGAAATTTTAATTTCTTTGCAATTAATTTGTATGTTTACAGAGAAAAATTAAAATAATATCATATGATTCACAGATTAACCTAAAAGTATATGTATGTACTATAGTTAAACTATATACATGTATACACACATGCATATATATATATATATATATATATATATATATATATATATATATATATATATATATATATAATCACTCTTAATTAAATAATTTTAAATTTCAGTCTGGCTAAGAAGAAAAAAAATAACGAATTGGTCATCCTTATTTGTTAAGTTTAAGAGGCCCCAACTTTTTTAACAATGAATCAAAAAGACGATTTAGTTATTTTATATGCACACATACATATTCACATATATGTGCACATACATATAATATCACATGAAATTAACAATTTTATTTCATTGAAAGCATATTATCATTTAAATTATTTAATTATAAGTATATAAAATATGTTGTTGTTGTTGCATTAAGTCTCCATCAATCTAATAATAAATCAATTTAACACTTCAACATAAAATTTCATGAGTCATGAAATTTTATGTTGAAGTGTTAAATTGAGGATTTTATATAAATGAGGATTTCATGAGCTTAAATATTTCATGTTTTAAATGCATATTTTCATAACAAACATTATTGTTTTATTAGAAAATTTCTTTATTTTTGCTTATAAGTAAAAAAAAATGTTAGATATAAAACAAAGCAATGATAGGTAAATCGAATGTTAAGGAAATAATAATTTAATTCATTTGAAAAAAATGTTTCTCTAATTCCAGAAGCATTTTTTAATGGAGTATTTTTGCTACTTCAGAAGTAAATGATCTGTAGGGAGAGAAAGCAATGCTTTGGTATCGTGACTTCATACATCAATTTGCTGACAAGAGTTTATCCGAAGACAGCGGCTGTGTGCTGCTTCTTCGAATGCCGTCATCAATTGTTCGATTATTGCAGTAGCAGAATACAATAAACTTGCAGTCTATTTGATTGTAACTTTAATTGCATCTATTAAAAAATATTCATCTTATATTTCCGAAAAATATTTCCTCTAATTTTATTTTTTCACTTTTAATGATGATTGAGAAGCGTGACAGAATTGATTATTTTATGTACATTTTGGGAGTTAAATTGTGATTCTTTTTTAGAATTTCTTTGAAATCGCATTCCGGACAGTTGCTTGCTATTTACCGACAAATTGCTTCGTGCATTTTTCGAACCACAATATAAATTGAAGTTGCTTCTTTAGGTAGGAATTTAACAATGTAAACTTATTTCGAATTAAAAGTTCTAATTGAATTGTATTTAGAAAGAGGTACTTTGCAATTTATATTTTTATAAATGTCATAAGTCTATTAAATTTATTTAAATGAAACTAACAACTGTGTTTAAATTTATAGCAATTGAATTTTTAATTTCAGACAAAAAGCATTATTAAAAATTTTCCAATCAATAACTCAAATTAATTACCATTTTTAAGCATTTAGAAAAATAAGAGAATATCAAAATATGAATTTTGATAGATTTTAAGTAGGCATTTTTTAAGTTATTACATAAGCAGAACCTCAACTAGAATACTACAATTTCAATTAAATTGAAACGCTGTAAACAATCGTAAAACATTGTTAATAAATATATTTATATTTTTTATGACACAAAACTCAATTAAAGTACTTTAATTAACAATTTCTTTCGGTTTTTCAAACAGTTTTTTACAAACAACATAAAACTATTCTCTAAATATTTTTGTGGTTTGTTCTAAGTTTGATTCAAGTTTCGAACTGTTAAAAGAATTCATAAAATTTCACTTTTCAAATCTTGAAAATCTTTCTAAAGATTCAAGAATTAATTCTAAATTGAGAAGTGAGCCATATGAAAACCAAATTAAATTTCAAGCCCGTAAATTCAATTTAATTCAAATAGGATTAGCTAGAAATAACTATATTTTTTAAACACTGTATCTAAATTAATAAACACAACAAATATTTTAACAATAATATTGTATTTTTCATTTTACCATTTTGAAACGAACAGAAAATACTAAATTTACACAATTTTTACTTTAGTTCTTACCTTTATTGATTTTATACTTAAAAGTAATGAATTTATTTTAATTTATTACATTAATTTTACTTTTAACTATCATTTTAAAAATTATTAAATAGTATAACAAAAATTTCTTTAAAACTTGAGACTTTTAAGCAAGCAATTTCAGTTAAGTCTTAGAGTCAAAAATTTAATTTTTAAAATTGTTAAATATTAATTTAAATTTTAGGTGAAATTAAAAAAAATATTTATTTCAAAAATCAGTGTCATAATAATTCAAATTTAATTGAGGATTAACTTTGAACTTTTTAGTAATACATTTGTTAGAGTAATAAATTATTAATTATTTCCATAATAACTCGCTTATATTTGAACTTCCTTTCCAGGAGGTTCTCGAAAGTGCTTTCTAGATAAATTTCTCTAGAAATTGTCTGTAGTTAAATTAGTGTTATTTTACTTACAAAATATTGGGCGAATTTTACGAGCATTTTAATTTCAAGTAAAGCTTACATTGGGAAACAACGTTCCACAGCAGTGGTACACCATGGTTCTGAAAAGAAGTAATTTAGTAAATAGAACATAAAAAATAGTTAATTAAAAAATTAATTGACTTCTAATTTAATATAATGAATACCAGTATATAAATATTTTAGAAATGTAAAAACTCATTAATAAATTTTGTTTCATAAATTAGGATAAATTTACGTGAAGATAACAGTACTTATATTTAAAAGCATTTAACAAATAAATTCATTGCACTTCTAGAATGTAATTGGATTTTAATTTAAATAAAAAAACATGTAAATGAAAATAAATTGAATTAAAACACAGAAAATTATTCTTTTCCAAAAATATTTAAATAGATTAATAACTAGGAAATAAATAAATAGTAATAAGTCTTTTTATAAAAATTAAATTCTAAGAATAGTTGGAATCATTTATGTGAAGAAATTAAGTTTAGTTTCACAAAAATTGAACCAGAATTTAAAAATTTTACATTCACAGCAACTAATTTCTATTAAGATAAAAACAAAATATAATTAATAAATGTGAAATTTTCAGAATTATAATTATTAAATTCTTTTTATATTGATGCTATATTCTAAATAAAATAAAACATAGAGCCACTGAAAATTTGAGACTTACCCAAAAATAAGCATGACCTGCATTTTGTGACAAGTATATTACAGTTTTATGATTCAAGTAACAGAAATATTTAAAAAAATGAATAAAAAAAGATGCTTTTAAAAGAGATGAATGATGCATGGTTAAAAATAAAGTTTATCCGATTTAGTTGTCATTTATTTTGTTTATTGATTCAACAGAGTCGTTCAGTATTAAGTATACATTCCGAATCGATTTAATCAATCATGTTCGACGTGGTTATCGAGCCTACGAATTGTTGAATTGAACACATTAGAACTAACTATTCAAATTTCAGCAGCTCGGCGTGAGTTCATAAGATCTTTGTGGTATCGTATTGAGGTATAATACCGATGATAATATTGAGCATAACAATAATCGTGACATTGTCAGATCAAATGATGACTGCATCGAAAACCATTTTAACTAACTTCAATAAATAATGCTTCAATAGATAATACGCTTGGATTCTGAGAAGAAACATGCATTTACTTCAGTTAAAACTATCAATGATATCTAAAAAGCTGTTAAATATTTTAATTGAAATAAAAAACAAAAAGTCTTATCAAGAATTTAAGTGTTCCTTATGAATCAACAATCATCAATTTTTTAAGGCAAGCTCACATTATATATAAAATTATTCATGATGCTTTTGTGGAGACAAAATTTCCTATTCAAAATTTTTTTCAAAAATTATTGTAAAATAAAAATCTAAGAAAAATTTAAGAAATTTTCTACTTTTGGGGACGCAAGGTTTTACTTGCGTTGTTGATGTGATCTTATAGACACGTATTAAAACTCATGATATGTATAACTGTAAATTTAAAATTTTAAAGAATTGATATTTATTTTGATTAAGAGACACACATAAAGATTTTCGAAATTTGGTACGAAAATATGTTATAAAATTAGCACATTTCCAAAACTAACTTAAAGGTTCTACTAAGTATATTATAAAATATACTAAAAAAATTCACTAAAGAAAATGCGCAACTTATGTAAATACACGCTGAGAAACTATTAAATATTAATTCGAATTTTAATACTTTTATAATAATATCAATTTAAGAAAGTTTACTCATTCAAGTAAAGAGACAAAACGCATTATAAATGTAATATGTAAATTTATACAAGTTTTGTTTCCATAAAATTTAATATTATTTAATTTTAACAAAATTAAATTTATGTGAAAAACGTTACTTATCTTTAAACATGTTTTTGTAACATTATTGTATATAAGTTTACCAATGTCTAATTTTTGCTGTTGATAAGCTTATTGACTGCAAATTTTAAATACACGTTGTTCCCGTTTCAAACCATTTTTATTAGAAACAACAATAATCGCTGACTAAAATTTAATTTCAAAAAGGATTTTTTATTTCGTGCAATTCAGAACAATAAGAAAAAACAGCTTACTTTAACCACCTTTTACAAAGATATATTTCTTTAGAAAATTGAACCTCTCTTAAGTCTAGCTTTAGAATTTATAACTCCTCAACATTTTAAAGAAGCTATTTTAAAAAATATTGTCGATAATTTCTCGTAATTTCTTCGATTTTTGCTATTTTTTTGGGGCTAAAGAATGTACAAGTTACATTGAATGATATCCTAATTATATACCTTGATTTAATTAATACATATAGGTAGAGAGAATGAATTTATGTCTCAGAACTTATAACTGAGAAATTATTGCATTGTAATTTGTATTTATTATCTTACATTTTATTATTTCTTCTTTTTATTATAACCATTTAAAAAGTTAATTATTGCTAAAAATAAATGTAAACAATAATGAAAACAAAAAAGTTTAGGGAAAATATGAAAAATGCAGATTATGCTTTCTGGAAAAGTTTTATTATTATATTTATTTACTATTCTAAAGTTAGAGTGAATAAAAAATTCATAATTATTAATAATAAGGAAATAACAAAGTTAAGAAATCGTTCTAATTATAAATAATATATATATATATATATATATATATATATATATATATATATATATATATATATATATATATATATATATATATATATATATAAGGACTTACAGTCCTTATTTTAAAACTTTCTGAAACAAATAATTTAAAAGTAAAATGATTTAAGTTGCACTTTTTTTCTCTTTGGACTCCGTAATAATGTCTGCTCTTTGAAGTGTTTTCTTTAAACTTAAAATCAGCTTGTATTTTCGATATATTTATATTCTTTAAGGCATGTGTTTTTTTTTTAAATATTTTATTTAACTGCACACACACATGTAAATTGATATTAAAATTTCAGTTTGACAAGCCTTAGTTGCTTAAACCCCAATTAGATAGCTAGATATTTTTTATTTCTTTGTTATAAAAATGAATATTTTGTATTTATCTTCACTTTGAAACTTACAAAAAAGAATAGTCATCCTATAATGTTATATATATATCAAATTTAAAATCATACTTTTTTAAAATTTTCAATAAAACTAGAACAAACAGTAAGTTTTCATAAGTTCTAAAAATGTTTTTTTTATTTATATGTCAATAAGTTTTAAATTTTATAAGTTAATCATATAATTTTGAAAATACAATTATGTTGCAGCATAAATAAATGTATTGCTTAGATGTATTGCATTTGAATTGAATGAGAGGAAAAATGCTTTTATGGATATTAAAAATGCAATTTCTCATGATTATAGAATAACATAAGAAATAAAATGAATAATTAGTTAAAACTAAGGAAAATTTTTATGGAAAAATTTGCTTTTAACTGATGATTTAATGCATTATTTATTTAATAACTGTGATCCGACATACATGTTACCACTAAAGTACAGAAATCAGTTATTCTATGGATTATCCAAATAATACGCACAGGAGTGGTTTCAATTCTCAGCAGTAACAGATATTTATACTGACACTGAAATAAAATTCTGATTGTTAAAGAATTAATTGTTAAAGAATCCAGAAATTACAATCACAAATCGTGCAGTTACAGCTACTTACAGTAATGAATTTTTTTATCTCTTAGTTAAGATGATAACTTAATAAAAGGGTATATAAACGTTAAACTTCATATAGCATGCATGTAGTTTCTGGAGCTTAGAAGGAGGGACCATTTCATGTGTCGTCCTCGTCGCTAGCACATGTCTGACCATTAAGTTGTATTTGAAGCTTCAACATGATAGCCACTAACTACAATCAATTTAATCACGCTTTTAAGTTTATCTAGACCATTTTCTTGGGTTAGTTTGAACCAATGTAATTCATAGGAATAAATATTTTTAAAATTATTGATTGAAAAAGATTGATTTAAAATAGACAGTTTTGATACAAATAAATTGTTCTCTTAACTTGTAAGCTGTTTCTGATTCCTATCATACGAAAGATTTCAACCCTTACTCATCAAACTTCTTAAATCAAAAATACGAATAAAATTATTTATAATTTGATTAAGTTAGATTTTTCCACTTTTTTCTTATTAAAAGTAAAAACCAAGTTATTAGTTAAATAGTTAGTATTCTAGCATCCAACTAAACAATTCATGAGTTCGACTCCTACAACATAGGACTATTTGTATTTTTACTTTTTGAGAAATCACTTTAAACAATACGCCAAAAGTTAAATAAGTCAAGTAGATAGTTGAAAGGCTCTTGCAGGGGTCTTCAGTTCGACAGCTCGTAAGTTCGTATCTCGAAGCTTCTCAAAGACTTCTGTAATTCGAGATGCATTAAAATCTGTTGGTTACAATCGCATAAGCCTTCATTATACAAGTAACAATCAGATAGAAATAGATCAAGTTTATTGATAATATTTTACGATACATTTAATTATAACTGTCTTCTATTATTTATTTGGATTGTTTTTATATTTTGATTATTTTTTAAAGGTATAAAAATGTGTTTAAAATTTATTACAATCAATAATTAAATTTTTAATTATAAATAATAAATTATTTTAATAATTTTAATTAATAAATTCTTTTACTTCCACGGAGCAAGCAATAAAGTCGCCATATCGTTCCCAAACAAAGTATCATCAGTTGCAAACTTTCACCTTCAAAATTTGTAAGTCCTTAATCGTTTAAAAATTTTAACAATGTTAAAATACTTATGTATTTAAAGTATGTGTTACAATTAACAAGATTTTTTCCCTTTAAAAATTTAATTTTTAGAAAATAGAAGAATATATATATATATATATATATATATATATATATATATATATATATATATATATATATATATATATATATATATATATATATATATATATATATATATATATATATATATATATATATATATATATATATATATATATATATATATATATATATATATATATATAAATTTATATGAAAATAATTAACTTTCAGTTCATTTAAAAAAGTAAAAAGATTAATTTTTTTAATAATTTTAAATTAAAAAATAGGAACGCAAGTGAAAGTATTCTTATTCTTAATCTCAAAACCAGCCACAATCTCTTAAATTAAATCATAAAAGGGATCGTTTTAGGAGGAAAACACAATCGAGTTCGTAAGACTTATCAAGTAACAAGTTTCGTCAAAAATCAAACACTTATAATGATCAGTATCAGCCATCCCCACTTGTGGCATCGCCTTATCAGGGCTCCTACCTTGCTCGTGTCAGGAAAAACAGAAAAAAAGGTCAAACGATTCGCTTGAGTAATTAAAAACAATCCCTCTCATTACATCTCTCCTCCACATAGTACGACATTCTCGTAAGGGCAATAAAACCGACTCTTATTGCGGAACAGCCTTGGCAACAGACCCTTGCCAATACATCATCATTCATTGCCAATACATCAAAATAATATTAAGTAAAAACTTCCTCACTTCCACATTTCGTAACACGCCAAACGATCATCGGCTTCTAGCAGACGAGAATGCAACACACTTCGCTTGTTAAAAGAAAAAGAAAGGGGGAGTCAATCACTCCCATAGCCTCTGCGTATATGGGAGATTTATTTTGGTAATATCCACATACTCGAGTTGATGGATCGGTCCCAAACGATAAGTTTTTGGGAAATTTAATATCACTTTTTTTTGTTTTGTTTGAGTTGTTACTTCGTCTGCGTATGTGGCAATTTGCCAAACGAGTTACTAGAGGGTAATTAAAATTTTGAAACTTGGCGAGGTGTGGCGTGTAAAAAATTAAATCGCCTTTTATATTGGCGTATTTTAAAGAAATTCTCTCCGGTTTATTAGTTTCAAGATAATTTATGAGGGAACACAGCGATATTGAATGGAATATCGAGGTTTTTCTCGTCTGCGGGAAAATTATTTATCGTTTGGATAAAAATGTGCAGCGATTAATTTAAAACGAACCAACTTTTTAATGTCTCCGTGATAATAAGCAATAGACAATCAAATCTAATAGACTTGACAAGTGTTTTGTGCATGTTTGAACAAGCATAAAATTATCGATTTCATTAAAGAAACAAAAGGCATGCGTAACTGTTCTATTCGTATTAATGTTTCTGATATTATCGTGGCATTTACTTTTTATTCCCAGTTAAAATGCTATTCTAAAGAGGTATTTTGCCTTAAAATCAAAAGATTACCACCTTATGCAGCTGATTTTTCAACATTTCGACAGTCAGTTCCAATCCTAGCATTTGAAAAAGTGATTGAAGAGTGATAAAATCACATTAAAAAAGAAATTAGTTTTTTGAAAAATATATAAATATCAACAAAAATGCCCTACAGTAATTTATTTTTTCAAAAAAAGTATATGCTCGTATCATTTTTTAATTAATGTTATTATTTTACTTTTGTTGCTCTCATTTTTAAATTTCAATTACAGATGCTAACAATCAAAAGTTCTTCTTAAATTTATTTAATGTTGTGAGTAATTTAGAAATAAATATCAGAACAAAACATGACAAATAATATTTATCATCTAGTTGGTTTTTAAGAAATTACTTTTTTCTTTTTATGGACATCAAACAGTATTACATATCCATGGCTTGATTGGCATTTTTAATAATCAGGATTCCTCCATTTTCATATTTGAGGCAGGATGTAATTCCGATACAAAATCACCAAATCTCGGCCAAGTGATCAGGAAGAATCGGAGTCAGTTAAGAGACTCAGAACCCCATTGAGTTACATCAATTTATTTCAATAGATAGCTCTGAGAAAAGACATTTCTCTTTCAAATCTATCCTGAAATTACTGGCTGTTACGAATGCCAGTTGAATCTGAAAAATTCTATCGATTTATTTTTGACAAATTTTCTAAAAATATTTACATTTTCAGCAATAAGCCTTTGTGAATTTACGTGAAAAACATAATGCTATTTAGATTTCCATTCGATGCTAATATTATTTTTTTAAAAGAGTATAAGTAACTCCACTTTAAATTAAATAATTACTGATTATTTATGCTAAAATATACTATTTAAAATGAACATTTTTTTCTAGATTTTAATAATTTCTTTGTTTTTAAAAACTGATCTAAAATATCTCATTATTTTAATGTTATTATTGTTAAAATATGTAATATCAAGTTATGAGCTTATAACTGAAATATGTCTTCGAAATGAACAGTGGTTTTGAATGTGAATCTTTTATCATTATTCGAATCGCAATTCCTTCCAATATCCAAGTTTTTCAGAAACAGTAAATGACGTTAACATGGTGTTTTTATGTATATTGTGTGTTGTTAATGATAATATAGTTATAGTATTTTTGTTACTTGTTTTATTTTTTAATATACGTTATTTTTTATATTTTTGTATTAATTCTTTTTAGTTTAAATGAGTCGTTTTTAAACGCAGGTAAATAGCAAAGGAAGCAAACTGGTGAAGATGATATCGTTAAAAAACTTCTCTCTCCCTTTCTCCCACCCCCTTCCACCAAACGATCCTGCTCCAACCAGTAATTAAATGATAATGGAAGAAAGAGCAAACAGGGTTGTCACTTAGGGGTGGTGCAAGTTAAAGTGGCCTCGAGGGGATACGGACCCCTCATTCATCAGCTCTCAGGCCGCTGACGACTTAATTGAACAATCGCGCCTGCGGTTACAGTGAAACAAATAACAAAACAAAAATTCAGTCGGACCCAAGCAGAAAAAATTCTTTCTCACTGTGGTCTTTTATGCAATTAAATTTTTCTCCATTAAATACATACATATATATATATATATATATATATATATATATATATATATATATATATATATATATATATATATATATATATATATATATATATATATATATATATATATATATATATATATATATATATATATATATATATATATATATATATATATATATATATATATATATATATATATATATATATATATATATATATATATATATATATATATATATATATATATATATATATATATATATATATATATATATATATATATATATATATATATATATATATATATATATATATATATATATATATATATATATATATATATATATATATATATATATATGATATATATATATCTTCATGTACTACCTAACTCCCAATCTTGTTGCAATTACTGCATCAAAAATGCGGGGGGGGCGAGCTCTCCCGTTACCTGAAGATTGTGTGAAAATAGTTGAATAAACTGTTGATCCCTTAGAAAAAAGATGCATTGATATGGAATTAAGCGGGAAAATGAAAAGCCTTATTAAAGAGCATGTTAATGACTCAGATAAAGTGATTTATCACTAAAGTGATGAATCGGCGGATCTGACCTTGCTTCAAAATCATGCATAAAGAGCCTTTCATTATGAAGCCGGAAAGATAAGCATTTCCTGAAATATATATATTTATTTGTACATAATTTTCTGGACAAATGCTGTATAAACCTTTTGGCGCATTTCAAAAAGGTTTGGCTATTAAAAATGTTACTAAGCTAGCGTAATTGTTACGTGACAGCTTTTTTTTTCTATATAAGTACGTTAAATCCACGCGAGCGATCAATAGTAAAAATAAATTTAAGTAAAACCTTAGTTTTCTCTCTCTAGTTGCCATTGGTTAATGTCTTTGAAATCTTCTAATGTAGAACTTTTCAGTAAGTATATCGAATCTTTTTCCAACCAGACTAGACTTTTGCACTGTTTGTCGAAACTGTCTTTCCCCTTTATCTCTCAAAATTATATTTTAGCTGTGAATTGAATCGCTTGGAAATTGTGATAGCATCATTAATTTATAGCATTCTTTTATAACATTGAAAAGTAAGTACATTTTTGTGTATGCAATGATAAAATATGAAGGATTTATTACTTTTTAATTTTTTAAAAATACAGTTAAAAATACAGTTCAAGTTTTCTTTCCCTCAATATTTAAAAAGAAATATTTCATTGATTTAATTTTTAATGAATTCCTTACTTTATTTTTTAAACGAAATGTATGCTTCAATTGATATTCTTGTCAATTTACTGATGAATATAACTTACTAAAAATTTTATTCGAAGATGAAAGTATAATAGCCATCAGAAGGAAACATTCAACGGTTTGTGGATTCGATCCCCACTCCGGAATGGGGATCGTTGCAGTGGTTCGAAATGCACTATAATTTGTAACTATTAGTTTAATTAGCTCTCAAATTCTAAAACTAACGACTAAGCAACAATCAAACCAAAGTGGTTGAAAATAGTTTTATGAAATGTCGAATATCATAAACTGTAAAGTTTTTAATTTTAAATAAATAGTAATTTAAAAATCAGTAGGAAAATTTTTAAAAAAATAATAAAATAATTAAAATTTAAAAGTAATTCCTAGCAGGACACAATTATCATTTTGTGGAAATTAGAAAATAAATTTTAAACATAAATCTTGAAAGTAAAAAAATAAATAAATAAAATGTGTTATGGAGGTAGAAATTCGAAACTAATTTCATGTAAATTTCTATCAATATATATTCTTAGTCTTTGATTTATCCCACATTAACCTGTACTATAATAATATATTGAAAGATTTACAAATGAATAAATTAATTCTTTAATAATGCTAAAGGAATAATATTTGGAATATTATATTTTCAAAAAGTAATGTCAAGATATACATATAGTTATATCAACAGCAGAAATGCCTATTGAATGAAAGTAATGGAAAATCTAAAGAATGAAATTATTTCCATAAATAGAATAAAAAAAAACCTTTAATGATATTCCGAGACTTTTTTAGAAAGAGGCAATAATTTTATGGCCATAAAGTATTCTAAATTTTGCAGTTACCATTTTTGTATAAACTGAACAATGATTAGCAATTTAAACTTCAAAATACAATGACTTAAAAGAAGTAAATATGTTAATTGCCTTACAATGTTAACACAATGAAAATTGTTAACACAAATTTCACAAGGAATTTCAGTATTAACGCATTTCGTAATTTGTAAACAAATATTTAATTATATCTTTTAAGAAATAAATATAAACAAGAAGTATGAACATAAAACAAAGAAAATTGTCCTTTTAAAATTATTATTATAAAAAGAAATGAGAAAAATGTTGAAAATAGAGCAATAAAGTGTTCCGATTAAAAAATAATAGATTTCGAATAAACTTAAGAAACGTATGGCAAGAAAATAAAAAAAAGAAAAGAATCTCATTAAAAACAACGCCTTATAAACACTAGATACAAACAACTTCTTACTTAACAAGAGATTAGGTGGCAGCCGAAGTAATAAGCACAAAATATTAATGCCATAATCGAATAAAAATCACAATTTAAAGGCATTACACCAACCTTTAAGCTTCGGTTTCAATAATCCATTTATTGGTTGCGCGAAAGCAAACGATTTTTATTTATTCACAATTTTTTTTCTTCTTTCTTTTGGCATAATGACGAGGTACGGTGCGATTATTACGTTGCACTAATGGTTCAAAACTAAAAATATCTTCGATATTATTACCTTGAATAAAACATTATCTATGGGGTGGAGAAGGGGTGTTTGGGAAAGAAAGCGGTAATCTCCTTTCTATAAGACGTTAATAAATAACAAATTGGGGGAGAGGTAGTCTTACGGGCCGTTATGAGGTACTATTTGTTTGCGCCTGATGGCAACATGATTGCTTTCCATTCCATTCGCGATTCGATTAATAAAAATGGCTGCCGTTCGTACACATGCAGATGCATAGCGCCATTTTGAGGTTAGAGGCGAAAAAAAAATTAATGAAGGATCTAAACACTAACAAGATCTTTCTATTAATATATTTCGGATGGCTTTTTCATTAAGTACTTGATTGAGATGCCTCGGATGAAATTGAGCATTTCTTTTATCCAGTTTACAAAGTAAACATAAGATAATTATTAAGGTATCTTTTATATAAAGGAAGATATTTATACACATAGATATTTTTTTCAGGAAAAATCAATTTAGACAGATAATTCACCTAAAAATAATTATAAAATATATAAATTTTTTTTAGGAATAATAAAAAGAATGGCTTTATTTTAACAATTTCCGATTTCTTTAATTTATTCCATTTCTGTTATAAGATATATAACATCATATTTAATAATAAGTGTCAATTTTTAAACTAATAAAAAATAATATTAACATTTGGAATTTTAAATTATAAGTAACATAATCATTTCGTTATCTATTCAATTTATAGAATGATTTTGATAATTACTTTGATTAATTAATTTCATATTAAAGTAAACATTAACAAAATTGAATCTACAATAAAAAATTATATTTCATTTACATGTTAATAAAATGAAAACTTGTTTTTTTGATTAATTATCATTCCAATTTCTTAAAATACGGATCATAATATTGATTAATTTAATTTAATTGATGATAAAAATTATATATATTGTCACATAAATAGTAAAATGTTATAAACTTAATATAACTTTATAGTAATGATCACTAAAGAGATAAAGATAACACTTATTAGTCTTATTATCTCCAATTAGAGAATTGTTTTTATAGAGTTATCAATTTTCCTATTCTGAATCTTTCTGATCAAAGAAACTACATAAATATATGTTCTAAAGGCTTTAATAATAAGTAAGACAGCTTTAAAAAATTAATCTAAAGTCTTTTGAATAGTTTAAGAGTTTGAAGCTTGATTTTCTATTTTCATCAATTATAGTTATTATAGTTATTGACTGTGTAAATTAAGAAGTAAGAAGAAAAGCTGTTATCTTAATATTTTCGTTCTCTTTCGACATAATTAGAAAAATTCCCTTGACCTGTTTAAAAATCAATAACTGCACGGTCTTTTCGTTTTTCTAATATCTTTATTTCAATTTTGCCCGGTTACAAAGCTAAATGTTTAATTAATTAGCTTATTAATAATTTAATTTTAATGCATCAGTTTTAATAAATTAATTAATTTCAATATTTTTATAATTTTATTTCAGTATTTTTTTCTATACTTTTCCTTTTACTTCTATTTCATAACATTTTATCTTTATTATCATCAGTTTAACTATATCCAATTATATTTTCTAATTTAAAGCTAATTAAATCAGTCAATAAAAACTAATTTTATTCTTTCTATTTTATAACCCCATTGTATATATCATATAATATACTATATTTTATTTTGATATTTATTATATTCCTATGATATTTTCATATAATACGTACTTGCCCTCTTTGTATTCTGATTCATCAACGTTTTCTGACATTATCCACACCTAATAAGAGTCGACACTCCAAAAGCTCTCATCTTTTCTGATGAAAAAGTTGTTCAACTAACTTCTAACATATAAAGGTTATTGTAATTGGTTATTTTAAATATTTTTTTTATAATATTGTAATTTGGCAATCATGGTTTTATATTATCACTTTCAAATTAAAATTCACTATTCTATGTTACTAGTAATCAAATCTCCTAAGTTGTTTTCAGTTTAATTGTAGAAACATTTAATTTATAGAAGCTGTAATTAGAATTTTTTAATTTATAAAGTACAGTTGGATGGAAACCATCACAAAGATTTTATCAGTTGCTTCATGTTATTGCCAACAGACTAAAATTTAAATTTGTAATTTTTATCATTTCACATAAAAAAATCTCACAATTTACTATTTTACATAACTATTATTAGTTATTTTCACTTAATTGCATTAAATACGTACTTGTAACTTTTAATAATAATACTGACTTTTACTTTAAACTTTACTATTACTATAACTTTTGCATAATATATATATATAAATATACTATATACTATATGAAATATGCTGACTATATATATAAATATATATATATATATATATATATATATATATATATATATATATATTAAGAAAGAATGATATATATGAAAGACTCTGCATTCAGTCTGCATCTAAATATTTCAAATATTTTTGGAACAAATTCTTTATTATTTCATCAATGAGTGAATTTTGAGATCATTAATGTATACTTATGTATTAAAGGATGTGAAGAATTATTCTGTTTATTAGAGAATTCAGACGCGTAATTTATCCATAAATTACAACTAAAATCTTCCATATCTTTATTTTTATGAACAAAAAATGAATTTGACATTTTATAAGAATTGTTTCCAAACCATGCAACTTCTCTCAGTTCTGCTTGATGATTTGATAATTATAAAATGATTTACTGATGCATAAATGCGGTTATGCATATGTATACATAGAATACCTCAATTTGGATGGTGGTCAAACATGTCGGGTCCTTCGGCCCGTCGTCGCACGCTATTAACAGGCGTATTTCCCCGCATATCCAGCGGATAACTGCATATGTATAAAGTGGAAGGATATTAATCGTGGGCGCCGGTGGAGGATGATTAGCAACACGGGGACAAATGACGGGTGATGGATGTCGAGCCGCATAAAATACTCAACGCCGCTCATTAGTCAGATCTCGAAGAATGTTCATAATGAATATAAATGATCAGCAGCGTTCCCTCTCCAGAAATACTAAATTGATTGAAAGAAGCGTTCATTTATAAATCACGCCGAGCTAATAGATTCGAAAACCGTTTTCTGATCGCCATCTGATATCCTACAGTGTTCAGCTCGTAGGTGCGCTGGTGCGTTCAGCAACGACGTCTTGAACAGCTGAAGGAGAAGCAGGCACGAGCTCTTTCTGCGCATGGAGTGCGTAGACGGAATCATTAAATCCCGCAAATGATGGTACAATTACATCATGAAGAGGAAACGATGTCACCTCGAAGTTGCGGATATTATAATTAGTAGTATTGCAATTATGCTGAATTACATTCGATGGCATTCTTACTTAATACGTTAGATGAAAGTGAGCTTTTAAAAGATTTGCTGAGTTTTACAGCTTACATTATATAGAAATAACTACAAGAAGATGATTCAAATAATATGAAATTGATTTTTTTCAGAGTACAGAATATTTGGAATTTAACAATAATAGGAGAGAAAAACTATAGATGGAATATTGGCTTTATAAAAACGTCATGGGTTTCAGAGCTCAATATATATGGAAATAACAATACTAGGGAACTTAAAGTGCTATGGAATTGTCTTTTAAAAATTATTTAGTGTTATTCAAAGCTCAGAATATTTGAAAGTAACAATAAAAGGAGACTTAAAATTGTATAGAATTAGCATTTTAAATGATTGGACAGGTTTTAGAAATAAAAAAACATTTGTAAATAAAAATAAAAGGGAACCAAAACTATACAAAATTAGACTTTAAAAGATTTGATGAATTTTTTGGGTCAGAAGGTTTGGAAATAACAATAATAAAAGAACTAAATGGATGTTGAAATAAATTGCACCTAAATGTGAAAATATTTGGAAAACTTTAAGGCTATATATGGCTTGGATTTCAACCTCACTTAATCACTATGTTTTTGCCTAGATTCGTGAATTTATGTGTTAAGGTTTTCTTTCAATTCACTTTTAGAAAATGAATCTAAAAATATCTTGTACAAAGGTAATTAAAACATAAAGAAACGAAAAAATCATTATATAATTTACCGACAAAAGAACATGTAAAACCATACATCTTTAGACTTATCATTGACTTCTTTTTTTTCACTTAGCATACAAGCAAACATCTGTTTCTAATAAACTGTCCCTATTTGTTAAAGTCAATGCTTTATATATGTGTATAGATAATGATTTTTCTCATAATATTGTATTTATTTTTCATTCAAGAAAGCTTATTTAAAATTTTAACTATAAATAATTGAGCGGTGTAGACTTATGATTATATGTGCACGTTAACAATTAAAATAATATTACTTCTTTTCTCATTTGTAACGGAAATTCAATTATTTCAGAGATGGTGTTGTTTTGTGCATTCAGATTTTATTGTTTGCTTTCTCCACACCTCTTCTAAATGTTTTCGATTCGCTATGAATCCAGTGCAAAATTAATAAATGTCTCATCTCAAATTTTTTCTGATCTTTCTAGATATTTAATAAATTGAAATTCTGTTGCATATTAATTTAGTAGGAATGAACTTTTTATAAAGAATTTTTTTAAATGCATTTCATTGTAGTTGTTTGTCTGAAACTTAGAAAAAGGATGAGGTGAAATATGTTTTTTAATTATTCACGAATTAGCAACATGGAATAAAAAGCTAATAAATTCATTATGACATTAGTGGAATGCCACTGAAAAGTATTTAATATAGCAATTATTTTTTTTCCTGCTTTCCTTTTCGAAAGAAAATAATTGGATATATGCTTTGTTATGTTCAAACAATTTTATCTTTAAAGTTTAAAAAGTTTTCTGCCGTTACGATATCAATCAATTCATATGCGATAACACAGTTAAATTTTCTAAAAATTTAGCTTGTGAAAACTCAATTAATATTAGCTTTCACAATGAATCTTATTAAATGAATTTCATCGTAGTTAACTGCTGTTAGAAGTACTCAAAATGTGAATTATATTTTAACTAGACTCATTTAATATTAGTCTTTATAATGATAATCTCTTCAAATGAATCTTATCAAATTAATTTCATTGCAATTTTCTGCTTTTCGAAATACTTAGAATGTTAATATGAATCATGTTTTAATTGCATAAGGCATCGCACCTTGGTTTAAAAAAAAAAACTACTAAATCTAACAAGATATAAAGAAAATTCAACTTAAAGTTACTTTTTTAGACATTATTTTCCATCAGGAAGATTTCCTTCTTGAAGGAAAACAATTTTGTTTCTGTTATGAAACTACACTAATGTTAACTTTCACAGTGAAAATCTTTATGGGTTAATTCTACCAAATGAATTTTATCACATGAGTTTCTGCTGTTAGAAACACTCAAAATGATAATGCAAACGGAAGAACGCGAAATGATAAAGTGAATGGAAACACTCAAAAAGTCAAATTGATTATGTTTTAGTTACATAGGCATGATAGCCTACCTTAAAAAACAATAAATTCAACATAGCATTAAAAAATGCAACTCAGAGTTTTTTTCTTGAAACCCCTGTTCTGTGACTCAATTGATGTTAACTGCTACACTGAAAACCGTTCTGAATGAATCTTACAAATGAATTTCATTGTGAATTTCTGCTGTTTGAAATCTTCAAAACGATAAAATGAGGGATGCTTTAGTTACATGGTACGCAGGTTTCAAATGCTAATAAATCTACCTTGACGTCAAAAAAATGCAACTTAAAGATTGTAGGTGTTCTTTTCTGTCAGGATGGTTATTTTTTTCAATGCAAGCGAATAATTTGATCTCTGCTTTGTTTTGTTCTCCCTCCTTAGAGCACAGTTTGAAAGAGCCCAGGATGTTTATGAAAACTTAATAACCAATTCATTCACGTCGTCAGTGCTGAAAGTGGTTTCGTCGAGATGGAATCTGTTCACGATGCGAGGAAAACTGCGACCGCGAGACCACAATTCATCATATGTCAGCGGACCTGATTAAGACAACACCCCATACGTTTGGAAAGCATGGACCCGAAGACTATGAGGTATTTAGCACCGAGGAAGAATGGGTTAAGTCTCTGTGGGTGGTCATTTTTGGCGCCAGGAAATGAATTCTCAGGGAAGGGTCTCGAAAAGTTTCGATGGTTTTTCAAAATCTTCCTCTAATCTCTATCTGTTATTAAGAGGATAGAAATCAGTGCAAAATGAGCTCTTGATGAGTTATTTCATAAAGTACTGCTTCGCTCCAGAGAATTTCATCAAGTGGCTCCATAAATTATTTACAGTAAAGTCTTAATTATTTGAATTAATTGAGATTAGATGCCATGCGGATAATCGAACATACGGATAATTAAATAACTGATGGTTAAGAAATCTTTATTAACAAATAAGGATAAAATAAGCTTAAAATGCAAGTTATGATACCATGTTTAGTTTCATTTATAATGGTTAATAATGCTACTGTCCACTAATGTTGCTTAAATTTCATACACAATATACGGATATTTACATACATACTCATTTATATCTGTCTATCTATATATATATATATATATATATATATATATATATATATATATATATATATATATATATATATATATATATATATATATATATATATATATATATATATATGCAATATTTAAATAATTTTCAGTCTTCATTATTTTTTTGCTTTCCGCAATTCAGTCTTGCCGAACTGCGTTGCAGAAGGGTAAGTGCTCTTACCTTCGGTTCAACAGTTCGTTGATTCGAATCCCACCTTGAGCAGGGATGTTAGTAACAGTTCGGAATGCATTTTAAACCGTAGCTCCCTATCTAGTTGGCACTCGTGTGCAAAAAGTGCCCGTTCATCGACAAAGGAACTGAACTTTAGCCAAATCTAAGCAGATGAGTTTCAAAAACTATCCTGACTTGCAGGTTCTGATGAATGCTTTTCTATCTTAATCTCATTCCTTCAGTTTGTTCGATAAAAATAAGAACCAAGCATGCTTGAAAACTAAACACTGGGAGTTCCTTGTTAGGCTGACCACTTAACCGCCACATATGCTTCGAATCTCATGCCCTGCGGACCCGGAAGCAGGTATGCAGGCTCCCACGAAGGCTGTCGTACCGCTGAGTTAAATTTAGTTTCTCTTATTATATACAGAAAATAACATAAATATTTATCAGGCTTATTTTCTATTTCTGCTTTAAATTAAAAAATAAAATTTTTGAATTCTTTATTATTATAAGAAAAAGTGTTTACCAGAACTTCCCACAGCATAATTCATTCTATAAAATAGAAATTATGTTAAAAACATTGCTTCTCAAAAAATGTTTAGATATAAAAAATATATTTATGATTTTCAAACAAAAAAAATTATAAATGAGAATTGATGTAATAATAATCATTTATATTATAAATATTGAAAAAGTATTACTAATGCTAATCTTCAAGTATACAAAAAGACATTGTTTTATTAGAATTTGCGATTTTATATACATTTTAATCAAATTTCTTTTCGAACAATATAAAATCTAAATTGAAAAAATGAATACAAGCATTAAAATGGGGAATTTTTTTTTAAATCTGTTTTGTTTTAGTATATATTTTCATTCTCACAAAACGATAGTATTTAACATGTGTTCCTACTTTTAATTCTACAAATTATAGCTTTAGTTAAAATCCATTGAATCTTTAAAAATGAAAGTTCTCTTTTTAATCTGACTTTATATTTTAAAAGTATGATTATGAGCACGCAACTTTTAATTTTTCACTTTATTAGAGAATATTCCAAGAATTTATGGAATGAGAAGTAAGAATATTAATATGCAGACAAAACATGACAACCAAAAATTTTAAACTTACACTTAAAAAAAATCAACAAACTACTTATTTAAGTATTTATATATAAATCAGTATAAAATTTCTTATTATTTAAAGAACTTATTTTTATTTTCATACTAATATATTCTAATTATAAGCTTCATTTTAGGAGGAAAGAGACAAAAAGCAAACGATATGTTATTTTAAGAATTTTTGGAACAGGTCTATTTTTGAAATTTCTCATGAAATGTATGATAAAGAAGTACTTGCATGAAAATTTACATCATGATAATACTTTATGATAAAAATATGAATTATTATTCCTGTTGAGAATGCTTACACTTAGATATATTAATTTAAGAAATTTTGTTGTGAAACACAATTTAATTGTAGAATTTGTTGAAGAACTATTACTATCTTCATTTTGGCAACCTTAATTGCAGAATGGAAGAACACCATTTTGCTGCTGACTCTTTAGCATCCAACTCAATTAACTCATACCTTATTTGTTCAAAATAAATTTTTGAAAACAATAATTAATTAAACATGCTCGCCTTTAAGCAAGAATCGTGACCCGGTAATAAGGAGCCATGTTTCTTTCTTACGCCAAAAGCAATCTCCCTTCATGCGACCTTGATGTTAATACCATGAATAAATTATTTTGAGGTTGGGTTACATTCAAATCATGATGGAATTAAAGTAATAATATTTAAAAAGTAGGCGGTAACTTTCTTTCAAAGATATGGCAACACCTTGTTTGCTTTTAAAGTATTACGTCTCCTTCTAATCAAACCATTGTTTAATTCAAACCTCGTGAATCATCCTTATGCCATGAATATTTCTTTCATAATAATGCAATTAACATGCTCCAATTTGCATTAATTTTATTTAAAAAAGTATTTTTAATGTTTTATATGCAATTATTTATAAGAAACTAAATTACAATGAATTAAAATGTAAATATAACCAGTGTATTAATTCAATTTATTCTCTTCAGTGGTAAGTTAAATAATACTGAAAGCCAAACCTAATATTTAACTTGAATCGAATAAATATGGTGAAATTACTCATAGAAAATTATTTAATTGAAATTTTAAACTTGTTTCTTAGAATGGTTTTGAAAATTCATTAAATGCTTAATAATTTTATACAAAGAATCAATATCTGCCAAATAAAATACTTTTCAGTTAATGGAACTTCAGAAGGCGCCAAAATTAAATATTGACTCTTCAGATATCGCCAAGAATAAATCTTGGTATGAAATTCAACAATGAGACATATTTAAAGTATTTGTGGAAAACTACTTCATTTTTTGATATTCAACAATGAAACAAATCCAGAGTTCTTAGGATAAATTGCTTTATTACATTTATATTAATATATCATTCATATTTTGTTGTCTTAATTATAAAAACTAAAAGGTAACGGAAATATTGCCAACGAAAAATATGATTAAATATAAAATATATAAGAAGAATTTTTACTTATGATATCATTAAATTTAAGGAAATTGCCAATTTCTCTGGCAGTTTTTTTGTCTCCATTAATTTAAAAGTACCGCTGAAACTATGAGACTGCTAATTGGTTTTTTTTAAAATTCTTTTATATTTTACTTTTTTTATTTTCAAGTTACTATTAGAATTTTTATTAAATTTGCATTTATTACAGCATTTAGTTATCAAATTATAGAAAATCGAATTTTTTTACTGCGCAATGGTTTTGTCAGTACTCCTCATTTATTTCTTCCAATTAACTTTTTCCAATGCAAAACTTTAAAAAATCGATGATGTTGTGTGGTTCTTTTATATATATATGTTTGTGGATAGATGGTAGTGTATATTGTTATGAAACTAATAAAAAACATCTGAATGAACTAAGTACACTTTTCTTTCCTTTTGTCAACTAAAAGAAGAAATTAAAAAAATAAACTCTCTATTTTAATTAAAGTATTATTTTTTAACAATCAAATTACATAGTTGAATTTGGCATTAAATTTATGTAAAAGCTTGAGAACATTAATTGTATGTACATAAGAAACTGTGACATCATACTTCTGTTATTGTGATCTTGGGCCAAACTATCATGATAGTTTGTGAATCACTGAAGTTACTGGAAGAGTAAATTTTTAATTAATATTTTTCGTTTCCAAAATAAACACCAATAATTAATTATTATTATTTTTACTTCCCAAAGTTATATTAGAAATAGAGATATTCCTTACTAAATTTTATCAGTGCTTAATAATCCTGATGCTTAATGTGCATTTTGTCGAACATCTCATTCATTTCCTAATATTACTCTAGGTAAACAAAGCTTCTAACGCCGCAAAAAATATAAAAATTTTTTTGAGTTTACCAGGACACATCTTTCTTTGACGCGCAGCAATTGTAAGTAAAACATTCATTATTGTTCATAGCTTATCTCCCGAGCCCGCTATTGCAATTACAATATGCAACGCCATCTAGTGGTAACATGCGTAACTAATTTTGAAATTTCTAAATTGAGTTATTGTTATTTTTTAAAAATAAATCAATTAATTTACTCATCTAACGATCACTCATTCTCATTTTGCTGTTAAGTTTAGGTCTTATTTTACGATCAAATGTTCTGTCAAACGTTCTTCATAAAAATATGTGTTTAAAATAGTTTTTTTTAATATAAAGTACAGCTAGAATAGTATATGATTCATAATAATATGAAAAAAAAGAACTATTTTTGAAAATCTTAATGAAATGCTATTAAATGCTGCGATTTAGTGAAAGCAATGACTTAACAGCACATTAATCGAAACGATCCGTTCCACGTTAGATTAATTTGAGAAATAACACCAAAATACAAGAAAGATTGTTATCAACATCACGTGAGTATTTTCCTATAAAAAAAGAGGATAATTTTGGAAAACTATTTGTCGTTGGAAATGTTTTATAAGGTAAATACACAGAGAAAAGCATTGCCTTATATGGACATCAATAATAATTACGTCTATTTGTATACTAGGGCTTATTTCCTTTGTGGTTGATGCATTACCAGAGTTGGGCTCCTCCAAATCAATTACCTTGTTCATTTTAATTGTTATTAGGATTAATGGCTTATGATATATAGGTGACACATTATATGTTTAATGTATCATAGCAATACACAGGTGTTTAAATAAATTAAGCGATTGCTGATTGTTCATTTTAGCTTCGATTAAATGTGACGAACTGTAATAAAGAAGACAGTCGAAAAGAATTGCCATAATTCACATGTGAATATTATTCTTATCTAAATATTTGTCTTATAAGATAATTTATCCAACTATCATCATTTCTTGCATAACAAACACTTTTTGGATAAGATGGTAGGTTGGATAAAATGCATATCTGTGGGAGAATTTAGTAAACGTAAAATGCTGGTATTTTAACTTAGTTTTTCTAGATCTACGCTTATATTTTAATTTGATGTAAATAAACACAAACCATAGATTCCTATGTATAAAAGGATATTTACTTCCGCTGCTTAATATTGATAGGAAAGGGGGAAGGGGTTGGGGATCGCAAAGGGAAAAACATTTCGGCACAAACAAATTGATCGCCGTCAGCGCTGTGAATGACCATTATTACACAAATTGATAAATCATGGAGCAGCAAACAAGTATTTTAATTTTATTACGTCAAAGTGGGAAAGACAAGGCAAATGCAGCAGCATTTAAATTTCATCCCTGTCATCAAATTAACATATTGCTTTAGTCGCGAAAACCCAGGGCGGTCGGCAGAAGGGGGAGGGAAAGAAAAATATCTTCCCCCACCCATCCCTTACTGTCCCCCCCTCACTTAAATCCTTCTACCAGCTGTTGTTTGGAGCCATTTTAATTAAAAATAAGAAAGACGCGTGTAACTTACTTTACAAGTACCTCTTTGCGTTCTTTAATTTAAGATGAAATGAAGCAATAAATGCTGTTAGAGCGTGGGGTGGGGGTTGGGATTCGGGATGAGGGGGAGGAGAGAGGAAAAGCTTCGCATTTACTGTCGCGAATATTTTCTAAAAGACCGGAACAACACGTCTTTTGTTTCAAATGAAAGAATTCTGTGTTTAACGAATAATCGTCCGCTTAAAGCTAGAGCTCGGCATTATTCTTAAGTAGTTTTGATTGCTAAACAACGCTAAGAGAATTATTATGCTTCTCTCTTTCACTTTGGCGATATTTTTTTTCGCCCTCTCTCGTACGTCGAGTGTATGTCTTATTTTGCTGTCTTTAATGTTGTTAAAGTTGTTTAAGTAGTTTCCTAAAAGTGGGAGAAGTGTGTACGACTGGGCGCGAAAATTTTCTCTCTTTTCGCGCGCGGGTAAAAGTCCCCACCGTCTATCAAATAAATGAAGGGAGTTGAGTTGTAAAAGTTCTGCTTCTGGCGTTTTGTGCCCCTAATTGAAATCGGTTGCTTATTTCCAGGTGTGTGTTTGTTACTGACGCCAATGTTTTGCCTTTGTCCCAGGAAAATAACTCGGAAAAGTTATTTAGACAAGTCATAAAATATGTTTAGTTAATTAAAGTTGGCGCCAAAAAGCGCAAAAATAAGTGGCATGGTTTAAAGGTTTTGGCATTTTTGACATGTTTTCAGGAATGTAATATAGGCCCGTCGTAGGAATGCCTCTCAGAAATTATCTGAATAAATCATTATTGTCAAAAAGTTTCTCATGTTTTCGTAAAATGCAAAAATGAATACCAGATTTCGTTCAGTCCCGATAACTGCCACTTTCCCCCCCAATCGTCTGGGGGAACGATTGGTATTCAGTGCACAGCATTCTTTAAAATGACAGCAATGATCTTAAATACACCAGAGGTCGCATCTTATTATTAAAAAACGGGGAAAAATACTTAATTTCCCAGAAATTTTTTTTAAAAAATCAGTAAATAACCGGAATTTTATATATTTTTAACTTTTATAAAGATAGTGGGAAAAAATTCAAGTTAAGTTATTAATTTTCATTTGATGCAAAATCTTGTAAAGTTAGAAACAAAATAATTAAGATCAGCAGAATGTAAACTATGAATGACAGCAATGATGTTAAATACACCAGTGGTCGCATCTTATTATTAAAAAACGGGAAAAAATATTTAATTTCCCAGAAAAAATTTTCAGACAAAAAAATCAGTAAATAACCGGAATTTTATGTATTTTTAACTTTTATAAAGATAGTGGGGAAAAAAATTCAAGTTATGTTATTAATTTTTATTTGATGCAAAATCTTTTAAAGTTAGAAACAAAATAATTCAGATCAGCAGAATGTAAACTATGAATGCTAACCAAAATTTAAATCTTAATTAAATAAAGTTACGAATAATTTAATTTTCTTAAGGAATAAAATTTTATTATTATTACAAAAATGCGCATAAAATTCTTATAATTATTTGAAATATTGGGGAATATTTTGCAAGTGGAAATATAGTTAAATATTTATTAAACATGTCATTAAACTCATTAAACATTCATTATAAAATTCACTAAACATGCCTAATCCAATGGAAATCAAAACCAAATGTAAATAATGTAATATGTCAAATTTTATGCTTATATAAAATGCCAATTGTAAAATCAAAATATTTTCATATTATTTTATGAAAAAATAATCTGTGTTATTTCATGAAGATTTCAAAGTGTGAAAAAGAATAATGCTGCTGGATGTAATCTCAAAATTAACAGCTTTCAGAACCACACAATTATTAAACTGTTTCTATTGAACTGAACATAATTAGAACAATGTCACCACTCACATAAAAAACAGAATTTTGTGTTTGTTCTTCTTTTCTGCATACGGCAACTAATTAGACCGAGACCTATGGTTCAAAGTTGATTCGGATTCCATAAAAATACCCTAGCCCTAGATGGGATTCGAATGCATGAACTGTTGAACCGAAGCTGGCAAAAAGAAAACAGAAGAAATTGTGGCCACGTAACATCACAGGAAGTGATGAACTTGACTGATACGGCGTCTCTCAACATGCTATAATTGAATACAAATTTGCCCAAATGAACCACAAATCTTCTGAACTTGTATATAACAAACTCAGTTTCATGGGTGTAAGTCTATTAAGAGATGGTCATCATGATAAACGGTAATGAATACCGGTTCTCTGAAACAACCTTGTAATTCTAACATAAAAATGAAAAGACAAATGTATTTCATTGATACTCAAATTCTTTTTCAAGAATAGTGAGAACAATTTGGTGTAAGAAGACGGAAAAGTTTGCAAATAAATTTAGAAGATGCTAACAAATTTTGCATTTTAATTGTCCTTGAAATTTTTTAATTTGTACTATTTTTCTATAAAAATTGTAATTCTATTTAAAAAAATTATTCCTTTGATAGTTATGATGACGTATATGTATAACGAAGGACAAATTAAATTAAGAGCAGCATATATGACAACTAACATATTATTCTGTGGAATAATAAGTTTGATATCTGCTATTTTTCTTGTAAATTTTTGTTCTCCAACGGTGGTTAGAACAACAACTAGTGAACGCCCTGCAAGAAATCTATACTCTTTGTAGGTTTTACCATTTCTAACCCAATTGAAAATGTAATAGAGTTTCGATGGCCGTGTGTGGGGACCATTGAACAAGCGCGGTATTTCTGCGTCAACAAATAAGATATCCTATTCTACGTCCTAAATTAAATGTCCTTTTAAGTCTGAATTGGGAACTGTATTTTTAAGGAAGAATTCAAAAATGGATGCATTTTTTAAGGAAGCACTTTACGTCGTACTTTATGTCCTTCGAAAGGGTGTCATGGGAATGTTTGTGACAACTTTAGACCCTTCCGTGACCATAATGGTCTTCAAAGTTTACCTTGGTCGATAATTTAAGATTCTTCTTCTTCTTAGAGTTGGGTTTGTATGTCATTGGGCACCTCTGCTTTTATCAGCATTTTGTACCATTAACTCCAAACCCAATGTTTCCTAGTTCCAGTTGCTCGGGTCAACCACTTTATTAACAAAGTCCGATAACCCTTTCATGGAGTCTAAGTGTAACTCTCTAGTATGGATGATGCGTAAAGAAGTTCATCTAGGGAGGGCAAGAGCCTCACATTCGTAAATGACATGCTCTGCTGTTTCCTCTTGCGTATGTCATTTCTAGCAGATAGAGTCTTGCTGAAACAGTCCCATCTGGTCAGAAAGTCAGTCATGCTAGGGATAGCTTCCTGACTTTCACCAGAAGATGGTTTGGAGGTCATTTTTACATTAAGACCGTCAGAAGGATTCATTGCTGCCCCTTTACTAGATTGCCTCTGAGTTCCCTTGTCTTTTTCAGCAAGGTCTTCTTCAGAGGCTTCACGTGCAAATGCAGAAAGGTTTGTTATTTCGTGTGTCTTTTCAGCCACAAGATAACAATTAATAAGCTCAGGTAATATGACAGTCCACCCAGCATTGCCTGAGTTACTGGGCAAGGCAAATTACTCTAGAAGTTCGCCAGGCAACTAGAGGCTCCGTTAAGACACCATTACCGCGGTGCCAAATAACCTTAGACACGGGTCGCATAACACCAGGGCTTACGGGAGCTGGTTCACGGCCTGTGATTCTATATTCAAGGCTATCCTGTCATTCCTACAGGACATTCGGCTATCCACCACCTGCCGACGTGCCTGGTGGCTGCTCAAGCCCCAGGAAGGTACGTGTACCCCCTAGTTCCAGGATTTAAGGTTCTGGTTTCACATCCTGGATTTTGAGCTGAATTAATAGCACATTTTAAAGCCCCAAATGATTCACATTTCCAAAAAAGATAAGCACTACGGCATTCGACACTTGACCTTGAAGCGATGCAACAAAGCTCCCCAGTTATCCGTTTATTTGTGAATCTTTCATCTGTAAATTCTTCTCTTGATTCGAAAAATGAATGAAGGATTTATACCTTGCCCCCTGAGAGAATTTCCATCCATTTGCAATTGCATTTTTCTTGATATTGCATTTTGAGTAGCCTCACGAAATCCAGGCCGTTAATTCATTATTTTTACTGCAAGTAATTCATTATTAGTAAATACGAAATGACTCTGCCAATTCATTACAAATAGTAATATAAGCAAAATAAACGCAATACACTGCTGGAAAAAAGTAGGACACTCATATTTTATAAATTATGCTTTACATTTTAGCGCAATCAATTCAATTTTTCTTTTTTTCTTTTATTAAAGTAATTTTTCTTTATTTTCAGTGAAGGAGTTTTATTTACCATTAAGAAAATTCTATAAAATAATAATTAAGGGTTTTTGGCATGTGAAAAAAGTAGAAGGACACCTGCAAAAATATTCTCATTTTGGAATCTGTAGCAGTTTAATAGGTTGAAAACATTGTTCTTTTAAACTGTCTTTCTTTTTAAAAGATATGTTTTGTTGAAAAAATTCCTCAATTTTTGTGCAGTTTAATGGCCCGGGAAAACCTTTAAGCGATTTTCAAAAATGCCGAATTGGGGCATGTAAAGATGTGGGCAAAAGTGTAACAGAAATTTCAAATCACCTACATGCCAGTCTAAGCGCTGTTTCTAACTTGTTGAAAAATCTGAAGAATCAGAGGAAAGCGAAGATTGGCAGACTTAAATAATTGACTCTAGGTAATCAAAGAAAAATCTTTAAAGAATTTAAAAAAACACGTGGAAGCATTGAAAAATCGGAAGACCCATCTGGAATCACACATGAAATCAGAAGAACAATTTACAACTAAATAAAAAGATTGGATATGCTCATATTTAAGAAAAGACACACTGCATTAAATGGAACGAAAGGCATATTGAACACAGACTACAGTGGGTCAAAGAACACTTGTATTGGAACTCCAAATGGACTTCAGTTATTTTTTTCTCATGAAAAAAATTCTTTTTCATGAAAAATTTTCATGAAAAAATTCATGAAAAAATTTTGATGGCCCAGGCTGTTGTCAATGTTATAAGGATTTTCTGGATACACAAGAAGAAACTTATTCTTCCAGACAGATAGAAGGAGGCAGTTGAATGGTTTGGATAGATGTCAGGTATGGTGAAAAGACTAATCTAGTGTTTCTGGATGGAAGACAGAAATATGCAGATTGTATTCAAATTTTAAATTCAATTCTTCTTCCCTATGGTGCTGAGCTAGACGGAGAAAATTGGATACTTCAAGAAAATGGAGCATCCATTCACTCGGCCAAAAGTGCTTGAAGCGATAATATTCGGGTTTTGCCATAGCATGTGCTAAGAGTACAGGCCTTAATATTGTTAAAAATATATAGTCAGCAGTTGTTCGGCTTCTTTACACCGGGGACAAGCAATATGAATCTTGGATCGAGCTTCAAGAAACTTTAAATTGTGTTTTGGACATCATTTGGGAAACCAAAATTCAAGACTTATACGATTGAATGGCTTTTGAAGTGGTTAAAGCAAATGACAGAAGAATTTCTAACTAACATGACTTTTATTTTCATCATTTAGAGCTGTCCTTCTACTTTTTTCACACAGTAGGATGTGAATAAATTTTTAATTGTAGTAAGCAAGTAAAGTTTTATATTTCATGTTACAGACATACTTATCTGATTTTAAAAGTGATTAAAATAATGAAATTATTTTGTAAAAATTCAAAGATCTCCTCTTATATAAAAACGTAGTGTCCTTCTACTTTTTTCTAGCAGTGCAAAACTTCGATATATATCTTTTATCTCATTAAGAAAATACAATTAATGAAATAAATTACTCTTTCAATCATCAGTTTGATTACAAAACTCACTTGTGTATTCTATAAAAACTATGTGCAGTACATGTATACTATTTTCTTGCCATTCAATTTTATGCCATAATTTTGTCTATAACTGTCTTAGTGTTTCAACACTTATATTCTTGTTAACGTTCACGGAAAGAATTAGAAATAATAAAAATTAAAACAAATATGGATTGTAATTTAGAAGAATTTAAAATAGGCCATTGCATTCCCGAACTTTCCATTGTACACCAATCCAGTTTCTGCATGCGGAAGGAAATGTTATTTTAAGAATGAAGCTAAAAGTTAAATATTTACATTGAGATTATTTGAAATACGGCGTTTAAACATAACACTGATAATTACTTTTTGAAAATTAATCGAAATAGAAAATATGAAAAAATTATAACAACTTTGATAGATATCAGTTTGTGACTGATGCTAAATTATGACCAAAATGGTGGTCATTGCAATTGTTTTTATAATTCCATCACAAAATTGGTATAACTGTAACATTTTAAATCCATCCTGGACATTGGCACTAACTTTGACCGATTGATTACCAAGCAATAGCACTAAATCAATTGCATGAATTTATTGTTTTAATGCTATATATTATTTCAGTTCCTCCCTGATTAATACTGTATCTTATTCTTAAACGTTTTTATTAAATTTGCAAAAGGAACCAATATTTCCTCTGCATCTTTACTTGGATTGGCTTCAGTCATTTTAACAAGTTTTAGGCATCTTGGCAAACCCATTTGGCGACGAAATTTGCTTGAGTGTCAAATAATTGCCTCAATGCTAAATTAAGAAATTCGAGAAATTGAAGTCTTTATGTTTTGAGTACTCATACAATGAGCGCTATTTTTTGCCAATTACATATGAAAATGTGTCTTTATCATAAGAACTGAAAACAAAAGGAACTAAATTAATCACTATAAGAACATGAATAAATTACGATTGATGACTAAAAGAATCAAATGAATATGCATTTATGAAGCCCAGCAAAATAGTTTTTATTGCAGCTTATAAAGGCATTCCGAATATTTTTATTTTTTAAAAATGATATATACTTCATTGGAAAGCAGTGGGACATGACCAATTAAGGAATTCCCCTCTCAGCAATAAAACTCCCCTCTCGAGAAGTGTTCGAATCGAAATTAGCCATTCCTCGCAATGAAGGAAATGCAGCGTGCAAGTGACTGCCATTCGAAGTCGAAGGGATGACGGGCCATCCTTCTAACATAACGACGTGATTACGGCGTTCGTTTTCGGCGGACATTACTCCTCCTTTGTTCGCAGCCTTTCAGTTACAGCCTGTTGTTTGTAAGACATGTCGGCAGGGGAAAAAAAAATAAAGAAAGATGAAAAAAAGAAAGCGAGGAAAAGAAATAAATACGATTGTTCATTTCGTCACGATTACTGAGAAAAACTACAATAAAAGAAAGGGGGGTAGGCAATAAATAAAATAAATAACGAGGACAAAAATGAACAGTGATCTGTGGCAATAGTGACTCGACTAGCACTCAACTTAGAACCTCTTAAAACGCCCTAAAAGATCTATTTCCAACGCCAAACGACCCGTAAGCCGATCGCAACCGTAACGGCGAGCGTCACGGCGCGTGCGCGCCATTTAACCAATGGAAGCGAACCGCCCGGTTCGCGCCAGTTAGTACCAAATGGGACAAAACAAAGAGAAAAGTGTTAGAAGTCCTTTTCCAAATCATCGAGCCGATTTGATTGAAAACAGGGAGCAAAAGCAGATTAAGGAACAAACGCGAAAGTCAAATCCTGTTTTTCAATTTTCCCCTTTTTTTCCGAAAGAGCGGGAAATATATATATATACATATATGCGCAAAAGATTGAAAAAAGGGGGGAAAAACTGCTAATGCCAAAATCGCAAACGAAATTTATATTTTTGCAGCGCTTATTGTCGTCTGCTTCTGAAAATAAGCGATTCTGTCAAATTGCCAGTTACGTGGGATTTGTGAAGCATTAAGTGAAGAGGCGGTGGAATAGAACAATTCAATTTTTCCCCCTATTCTCCCTCTATTTTTCCCCTTTTTAGGGAAAAAAAAGATCTTGAGCTGTCTGATGTTATTAAAGCCAGATGTCATTGGGCAGAAAACAATACGCGTCATAAAAGAAGTTCGAATATTCTCTCCCCTTAAAGAAGGAGCAAACGATTAAAGTAACAGAAACTCCATCAAAATTCCATTTCGTCCCCTCCTCTTCAGTTCGCATTTATTTCTTCTTCTTTTCCCCTTTACCCTCCCCCCTACTCGAACTGAAAGCTATTACGACAACGAGATTAAAGGAAATGGAAATTTTAATATCAGCTTCGCAATATCCACCAAATTAGAAGGCATTAAAAGTTCCATTAGAATAATATGACTGAATTTATTATCCAATCGGAAAATAAATTCACATCAATTGTGTTTCTTCCCCCCCCCTCCCCTCGCCTCTTACGCCAAACAAGTAATTTGTGTTAGGGATTTTCTCTCCTACTTATATATAATTGAGAGATGTTTATTTTAACAATTCTTTTCACTATTCTTATTTATTTGCTGCCGAGAGATTCTTGAATATTAGAGCATTGAAATATTCCAATAAAGTTGATAACTCCCTTTTATTTCATTTTAAAGAAAATTATAACTTCGAATGGAACAGAGAAATTACCGTTTATTTGTTCTGTTTCAGCTGTAATAAAAGAATAAAATACTTTGAGGGAATATTATAATAGTCCGAATAGTAACATAATGTATTAAAAAAGGAAATAGCAATTCATATATTTTCAAAATGAACGCGATTTTATAGAAAATAAAGGCGGAATAAAGGATAATAAGGAATAATACAAATAGTTTAATGATTTAATGAAGTATTGTACAACAAAAAGAATTTAGTAGTATTTTGTATATTTATGCGAAAGAGGAAATTTATTTATTTATGTTTACAAAAAATAAACTCCCCCCCCAAAAAAAAAAGAAAAAATGAAAAGAAAAATACGTGAACATTTAACTTTATCTATGGACATTATTACACAAAACAAACCAATTAAAGAGAAATATTATTTTTAGTACCATTTTTTCTCCCAGATTGAACTATAACCTTCCTAGAGGTCGCGGTGGGCTGATGGGTCAGGGGGTCGTCCTCGTTGGCCGAAAGTTGTGAGTTCGAAACCCAGCTTGACCGAAGATTCGTGATGTTTGCAAAAAATGGCTGGGACATGTTAAACAGATCGTGGTCACAATGTCATTTCTCCATGGGTCAACAAGTGTCAAGGAGTCATCTGCTTGGACGCTCCCGTTTTACTGGTGGAGCCCAACCCGGGACCAGGAAGCATGTTGGAGCAACAACAAATTGAATAAACAATTTGATCGAGTTACTCTTAGAAATTTTTATTTTACGAAACATATATTTTTGGTTTAAGAAATTTAAGACTATTTTTGAATGGAAGAGGAAATGATGCATACCTATTTGTTGATAATGTACAGTATGACAAGTGGAAAATGCATCAATTCACACTTGCTACTAATAAAATACAAATTTAGGGTTATTTTGCTCAAAAAAAAATTGATTCCCCCAACACAAGTAATATTAATTTAGTTTCAACAAATTGTACAAAACATTCTTGTTTATAAGTCAATAAAGCCTTTGTTAAACAATGTTTTATTCTTTCTTAATAATATATAAATGAAATTTTAAAACTACTAAATTATCAATCTGCTTATCAAACTGCCTTTTCCCTCTATCTGAGTGGGTACACGAGAGGAATCACCTTTCAGCAGGAGCAAAGGACATTTCTAGACTGTCCTTGCTGTTCCGTTAATATGGCTCCCCTGGACATATCTTAACCTGCCTGAATTTTAAAAAAGAAAATAGCCTTCGGGACCCATCGCATTTTTTAGACAGTTTAGATATTTTTGGTTTTATGGGGGTTGTCTAGCTTAGCAAGACAATCTGAGACAAGTAACAAAAACATTATCAATCTCTGAAAAATTTTTTAAAGTGCATGAAAATTAAACATTTATAAATTCCTATTCAATAAACCTTTAATTAATATTAAGATTTCATAATAAATTTCCAAATAAAGTAAAACAATTCTGCGTAAATAATTAATTGCTAATTATTATAATAAGTATAATAAAACATTTATTATGTAGGTGGTTTAATGTCAATATCATAACATTTTTTTAGATGTTTCAAAGAAATTTAACCAAAAAATTGAGATTTTAAATTGCATTTGATGTTAAAACTCTTTTTTATTTTTTCAACTTTTATAAGCACATAAAATTGGTTTGCTCTAAAGTAATTCTTTTTTAAACTTCTAAAATATATCTCAAAAGTTTTTAACTTTGTATGTTCAATAGTAAATTGAAATACATAAATTGCATGTAATGAAAATTGCACACATTTCCTAAATGTGGAGCTTACAATTTATATTTAGTTGTTATGACTTGTATCATTTTTTTCTGACACAATTAAAATATTTAATGTATGATATTGCCTCGAACCTGTCGTTTCCAGGATTGCTCAATAACACAAAATACCTTCATTTTATGTGTGAAATAAAGGACGCTACCTTTATTTCACACATTAACAAACATTACATTAATCATTAGCACAAACATAAATTTAGATGATCTTTCCCACGTTCTTCAAAGACACATCGTCCTCCGCTGCCACTCCCATTGTCACTCCAACATGTCTCTTCCATCGACACAGAGCGAAATCCAAAGTTCTCGTTTCTGCTTGATTTTCACATAATGCAAAGCATTAACCATAAAAATAACTTGGTGACGATTTTGTTCTAAACACAGTCTCCTTGTGTTTACTTTTACAATACATATCTTCTATAAAACACGAAAAATTAATTTATTTGTACATATATTAACGTCGTAAATTAAGAAAAACTTGCAGAATTCTTGTAGTCAAAATAGCCTCTTTTTTTTTTTGCAATATTAAAGATTATCACGAGCGCCACCTATCGTATCTCACTGGAACTCCGTTGAATTCATTTAAAAGATTTCAATGGAAATTATTATTTTTTATTGTCAGAAATTTCATTTGTTTATTATCAGATATATGAGATAATTTTGAAAGAAAAAGGAATCCATGCAAAAAATATAGGTAGGAAACTTTCAAAATGCACTTCTTCTTTTTTATGCCTATATCTCGTCCAGTTCCTTGCCATAGGTTGGTAGCGTTTCCATTCTGTAGCTATTTTTTGCTTTTTTAGGATTGCTTTAACCAGGTATTGCTTTAACCAGATTAGGATTGCTTTAACCAGATTGCTACAACTTAAATTAAAGTCTGAATGACAACAAACATTTATATTTAAAGCAGGAATTGAATTTATATAGGTTGTTGCATATAAGACCAAATCGCTGACCATTCAGCCTATGACAGTAGCGTTTTAAAGCAGGGCTCCATATAGCTATTGCGCTAAAATATAGACATTTGTTATTATTTATAAATAGGCTTTATTCAAATACCTTTGCATAAAAATTAGACATATTATAAATACTTTAATTATAGAGGACATTTCCCCTTTTGGGGGAAAAATGATATCTTAATTTAATATTAAAGTTGTGTTTTTGAATTCCTTATCAATAGAAATCTCCATGGTTGTTTACTGTTTCCCTATCCCATTGGGACTCAGAATAATCTTACTTATGCATTATATTTTGCAAATTTTCTGGAAATCTATTTCTTACAAAATGTGTGTCTTTTGTTCATTAAAAAAAATTCACTTTTTATCATTCATTTAATTAACATGTTACTAATTTATTTATTTTTTACTAAATTTTGTCAGTTTAAATAAGGATTTTATATTCTGTAATTATTTAAGATAACAAGTATAAATGTGATGTGGAGGAAAAGCTGGATCAGGTAGATTAACCATGGCCTAGTAAAATGAAATAAAATCATTTTGGGTACTTAAAAAAAACCAAAATTCATGCCAAAATCATAATTCAAAATTTTGAATAAATCGTTAGCAGAAAAATAGTTTTTCTCTGTTGGTGTTTTTGATGTGATTACTATTCTATACAACCTCTTCAGCAACTTTGTATGAAAAAAAATTTATATACAACTGTATTGTGCCAAATGACGAAAAAGAAATGAATTCCGGCATTTGATAGTTTGCTTATCGTTCGCTGAGGAATGTGCAGCTTTAAGTGGATTCTACATACACCCACAGCACTGAAGTGAACTTATGAATTCTTGAAGATTGTTTTCTATATTATGAATGCTTGAAGATTCATCCATCGCTCATGAATCGAACCCATGAATGCCAGAGTACTAATCCTTCAGCTGATATTTAGGATGACATAGATTTAGCCTGAATTCCAGATCACCTTAAAATGTGGTGCAGCCAACTAAATGAAGATGGAAGAGGCTACGAAACAAAGCCAAAATTCACATTCTGTCAGAGTTTCAATTTAAGAAATTGCTCGAAGAAAACATTTCTGTTTTTGCGGATTTTGATGACTATTATATGGCATTTCCATCTGGTTCACACGAACTTACTGCGCTGCCATTTGTAATCTACTCCTTCTCCCGTAAATAAATCCATAAAAGAATATAGTTAAAAGTAATGTACAGATATATTGCAATTCATCGTATGCAACATGCATAGTAAAATAAAAGTTGGTATTAAAAGATCACGCTGTGGAAGCGCATAGATAAGTGAAACAGAATTGAGCCGTGACGTTAAAAACGGGCTTCTTATTATAATAGAGATTAACTTTTGCCATCCATTTCAGCACATTTGCATCATCTGGGCGGCAAGAAAAACGGATTCGCTATTAGTCGCGGCATAATGAGGACAAAGCGCTCTAGCGACACCAATTAAAAATATTAACATTTTACAAGGCACAAAACCACTTTAGTGGCGCCTCTCGCCATCCATTACAAAAGACCGAGGAAAAATCTCTTCCCTTCCCACCCCCACAACGCACCTCCTTAACGTACTAATAATCACAAAAGCTACAATGAAGAGTAACTAAAACATTATAATAACCTCTAATTACATTCGTAATTACAAGACGATACTGGGGGGGAAATCGGCAGAAGGGGGTCTTTTGTCTAACTCTTCCCCGATCTCCTTTTCTCCAACTTCCCGCGAGGAGAGAGTTTATTCAAGGCGAAGGAGTTAATATCGCGGGGGTGGAGCCTTGCTTTTCATTTGGCATTCCGGCGCTAATAAGGAATCAAGTGGGGGTCGACGACTTAAGGAGTCTTTTGTTGAAATCCCTGCGGATCGGATGCCGTTGCCTTAGATTTAGGTTTGAGAGGGCTGTCTTAATTAGTGTAGCGTAACTGCGCCTGTAACTTTAGAATTTAGTTATTATTGCGCTGATATTCAATGAATTGCATTCATTTTTGAATCAAGCCACAAATATTCTTGTCTTCGGTTATATTTTAGATTGTATCTTGAATCAATAGACTGAAAAGTGTGTACAAGAGAAAATTTTATGTGGTCTCTGAAATTTTATTACCATTTAAATCCTATTACCACTTAAAATTTTTAATTTAGTTGTTATTGGGCTGATTTAGTTGTTAATGAATTAAACAATGAGTAATTTTCACTCTTCAACTATTATAGATTATAACTTGCATGAATATTCGCAAAAGTGTATGCAAAGGAAAGTTTCCTTTAAACAAGAAAGATTTACAAAAAGCATTATCGTACATTTTTCTGTAGAATATATTTTCATAGTCATTATGATCTTTACAATGTTTTCCATTTTTCTCAGGTAAATTGCTCCATTATAATCTCAAGTAGGCATTAAAGAGCATCAATTATTACTGACAGAGGCATAAAAATAAGCATTATGAAATATGAAAAATGGTTTTATCCCTAACCTCCACTCACTAATTGTTTACGGAAACATTTTTCAATGCAATTTCACATAAGCATGAATTTATTATTCTGATTCGAAAAGCCAAGCAGGTCATAAAGTGAACATTTTTTTCTTTCTTTTTTTCCCCATGAGAGATTCCGTTTTAGCATTAAGCTCACGCGTCTCAATTAAAATGAAAAATTAATTATAATCCTTGAAAAGCAAAGAAGCCTCCCTGAAAAACAAAGTGTGTTACTGAAAAACAAACATTTCAATCGCGGCTGTGGAGACCGATTGAAAACACATGATCTTCCATATTCCTGAGATAAGAAACAGGACTTAGTAGGCGAACGCTTAAGTTCAAAGTTTTTTCGAACTTGAACCTAAAATGTTTCTAAATCACGTGAATCTCTCGAATCCTTCCAATGGGAGTTTCAAGGAGAATTAGGATACTTTTGCGTAAGAAGTTTACATCAACAAGAAAAAAAAATCAATCAAATTTTCTTATTGTTTGCCAGCCATTTTAAAGTTATAAATAGATTGCCACAGTATTTTAAGATCTTTAACTTAAGTTTTATTCAGCAATTTCGTTACTAGATTTTTCAGAGTGAAAAGGTCCATGGAAAAGCTACATTCTATTTCCCGCCAATTCTAAAAGTTTTTATGCTGATAGAAAACTTTGTAACCACAGAAGCTTTTATTTGACAATTTTAAAGTTAAATGTGTGGACTGATTTATTTAATTTAAATGAAAAATCTCTCTCTCTCTTTGTTTATATATATATATATATATATATATATATATATATATATATATATATATATATATATATATATATATATACACATACATATATATATGTATATACATACATACATATATATATATATCATTATTTTTAAAAATCTTTTTCTGGCTTGTACTTTTTGCTATAATTTTATACAAAAAGTATTTACATTTATACATAAAAAAAATTAAGTAATTGCCAACATAAACTCCAAATAAGAATTTACATTGACAATTACTTAATTAAGTTATTACTCAATTTCCACTTTAATTAAAATGAATATGTATTGAAAAAAACTTTTTGGATCCCTGAGGTATTTCTGTATGTAATCGTGCAAATATACTTCAACTGTTCGTGCGCGCGTATAAGCGGCGAAAGCGCACGGTAGATGATCAGAAGTTCAGCTGAATGAAAACTCGATATGCTTTAACAAACAGGAGATAATTGTCTGCGGCGCTCCCTCCAGTGATTGATATACGGTCCCCGGATCGCGCGCAGGAAGCGAAGCGCAGGTTTCTGCGAAGTTAATCTAGAAATTAATTGCTGGCCTCCGCTGCTGAATGTGAAGCCTTTATGTCGGGAGGGGGCAGGGCGACAGCTGGCCCCTTAAACAGTCATCAGGGCTTGATTTGTGGCACCAATAGCCGTGCACAGAAGATTATTTAGTGGGGCGGAGGATGAAAAGCCGGATTTAATAACGCTACCTATGGTGACAATCATGAAGATGGCAGATTGCACCTTTGCATCCCGGATTCCGGAGCTTCCCGATTACAAATCGCGCATCATGTAAGCCATTTCCCGATTACTGAGTGCGATGCATATCCCGGACCACCATTCATTCGGCGACTTGAATGGGCGAACTGCGAACAGGCGAGGACTGTTGTGTCATCTCTTATAATTCAAGACTGCTGCGGGGGTGGGGGAAACGAGCTCGATGAAGCAATTCAAGCGACCATTCTTGTCGACAGGCTGGCTGCAAATCATTCACTCTGGAAATAAGTTTACAAATGTATTATCTATTCCTCACAGAGGAGTGAACTTAATTTTTCTCAGTTCCATACTTGATTCATGGGAAATTCTCGAAAACTTAGAAATTCTTAAATCGTATAATAAAATGAAGGAAATAATTGGAATTTTGATTTTTTTAAAATAATAATGAATTTTAATAAATAATGAAAATAAGTGATTATAAAGGGTTTATTTCGAAGCTGAATTTCTTAAATCTGCCCTCGATTCATGAAAATCCTTTGAAGTTCTCTCATCTCACGCAACAGAGCAGAAGAATTATGAAAACAACTGATTGTATGGCTTATTTCAAACTTGAGCAGAACCTCAATATCTTAAATCCATACTAGATCTATGGAAGAGGTTCTAGAATCCTATGAACCTCTCCTTCCATACATTAATAAGAAAAGTGATGAAAGTAATCGATGATACGGCTAAATTTAAAATAAAACGAACCCTAAATTTTTTTTAATCTATACTCGATTCGTGGAAGAATTTCGAATTCTTTGGATTTCTAATCTCATGTACTAAAACGATAAAAAAAAAAAAAATAAGACGATTGAGTGCGATTCATCCTTATGTACTAAATTTCCATTCATCCATATTGGATTCTTGGGAAATAGTTGAATCTTGTAAGCCTCAAATGTGTCATACATTGAAAAAGAAAAATGATAAAACTAAGGAAATTCATAATGAAGTCAAGAGAACCTTATATTTTCTCAAATCCATATGAGATACAAGGAAGATGCTTGAATCTTTTGTAATTTTAATCTCTAAGAAATGATACATATAAGACGATTGATATCAGGGCTTTGTTAGAAATCAAGCGAAGACGAAATTTTTTTCATACCTATTCACAGAATGAATATTAAAACACGATATTCAAATAACTTGCGATTACAAACTCATTTCTGAAAGATAATAACTAAGTATTTATTGAATCTAATAAATCTTCTAGGAACAATAATTGTAATATTTGGCAGAACTTGTTAATTGTACAGCGAAATCCAAACAAATAAGTTTACTGATTATGTAAAGGAGTCATTTGATTTAACAGTTTTCTTGAATACAGAAATTTAGATTATTTTTGTAGGATAGAAATTCAATAAGGAATATTCTTGGCTTTTATAAAAGAAAATAGTTCTTCTTTCTTATGAATTTTTTGCATCAACAGTACTTAAATGTTTAATACCATGAAATTATAAATGGAAATCTAAAGGTTTAAAAGTTAGTTATGGAAATTATGTTTCTAAACTTGTAATCACACCAAATTATTACAATATTAAAATTTTCATTTTAAAATAAATCAAATAAACCTAAAATTTTTAATGATTTCAATTTAAAGATGCAATTTTATTTTAAATATTTCATATTCTTCATATATAATAAAGAATTTACATTATAAACACATTGTATTTAATACTAATCATAGAATAATTATCATAAATTATTAAGATTTCATTTGTTATTTTAAACAAACATTTAACGTATTAAAAATAGAAATTTTGTGTAACCTTAAATGCTATTTGAATGAAAGTACTGCATTCGGCGAGGAACAAGTCCGTTTTACAAAATGTGATCTTTTAATACACAAGACTTTGAAATAAATGATTCTCATGATTAATTTTGAGTTCGAGTGAATATGTGTAAGTTTTTATTACAATAATATTGAGATATTCGGATTGGATATCCAATCATTATTTCGTAAATATATTTGATATTTTCATTAAAATTAAATACAATGAATTTAGATATTTTTATTAAAATAATTTTTGTGTGTGGATATTGTGTTTAAAAATTAGAACGATAAATCCATTCATTAAATATGATAATAAAATTTCCGAAGTTTCTAATCCAAAACTTTTTTTAACAGATTCATTTAATTTATTTGTTTGAGTACTTTAACTCTAATTTATAAATCTTATTGTCAATTTTCAACCCATAAATACAAAATATTATAATTCTGAGTTGACATAAAAAATATTTTTCAAAATTTCAAAGATTCAAAGAAATTAAGTAGCAAGTTTTCAAATTTTGTTTCTCTTTTGAATTTTAATTAATTTATAATTAGTGAATTCGGATATCTTAGTAAAAATCCATGATTCCTATTGTTAAAATTTTGAGCCCATGATTCCAATCATTAAAATTTTGAATAAAAAAAGAATTTCAAAATCAAGATTTATAAAATTTAAAAAATCAAATTAGAGTTCATATATTAAACGTTTAAGTTTTTAAAATTTAAAAGAAATCATAGATTTATCCAATCGAACTTTTATTTCGAAATCATTAATAGTTTAGTTAAAGCTTTGAATGTATGAATATAATTGCTGAAATTTTGATGGAATATGAATACATTTTAGCTGTTGAATTCACGTACATTGATTGCTGTGAGTGAAATAACTCAATTTAAAAAAATAAAGTTAGCTTTATCCTTGAATAATATTGCTAGAATTGAATACAAGCTATGTAATAAGTGAAATGAAGTGAAGTTACATATTCAAATGAACTACTATTAATATATTGTTAATTTTGAAAACAGCTCAATCTATTTTTAATATCACTTAATTTTATAAGCTAGAATTAGGCTCAATCCTTTGCGGTTTTGACTTCAAGGTCCCAATAAAGCCGATAAATGGCAAAGAGTTCTGAAATTTCGATCAAAGTGAAAAAAAAATGATGAAGTCTAAGCTCAATCTTTACCAAAATAGCTGTGGGTTCATGTTTTCGAATGTCTCGACTCAAATCCATTAACTCTGCTCTTAAAACTTTTAAACCGAGGAATTTATGAAAATTTTTAGCGAATACGAGAAAAAAGTTCTGAACCTTATTTTTGAAATAAAGAAAAATGTTAGAATTTCAGTTAAGGAAAAGCAATTCGAGTTTCCAGTTTTCTAAATCAGAATTTTTCCAATATTAAAAAAATATTGCATTCATGATTTTAAATGTCTTGGTTTTAATTTTCAGAAACAATTGGGGAAAGAAATTTTTCAATGAAAAATATTTAAAATTTATGTGAAATGGATTTTTTTCAATCAAAAATTAGAACTCCCATTTTTCCAGATATTTTGATATTTTTATTGAATTCGACTTTCTAAAAATATACTATAACCTTGATAATTCCTCTGTTATCACAACGGAAAAATTTTGCGTTTAATTTCTGTCAATCCTCTATTTTTTATGAATGATAGTGAAAAATATTTTACTTTACGTTTAAAAATCTTAATTTTTATTAAAATCTAATCCTTAATTAAACTAACTTTTACTTAATTCTTCAATATTTAGAAATATTTTTTTAAAATAACAGTAAATAAAAACTAGTAAATTTTATTTTGACTTTTTAAAAAAAAAAAAAAGAAACAATTTATGAAAATTAATATTTATTCATGGATTATAAACAAAAAAATTGTTCAGTTCACTTCCCACTGTTAAATGATTTTCATTTCATCTAATTAAAATATTATTGTCAATGATTTTATCATTACTTAAGCCCCGGTTATTTCGAAAATTGTTAAAGTTAAAACCGCTTTAAGTTTCCATTCATTTAATAAAAAAGAGCGCTCATAAATAATAAGAACTGCATCCCAATGATGACAGAACTGTATCAGCGGCTGAATGTAATTAAGAAAGGGAGAAAAATTCCTAATGTATGTTTTTCAATAAACTGAATGCAATCACTGATTAAATTTATCGAAATTTCAATATTCACAAAATAATTCAGATATTGGGTTTCTATTTAACTCAAAAATGTAGCGAAATGCAATATCTACTGATGCTTTTATTTTAAGTACACTCTTAAAAAAGTCGTCTGGATTCCACTTAGAAGGAGTGAAATTTCACTCTTTCATTTTGACAAAACTCAACCAACCTTTAATACAGAAATTCACTCTTTTGAAAGATGCAGGTAAACTACTCCTTTTTAAGGGGGTAACAACAAATCGTTTAAAGGGGTAATTAGGATTAAAAAAAAGAGTGAATTTCAATCTTTTATAGAAGTATTGTTGATTTTTTTATACTGACAATTTAATGTAGACATTAGGTTTTGAATTCTTTATTTTAAGGATTTATGTATTTTTTATTTTTATTTTTGACAATTGTAATATAAAGATGTGATTTTTTTATTCAATAATATAACAGTACAATTGAATAAGACATTTTAATAGATTTTGATAATTATCGTGTTTTTTAAATTACATTCACAGTATCAAGCAAATTGTGTCCAACCACACACATTTATTATATTAATTAAATATATTTCATTATACGCGTGTGTGTAGTACTCTTAACAAAAAATCTTCCCACTACTTAGTTTAGTTACTATGGGCCCATTAAGTACAAAATTAATTTTTACAAGCATTATCACAGTACAACAAATTATACACAATTTAAACAATGCATAACTATTTTTGATGAATAAATATAATTTTAGTTCTTTTGAAAAATTCATTTATTTATAGGACAGTTAAATATTTATTTTTAAAGTTACAGGAGGGTAAAAACAAATATTTACAGATTAGTTGAACAAAACTGACTTTGCAAATAAATCTTGCAAATAATTCTTGATTGCAAATAAATGATAAAATAATGATTTTGCAAATAAATCTTGTTTTATGATATATTTTATTTTCTAAGTTTAGTTTAAACTGAAAATAACTTCAATGAAACTAAAAAAAATAATAAAATGCAAGATTATTAAAAAAAACATTTATTCAATTTTTAATACAGGAAAAAAATTAAATAAAAATATGTATACAGAAATTCTTATGTTTATGATGTCAAATTAAAATTGGAGCTTAATTTCTGTGAGTTGACAATTTAATAACACAAAATAAGAATTCTATAAAAATAAGAATAATAAGATAATATGCATTTTAATGCATGTATTGTACAAAATTTAGATCTTGATTGCATATAGTAAGAATGTATTGTTTCAATTAAACTGGACCATTTTTAAATTTATAAATCATAGTCCATGAAAGCATAAAATACAGTAAGTTTATCATCGTATTTAACATTAAACACATGATGACATTTATATAAAATATTGAATGCTTTTTAATCTTGCATATCAATAAATTCCTTGTGTCCACAGATAAAAATATTGAATTTCGAATTGAGCGTTATTCTCCATCTAAACATATCTTCACCTAATTCGGAAAAAAAAAAAGAATAAATAAATTTTTTATAGTATTTGTATTCTCCTTCGTGTCTATATAAACTTTAATACTAAAATTTCATAAGAATAGTACTTAAAAGAAATAAATCCTTATTTTGCTGCAAAGGAGTAATTAATAAACTTGTTAAATATTATTTAGAATTTTACACAAGCATTTTAAAAAATGGAAATACTATTATTTTAACGACTAACTCCAATAAATTTCACCATGCTTTTTGATATTTGATACGAATTCCATATCAATCGGTAAACACTGTGCTAAAAAGTATTCGGAAATTTAAATTATTTTTAGGTAGAATTTAAGAAAATAAAACCCTAGTAATTGAAAAAAATACAATACATAAGCAAGGAACATTATAATGTAAATAGGTAATCTTAAGTATATTTAAATAAACAAATATTAAAAATCATACTTTGGACATTTAATACTTATGTTTGCATAGCTAAAACTGTTTAAAACAACAATATTCATTATATTGTAAGATAAAAGAAGCTATATATATATATGAACATTCTAAATTTTACAAGAGCCGTTAATAAATCAATGAACATCAATAGGTCTTTGAAATTGTCTGCACAAAGAAATTAATCTAATATTAATTTTTGACTTCCTACGATAAAAAGAATAAGAAATCAGATACCTACATAATTATATTCTGTAATAAAATTATATTCGGCCTAAAAAATACTACCATTTTGAATTCTCACATATTCATTCTATATTATAGGACAAGTTTTTTTTAACACATGATAATATTCTAGAAGTATAGTATGCAGGATATTTACTGAGAAAACAGTCAGCATCTGAATATCAAATTCAAAATGTATCTATAATAAAGAGAAAAATCATTTATATTAAATTAATAGAACTTTTTATTGTAATTTAAAGCAAGAATAATTTGTTAAAAAAATGGCATTCTCATAAATTATTTAATTAAAACTTAGTAATTAAAGTTAGTAAATTAATGATTATCTAGCAGTTTTGAAAATTTTTATAATAATGTGGCAAAACTGATGAATTATTGATATACAATGAAACAAATACAAAATAATTTTGGATTTTTTTTTGTTACGAAATTTATACAGGCCCTATCATAATTTACAAAATGGATTGTTTAACATTAAATAAAGATGTATACATGCATACATAAATTTATTTCTAATGTTAAAGTATTTTTGAATCTATTAACTGTAACTGAAAAACTGGTGAAACTAAATGAACAGTTTTTTTTACAAATTACAACAAAAAATTTTTGAAACTATGCTTTTGTATCACAGACACTAATATTGAAATGCATCGCAAGTAAAATGATTTTTAAAAATACAAAATAGGAAACAACAATATGATAAAAGACATAAGAAATGCTGCATATTTTGTAAAACAGATGATTTTAATTACTTTCTTTTGGATGATGGAATCATTAAACAATTATCAAAATAACAATGAGATCTTTCTTCCATTTTTATATAAAAACACCTTTTCTCTACAAAATTTCAACTAAATTTTTTTGCCATGAAAAGTTTTTAAAACATCTTATTCACATGCAATCAAAAAACTTGGAAATGCATGCACAGCATGTTTCATGTTCTAACATTAAAAATCCAAATACACGAATTATGTAAGGAATTGTAAATTTTTGTGTGCTTAACTCATTATTAGAAAATAATGTTGATATTAAAGTTTAGTACTTTCATGAATATTTTAAAATTCATCCTCAAATATGCCAAAAATACATGTTTTACACTATCAATGTTTTATTGAAAGCAGCCAATTTTGGATACTGAGAGAAATAAATTCTGTAATAGAATAGAACAATAGATGGTCTATTTTTTTTACCACAAAATGTTATTTTATTTTAAACATTTTCTTCATACACAAGTTTAAATATTTTTTTCTCGATGAATTTCATTAGACATTTCAAATTGTAATCATTTTATCTGAAAGGAAAAATACATACATATACACATATGTGTTTACACAATAATATCATACATGTAAAAACTTGTTTTAGTCAAGTGAATTAAAAATACTGGATATTTTTTTAAACTATTAAATGCAAATTTAAAATTTTAAATGAATTATAAATTTATTATAAAGTTAATTAGGATTTAGTTTTAGCAGTAAAAGTAAACAAAACTTTGTTTCAAAATAGATTTAAAAACATTATTAAAATTTCTTAATAAAATTACCAAGTGATATTAATTTCATGTATAATTTAATAAATTTTACATTAAATTAATTTAAAATTCAAATTTATTTTTTAACTCAACTTTAAAAGCCAAAAATTTTAATATGAGATTTTAACTGAAAATATTGATTGGAATTTTCATGTCATTCAATTAAGTTACCAGGTTCTTACATAAACATAGAATATTACTTCAAACTTTTAAATAAATCTTACAATCAAAATATAAAATTAATACTTGTAGTAATAGCAATAGTTAATATTTTCTCAGTCTCCATAAAACTTATTTTGATTACACATTATAAAGAATATACCTGATCAGTCATTTCTTCCTTACATTGCATCATCATTTTCAAAATAACTACATGTTTCAGATTTGCTTTCGCTAATTTTGTTTTTTATTTTTTTTCTTCGATGATGACAAGGACAACCATAAAATACGAATATAAATTATATTTCCTTCGACAAAATTTTTAAATGGAAATTCTAAAATATTATACAAATTAATGGTAGATTTTGTTCATACAATTCCTTTTTGTTTTATCTACGAATGCTTTTACTTTGTAACAATCAAATCAAAAATTTTCAGTGAAACTTTAATAAATAAAATATATACATACTGTCTCTAAGTGAAATTTTAATAAATAATATACATACTGTCAAGCAATATTCTGTAGATTAATATTTGCTTTATATTGTATTAACATTTAAATTAAAAAGCTTCGTATTTTATTTATGAAAAAATTTATTCTTATTTATTGGTACAATGTTGTATTTCATATTAATCGCATTTTCAATTCAGTAGAAGAAAGTATATTAAATAATATTTATATAATACACATTGGATATTTAAATCAACAAGAAAATTAATAGGGATCAGATTTACTGTTCGGTCACCCTTGGCGCGTTTTATTTTGGCGCTAAATTTGGCGAACATTTTTACTGGAAACCCGGCAAACTAGTATTTTGACAACCCTATTTGACATTAATTTCTCATGAATATTTAACGATTTAAATTCATTAATATAAAATTTAATCAAAAAATTTCATGGATAATTTAACATATCAACTTTATTATTTTACCATTACTGTTTGAAATCTATAAATCTACGTTTTCTGTTAATTTGTAAAATTAGTTGAGTATATTATTAGATACCAACAATGTATGAAATATTAGTAATTATTTCAGCCATTTCCTCCCGCCGTTTTTCCCGATCGGTAATTCATCATACGGTCACCCTTGGCGACTTTGTGAAAATTTCGTCAAGGGTGACCGTACGGTAAATTTTTACCAATTAATAGTTATATTCACGCAGTTTTGAAAGTAAAAGAATTTAAAAATGCATTCATTATAATTTACTATTGATTTATAATAAATTAAATTTTGGCAAAAAATAGTATTTAAAATAAAACATAAAATTTCCAAACACATTTTTATATTATTAAACATTATCAATTAATCAAAAATTTCAAATATTATAAATATTAAATGAATATGAATACAAAATCACAAATATGAAGATTTGATTGTCATTCAATTAATTATAAGAAATAAAGGCTTACCGTAAAGTTTCTGTGCTTTTCCTGGCCCTTTGTACTTTTTAAATTTTTAAATAGTTCACTTCAACAAAATGACGTTTTAATTTATTCCATTTTTAAGAAACAAAACCGAAAGCAGAGAGCCACGTGATGATTTAAACCAATCAGAGCACATCACGTTAGCGTTGCGCCATAATCACATCAACAAAAGAGTAAAAATTGCTTTGAATCGAGGATGGAGTGTTTGAAAGAGAACTTATCTCCCCAATTAAGTACAAAAAGATTCATTTTAAATCTTTATGTAGTCCAAAATATATCCGTCGCTCATCGAGTGGTGAAAAACCACTCAATTTTTTTAAGAGCGTACTAGTCTAAAATATATAAGCAGAAAAATATATATTTGGAATTTATTTCGGTGATGAGATAAAAACTATTGTTAGCCATTTTGAACGGAGGATAATTTGCATGTAAAATAAGCATTCTCGACTCGGTAAAACTTTATAAACATTCAAAATACTTGATTTCTGCCTGCTGAATCAATTTTTTTTCTAATTTCGATATCAAGCTAACGGCGGTACATTAGGCGACAATAATATCAGTCTTTATCAACATGTTAAAGTTAATATCACGACTGATTCAAAACAGACTTAACTGACTCGATTCTTTATTTGTTATGCATTTTTAACCTTCACTAACTAATTGGTAGAGAAAGACTTTCCACAAGAAACTATTTTCCATCAGCTTTTAAAAATTACTTAGAGATCAATTTTAGGAGTTTTCATAGATCCTGGTGAGTGCTCCAGATTTTTTCCGATTTCTCTTGAAGCAAATACGATTTTGTCTTTGAATAGCTCAACACAACTCTTAAAAACAGTTAAACGAAAAAATTCATGGCATTGCATTAAAGATGGATGAAAGAATCACCAAGAATACTAATGTGAATTAAAATATAAAAATTTTTAGAAAATGTTCACACTTTTGAAGGTGTAATAAATTTAAATAAACAATTTTCGTCATATAAATGAAATGGAGAAATGCTAATATTCCGCCACTAGATGGGGCTGCTGTCGAAAGCCGAAACTGCTTTTTGACATATGCATTGCTATTTTCATTTGTATGTAAAATAAACAGTTGATTTTTCAACCGGGAAGTATTTTTAAGAAAATTTTTATTATTCTCCTTTAGTTTTTGATTCATCCTCAAAAATTCTTTTCTATTAACGATTTTTGATATTTACCTTAGGCAGTGTTTGAAAAATATTTTGAATGTCAACCAAGTTTGAGCGAGCGAGTTAGTTAAGAACATTTACTTTTATTTAAAATAGTTCGTCGCTCAAAATGACTGTCAAAGAAATTTAGAATTTCTGGAATGCGAAAGCTGTTTTGAAGCATATAGCGTGTGTTTTATTATTTTTATTTTAACATCACCGAACTGTAGATCAAACAATTTGGCCCCCAGTAACTCATCGAGAACTACATCGAATTCCTAAGACTTGTTCTTCGTTCACAACAAACGTGACATCTAGCGACTTCTCTCGTAACCAAATTGGCCAGAAGTGTGACGTCATATGGTAAGCCGCGACACCTTTGGCTTGATTAATGTTCTGGGCCCAAGAGTTGCGCTTGCTTCTCAACACGGCAGTTAGCACTGTTATTACCTAAATAAATGACAACGCGTAAACATTCAACAACTACCAACGGCAGCTGTAAGAATTAATCACTGCTGGGGGGGGGAGAAACATTGACACCTACTTTGTTTTTCTGGCGAGTTTTAAGCAAAAAATGCATAATTTTGTCGCCAGAGGGAAAAAACACTAAATAAATTCATCTCATGTGTTCCTTACTTCCTTTTTTTTATAAACAACAAACTCAGAAGTTGATTTCAATATATCTGAAATTCAAAACCGAAAACTTAAGCGGTTACAGTGAAGTGGAAGCTGTAAAAAAATGAATTAAATCGAGTGATAAATAGCAGCCTACAGGGGGCGCTCGTTAATCATTTGCCGCTCGAGATCACGTGATGTGAGTTTTTAACGTGATTGAGAAGATATACAAGAGGTGGGATAGAAATGACCTCTGGAATGTGTTGATTAATTACCCTGGGCTTGATAGAAATAAAGTAGAAAGAAAGCAATGATGTAACTTATAATCCTTAACTTTCCCTAAAAGTAAGGATAACCACCCTATTAGTAATTATAAAAGCACCTTTCGAAAGAGAAAAATACTAAGATCTCAGAAAAGGGCATGTAAGGCAAAAAGTAACATACAAGTATTTTTATTTGATGTTGTCAGTTTCTGTTTCAGGTGATTAATAATAATATTTACCTATTTGTGATGTGTTCTACACGACAGAAAAATATTATGAAAAGAAAGACAAATTAGTTTTTAATTTCAACAATAATCGCATAGCCTGAAGCTTTGCCGTTTAAAATGTTTCCCATTAATCTTTGCTATTTCATGGTATTTTATGAACTGTTTAAAATTTGCGCGTTTGTCTGAAATTTTATAAAAAGATTTTGAAAATATTTCTTTTTCTGTACTAAATTTCTTATTTAATATTCTGTACCCATTATGAATCATTTGAAATTTTGTAGATATTTACTGTCTTAGAAATTATCTGATTAACTCTTTTTTTAATTAGTAATAAAAAAAAGAATTAGATTAGTCACGGCCAACTAGACACACAAGGCCGTGTAAGCTTGGCAGTCACGTGACATGACGTCACATTGTAGGAAGAAAGAATTTAAGCTGTGCAAAACAAACACTGTAGTTATTTACGGCGTGTGTTCCAAGTTTAAGCAATTTAAAATGCCTGATCGTTGTTGTGTTTCTTATTGCAAGTCAAATTATGATGGTACTAGCTCATATGTATCCTGTTTCAGATTTCCTAAAAAAGAAGCGAAGAAAATTTTGTGGTTAAAAAAATTCTCCGAAAAGAATTTTCCCCTCGCTAACGAAGCGTTGTTTGTGAAAAACATTTCGCTTATGATCAAATTATAAGATTTGATTATTTACCACAAAATGGAGAGGACATTAAAACACCTCGAGATCGTCCTAAATTGAAGGATGGAGCTGTTCCTACAATATTTCCTGGTTATCCAGCAAATCTGACACAAAAAAGTGTTGTTAAAATAATAAGCAAAAATGAAAAATTTCATGCTCTATCTGAAAAAGCTTTTAGCAGATTTTATGACTGCTGATAAAATTAATTCTTTTGAAGAATTAACGAAATTACAGGAAAAAGTTTCTTTTTCGGATAATATTATAGTACACAAAACTGAAGTTCATGTTCTGTTTATGAATTTTCAATCTGTTCCCATTCTTTTAAAAAGCCTTAAAATAAACATTGATTTTTCAATTTCTGTTTTTGTTGAAAGTGTTGCTCAAGAACTAACAAAGTTTGATCATCTTTTGAGTGATGGTAAATTGGTGTTATGGAATAAATTAGAAAATGTTATACGAATGACAAATTCACTTCCTCTATCAATTGAAAAAAAATTATGAAGGAGCTTTGAAAGCATGGAGAAATTATATTTCTAGAAGATACTTCTGAAGATTATGACAGAAGAAATTTTATATTTGAGCAAATAACGCTGTGTTCTAAAGTAAAATCTGCGAGAGGATACAGTTCCAATATTTATGAATTTGCTGCTTACTGGTGGGATTTGAAGTTTTATCTGTTATTTCCGATAATAACTGTGTTAATAGACACATGTTTCAATTGTTGTGTGATGTCCCTTTCTCTAGTAATACTGTAAAAAATCCTTTAACTGGTAAAAATTTATACCTTGTTTTTGATGCTGTACATATCTTGAAGTGCATCAAAAATAATTGGATTCCTCAACTTGACTCAGAAAAGACTTTCCTGTCCAAGTGTTGAAGGAATAGGGAGTGTCATTCGTCCTTCCTTCGGACTGTTGAGAAAAAATTTTGCATTTGAAAAAAAGTTCTGTTGTTAAATATGCTTTTAAATTAAATATCGAATCATTATATCCAGCAAATATTGAACGAAAGAATGTATCGGCAGCTTTATATATTTTTCATGAAAGTAATCCAGTTACCTTGCAATGTCTGGAAAAATACCATCCAAAAAATATATATAATGTAAAAGATACGGTATTTTTTTTGTCTGTATTAAAAGATGGTGGGATATAATGAATGTGTCTCATGAGCATAAAGCAAAGTTCACAAGAAATATTGATTCATTGCCTTTTTCATTAAATAATACTGAAAATGTGACATTTTTGAAATCTTTTGCTGCATGGGTAAAATCTTGGATGAATATGAAACAGCCTTTTCGAAATGGTTGTTTTGAGCAAGGAAACTTTTACTGCTCTCACCCACACAAGTGAAGTTATATTAAACATTTCTATGACTTTGCTTTCAGGTGGAGCAAAAAATGTCTTGACTTCGAAGTTTCACACTGATGCTTTGGAGTTCAGATTTTCATAGTATCGACAAATGTCTGGCTGTAATTATCATGTATCCTTGCAACAAGTGTTGGAATCAGAAAGAAAATTAAGAATTAAATCTATTCTAACTTTGCATTCAGAAAGATATAAGGACATATCTGTTAGACTGTTTATCAATGATGTGTGCCAATTTAATAGAAATGATACCAGTCTTGACCTGTTTGCAGCTATTATTGATGATTTGACAGTTGATATTTCCCCTGACGAAAATGAGATTCTTACATGCATTGCTGGATATCGTGTTTTTAAATTTAAACTTATGTGTGGCAATTGCAAACTGTTTTTTCATTGCTCACTAAATATTGATGTAGAATTTGATGCAGAAATGTTAATTTCTCCTCTCGAAATAATTGAACATTCTGTTTATTAAAATATGATAAATCGAGGGGGATTGAAATCACCATCTGCAAGTATAGTATTTACAGTTTCTGTTTATTATGTTATATTTCAAAAATTAATTTCTAAGAATTATGGAAAATTATTTCTTAACCATTGTAAGCAACAAGTAATATTAATTAATTTAATTGAAAACTGTTTAAAAGAAAGTTGTCTATTAGACTTTATGTTTGTACTGTGTTATGTTTTCCAAGATCTATTTACTTTTATATATTTACTGCATCTAATATATTATCTTAATTTAATAAAAATGAGTTTATTGTTTTAAAATAATAATTTTCCTCCGGGTATTCTTAAAACTTAATGTTTTTACATCATAAGTTGTTTTACTTCACTATACAAAACCTATTTGGATAGAAATTTGTCATTGGTGATACTTAGAATGTTTTAAAAGTTAAAAACTGATTCATTTACGTTAAAAATATCCAATGAAGAACTAAAATATAATTCGAACTCAAAAGTTATATTTTATTTGTAATATGGTTTTCTAATCAAGAGTCAATAATTGAAAAGAAATGATTCTTTTTATATTTTTTGATATTTTTGATATTTGTATATTTTATACAATTGAAAATTTGTATAAAATATATTTATATTTGATAATTAAATAAAGTTTCATTAAAAAAATTTTTGCTGTTAGTATTTCTTATGCGAAAAAATTGTTTTATTCAAGTTTATGGTTTAAAGCAGTATGATAAAAGTACTCCATATAAAACTTGTTTAACAAACATTAACAACATTATATTTTATTTGTGCAGAAGCCACTTATAAAAGTTACATTTGTATAGATTGATATTTCAATGATTAGGTATCTCTAATGTATTTTAGTGCTTGCACACATTGAAGTGTTTAATATGTATATAATAAAAAAAAGTGAGTCTTGGATTGAAAAATTATTTAATACATCAGAAAGATGTTTACTTTTAAAAATTCATAAATGGAGAAAAGGAGTCTTATATGCCAACTTGAGAATTTCACATTTACAAGATATTTAAACATGCATTTTTAATGATTAAGAAAAAATATATGGCTATCATTTTGGATTATACATTGTAAATATATTTCACATCTATTTTTATGTTAATTTTAAAAAGTTCATTTCATAGCTCAGAAACGTTGCACTGTTTAAATAACATTCAACAATAGCTACAGTAAAATATATTATTTGTAAGTTAATGTGCTTGAAAGTATAATGGGCAAATGTTTGAATAAATTTAAACTAAATGGCTTAGAATTCGAAAACTTCAAATAACAATATAAATAATTTATAGTTTCTTTTACGACACAATCAGAAAAATAATTTTATATAATAATTTTATTTTGCATGTAATTACTTTTTGCTTAAAATGTACACAAGGCAAGAAATGATATATATATATAAGACAAAATAATTTTAGCTAAATATCTGAATTATTTTTTTGTCCTTTTCTGTTTTTTAAATCAAAACTGGTTGCATAGTTTTGATTCCACCATGTTTAGGATTTTTAAAGGGAAAAAAGTTGCTTTAGAAAATATTTTTATATTACAATTCAAAAAATAGCGGAGTGAAAATTTTTATAATTTTTTATTAATTTGTTTACTTTACAATTCTTCACTCAAAGTTAGGTAATTTTTTTAAAATATCAATTCAAATCAATTTAGATGTCAAATGAAATTTTCTTATTCTTTTTTAATTTCCCTTAGTAAATATTTATCATAATATTAATAATTTTTATGATTCATGTTTTGTACCAAAGACAGTGGAATATATGTATTTGATTCATCATTTTACAAAATATGAAGTGGAATGAAAGCAAAAGAAACATTTCACTCAAAAGTACATTTAAAGAAGTAGTGAAATTATTTTGTAATATTACCTTCTATATATTTCTGATACTAATACTAATGGAATATAAAGGATACAAAAGATTAAATTCTTAGTTAAAGTATTCACTCAAATTATTTTTTAAGAGTATATAAATTACAGATTTCAGATTAAATGATAAAAAAAAAACACCTATAGATTATTATATTTTAGATTCTGGACTTATATTATGAATAAAATAATTCCAAACACTTAAATGAATACATGTTTTGTATGAAAATTAGTTGAATATGTGTATTTAATTTATCAACTTACAGGAAAGTAAAGAAATAATTTCACTCAAGAATGCACTGAAAGAAATAGTGAAATTATTTAGCAGTATTACTCTCTTTATATTTCTGATATTAATGCAAGTGAAATATAAAGGACAGAATTGATCAAATTATAAAAATTATTTTTTAAGTGTATATAAATTTCGGATTTTAAATAAAATGATAAAAAGCAGATAATATTTCAGATTTTATTCATTTTTCTAATATTTCAGATTTTGGATTTATACTTTGAATAAATGAACTTTAAAAAAATACTATAAATTCAAAATTTTTATTGCAAATGATTTAAACGTCTAAATTTGAATGGTAATTCTAAATTAATGGGCTATAGACAGACCCTTTTCCCTTCCAACGAAACCTTTTTGGAGGAAGGACGGGCTCCGTTACGTCACAAAAAGCTTACTCGGCCTTCTGTGTCTAGTTGGCCGTGGATTAGTAGGTCTGTAATCAAGTAAAATATATCTAAACATACATTATTATACAAATATTCACTATGAAATTACATTTACTTTCATTTTTTGAATATCAAGTATTTTTTTAATATTAAGGAAAATGAAATGATACCGCTCTTCTTTTGTTTACACAATGTTTTAACTTCATTGTAAATTTTTGTACTATTTGCACGCGCGTATACCTATGAAGTTCTACACGCTTCAAAAATCAAGGACCACAAAATTTAATTCTAAAATTTTATAATTTATCTATCATCTATATGAAAAAAAATTTTATTCTGTATGTCCATCGAATTATTTATCCGGTTCGAATTAATATTAGCTATCGGGAATGGAATGAAACTTATATCAAGATATTTATCTCTGGTTATTTTAAGATCTACCTAAGTTTCCTTTCAAACTTTTGGTTACAGCATTTGCGATTAATTTGAACTCACTGTAAAGTTATCATAATATGCATTTTTAGGAATTAATCTCGATTCAAGAACTGTTGTTTTCTCTTTTTTTAAAATTATGTCCGGAACAGAGATAAAAATTTTTTAATTCCCCCTTCTTTGTAGATTCCTGGAGAGAAACATTAAAATAAGGTGGATTTTGGTGTGGATTAACACTGCGGATGAACAAAATGTTTTAACGATTTTTCAAAAGTATTGTTTTTACTTATTGTAGCATACGTATTTTTGGTTTTTCTAATACGTCTTTCATTCCTCAGATGCCCTGCCCTTCCCAAGAATTTTCCACCAGCTCTTTCTATTTTTGGAAATGGTCTTCCGATTGATCACTCTTAAGATGGCGAGGTCCCTTTCTAGGCAGTCAACCCATCTAAGAGGGGGCCGTTTTCTAGAAGGTTTCTTTGTTCCTTCTCCCATTATGCAGCAGCCTCATTTCCTGTATCGAGCCCTGAATTGAGCTCTATCAGAAGCAGCAGGTGATTTTGAGTCTGGGACCCCGTAGAAGACCCGCCACCCCTAAAGGTGCCCTTTCACCAGGAGGACATTGCGACCACGACCTTTTTGACATTCCCCAGCTGTCTTTAGCGAATGGGATGGACCTCCGATTGAGCTGGTGTTCGAATTCACTACCTTTTGATAATGAGAACCAATCAGGATACCGCGGTCTTCTTTCCCATTAATGGCCGACATGGAAAAAATTTAAAATCAGATGAAAAGTAATCGAAATTCAATATTTAATAACTTAGAGAAAGTTTGAAACTCATTTAAATTGTATTCATTTCCTTTTATATACCTTTCATAGTGAAACCTAGCATTTTGAACAGATTTGCGAATACCATTACAAAATTAATGAATTTTCCCCAACAGCAGTTTCCCGCCAGAAGCATTTTCGATGCTCGCTGAGTGATGCAAGTAATCATGAAATCCAGATACATTTCTGTGCATTCTCAGGGTTTTTGGTGGGACATAATGAAAATATTCCTGAATGAGAACCACAACTTCAAAATGACTGGATAATTCCTTTATTAACTTATGGTTTCCATGAATTCAACATTAAATTTGGAAAAAGATTAAACTAAATTCTTCATGTGGAAGATAATTTACCACGAATAGAGTGGACACTAAATAGATTGATTAAATATTTCAAAAAGGGAATAGTACATTATAGGAAAAGTTAACAGACTTTCAACTTAAATAAAACCCCAGATAAACATAATAAAATTTGTTAATATATTTTGTACAGTTTTTTTTCAAAATGAATGTCAGATGTTATTCGAATTTTAAGCATTTCATATTAACTGTCAACATTTTGAGAATGACCCCAATATGGCTGTAATTTCAATTTTCGATCATCAAATTCAATAATTATTACTTATTATTATTGTGATGATTGGTATGAAATTAAAAAAATATTGCATGTTAAATTAGTATGTAATATATGACTTATAATTCCCAAATTCAGCAATACTTATTAAATTTACAGATTAATAGAAAGTCTAATTTACTCTAATTAGAATTATTATATACTTATTGAATTTGGGGATAAATTTAAAATTAAAAAATATTACTTGTTCAATTAGTACATAATATAAGGCTTATAACCCTCAAATTCGATAAGTAATGCTTATTGAATTTGGAGATTATACGAACGGAATATTTATTTTAATAAGAATTCATACATACCTTATTGAAAAAGGATTTTAGTTTTATTTATAGCATGTGTTTTACTATGTGATTCAAATAATCAGATTGTATAACTTCTTTGACACACAATTAATCGCCAATGTCAAACAAGGTCAATTTTGATGATATTCAACTTTTGTTGAAAATCCAAAATTAAGCTAATGAATGGGATATTATGATGATTCTTATATTAATTAAAAATTAAACCCTAAAATTAAATATTATTATCTAGTAATAGAGCATTTGGAATGAATTCATATGGTAATTTTAATTTCAGACTTCGATTAATCACCAAAGCCACAATAATACTTAGATTAACATTGAAATATGATCATATGGTTGATTATAATCGGGCTACAGATTAATCATCCAAATTCCAACATAACCATTTAGAAATCAATAGTAGGAGAGAGATTATATTATATACACATGTATATATATATATACCATACAATACAAGGAAACAGGTATTAGAACGGACTAAAACAGATGAGACAATTAATTGGTAAATTTATTAATCGATGTTAATTCTCAACCAAACCAGAAACTATTTTATTAAACAAGTCTTTTTTTTTTGTTAACTGACATCAAATCATGATTTTCTTTTAGTGCAATATGAAGTTCAATCCCAAATCCCCCCAATTCAAGTATCAATTAAGACATTTAACATTGGCAAATTAGAATTTTACCTGGTTGTTTTATATATTTTTATTAAATATCTTTCCTCATTTGTAATTATAGTTAAATTTAGAAAAGTTCCAATTTATTCATGGACATTGTTTCTTGAGAATGGTCGGAAAAAAACAAAGTAAACTCTTCCAAATTGTTGTCTTATATAATTTAGCAGGTATCTTCTATATCTTGTAACTGTAGTTAAATTTCAAAAAGTTCAAATTTTGCAAATGACCCTGTCCCTAGAGAAAGATCAAAAAGCAAAAAGTATTTTCGCTTTTATTGTTATGGATATTTTTTTCGCAGATATCTTCTTTTACTGTATTTAAAAATTGTTAAATTTCTTTTGTCACATTTTTTAAAATAAATATATTGGTGACTTTAACTAAAGTGCAAATGCAAGGAGTTGTGAATAGGCAACTGGGTAAATAACCTGATGAACACTCAAAAGACAGTAATTAACTCATTTAAATCACTATCCGTTAGGTTGAATTTGAAATTCAGTAATTTTCTTACAACCAACATTATGAATACAAACTATACCAGCTGATTATATTCATACCTCGTCTTAGAGACTATAAGAAGGCTTGTCTTCTGCCAGACTTAAGTTGTTTTTTCTATTTGTTTCCTTTTTTTAGCAAAATCGTGCCTCTAATCTCTTTGCAATCTAATTATTATATTCTTGGCATGATTAAGATGTTGAAAACGATCTGTTGACAAGTGGGGGTCGAGGGGAGGGGCCTGCTGATTGTATCTGATGAAAAGGTCACGTTTCGGCCAAGAACGCCTCCTTTTGGGCCATCGCGAAATCCGTTTTTATGGCAGAAGTTTGATGAATCGCCGTTTTAAACATACGTTGGTTGTGCTGAGAAAGGGGGCGGTGGCAGCTGATGTCTCAATAAAGTGATAGGAGTACTTAATGGCATTGAGGCCGGTAATGAATATTTAAATCTCCTGGATTAGATGCACGCAGTTGAAACGCGTCCTCTAATTAACTCTGACGTTGCATTATATGATTCAAGATAATATTTATTGCTGAACTTGCATAATAATAAAATCAATACGCTGCAGTAAAATGCGATAAATCAAAATTCCCAGCATAATGAACTTTCCAAAGGGTTTTGCTGAAACTCCTAGAGGTAAAATAACTACTGAATGTTAATAAAAGGAACCTTTCACAAAATTTTTATTACTGGTATTTCTATATTTCATGATATTCAAACAATATTTCTCAAACGAATTTTATTGCTTACATATCAATATTTCATGATATTGCCGACCAATGGCTGAGTGGTTAGCGTTCCTGACTCTTGAGCTGTGGGTCCCGGGTTCGAATCCCGGTTCGGGCATGGATGCTACTATCTCTCTGTGTTTCTCTGTCCTTTCTTGTGTGTTGATGTATGAATGTGGCCCGCTCTATAAACGAGTTTGTGGTGGTATGATGCGGGTAATGCTACTCGCCTCCGTGACTTGGTTCACAGGTGCCCGCTGGGTAACGACACATGAGTAGCAGTTTTTGGCCTTGTTGTGGCGAAGGGTTAGTGACCCAAGTGCTCGCCGTTATATATATATATATATATATATACATATATATATATATATATATATATATATATATATATATATATATATATATATATATATATATTTATATATATATGTATATATAAATTTATGATATTTGAAAAATTTTTTCTAAGCGATATTTTCGTTAACGATACATGAGAAATGAATATTTCCACAAACTAAGGACACAAGTAATAGTTTGTCTGTTGCCACTGAAATAAAAATGTGAAAGTTAAATATATTCATTTTCCATAACAAAACTTATTTTATTGTGATAAAAACTCATCATATTACCTTATCCTTTATATAGTAACACAGCTTATCATGATGGCATTATGTTTATTAATATTATTTGTATTTTATTTTTGCGTATACATCTTACAGATTTTTGAATTAGAACATTTGTAATGTAGTCATTCATAAACATTAAATTTTATCCCAAAAATATACACGTAATTTGTTAAATTGTTTTCATCGCTATCGATAATTTAGTTGTACTGAAGTTCAATTAAAAGTTTCATTCATTATATTTATATGAATTCATAAATTGATAACTCTAAAGTTTTGCTAATTTTAATGATCTATTGCATTCATAAGCGAAACAATTTTTTTTTCTTGACAAAATATTTCGTTGATTAAATGATGTTCAGGTTCTTTTAGCATAGCGAACCAGAAATTTAATGCATCTAGACAAAAATAATGAACTTTTCGGAGTCCACATGAAAAAAATTCCTGTGAATAAATTAATTTTGAAATGAAATTTAATAAAATTAAGAAATTTTGATCCATATTTTTAGGAATCATTTTCAACATCTACTTTAATCTACAAGAGACTTTCTTAAATGAAATTTTGATACAGCGAACACATTTCAGCAGTCTCTTAGTATTATATTGTACTCGTTTTACAGAATTTCAATTACAAGACAACACCATTGTTATCCAAGAGTAGGCACAGATGCCGTATAATCCAGGAATCCAAATTCTGAATTTATTTGGTCATGAAGAAATGTTGCCAAGATAATGTATTGTGACGTGCATGATGACATAAATACTAGGATTGCCAAAATAGAATTTTCTGCATAATTCTTATAGGTCTCCCTATCTATGATGTAATAAAAGCCAGGTTGCCAAATACATAATAAATCCGCCAAAATAATCACCAAACTCAGAATTTGGCATCCTGGATTATATTGCATCCATGCCCCAAGACTATTATAATAAATAAGACGTATCGTAATTGTTGGATATTGTTATAATTATTGCAATTGTTGGAGAAAATTTGTATTTACATATATAACTCATTCATAAGAAATTAAGTGGCAAATTTTGAACCAACAAAAGTTTTTTCAAAGATTTATTGGAAGGATTTTTAACCAAGTTTGTGTGCATGATTGTAGGAAAAGAATTATACTAGGACAATCAATTAAACTAGAGCAGAACCATTCATTAACTTCCATAACGCCAAGCAAATATTACTTTAACGTTAACTATATTGAGCATTAACTGTGCATTTTTAGAAATTTCAAATACGTTTTATAATTAATTTTGTTAATAACATATTTTTATTTAAATTGTATTAATCAAATATGTTAAAAAATCATGCCTATTCTTATTTTAAAATGTATTGTTAAAAAAGAAGAATGTAAAATACACATTTGGAATTGACATATATGGATATATTTTTAAGATAATTCTTGTTTTAAAATTTACTGTTGAATATGAAGAACAATAAACATAGGTTTGAAATTGAAGTAGTTAGTTATATTCTTAAAATCTTTTTTAATTTAAAATTTAATTATATGGTATAAACTTATGTTTAAAGCTATTTCCTTTGTTCCAATTTGAAACAAAAGAAAAAAGAAAATTACAAATACTTGTTTGACTTGAGATGAGAAATACTGAAATGTAAAGTATATGAAATTCATTATATTTAATGTTTACAATTTGTAATGAAATATGATAATAGTGGTTTTTTTTTTAATTTATCATATGGCATTGGATATTTTGAATATTTTTCTGAATGTTTTCTATAATATTTATCTAAATTAAAAATTTGGTCACAACATAAATTATAACTGTAAACAGAAACTGTATAATATAAAACTTCAACTAAATGTATATAATATAAAACTTTATTTTAATTGACTATTTCATTCAGAAATGGATAAAATTTTAAGTATATTTTAACTAAATAATTAACTTCATTATTATTTTAAATTATCAAAATTATTTCACCTATGTGTTTTCAGGGCAACACATACAAATGAAATTATTGATGAATAATACAAGCTTATTTTTTAAAATTATCTTACATTAAACAGCTCAATTAATTCAATGTTTAATTGTAGTTATTAATTATGCTTCAATTTTACATATTTTATTCAAATTATAACTGTATATATTTTAGATTTTGTCTAATAAATTTTCTTTCTTGACTAAATCAACGCTCTTTTAAATAGAAAACATTAAATTTTTTATACATTTATGACATAAACGTGAATGATTTAAAGGTAATGTAAACATAAAGATCTCTAAGCGTTTTGTACAGAATACAAATTTCAGAAACAATCACAGAGAGGGTCAGTGACTTCGCACAGCAGTAAATAATCTTTGCAAACACAAAATAGTTTATTGCACTCTACTGTATCTCACAGTATTAGTTAAGAAAATCTTTAACCTATTTTAAATATTTGTGTAGTGAGTAAAACACCAGCCTAATAGTGCATTTGTTTTTTCAGAACATCCGAAATTCCAGTACTTCTCGGTCAAAGGAGATTACAAGAGCAGCTATGCCTTCACTGGTAAGAAAAATTGACATTGTTGGCATGTATAAAATAGCATGATTTTACTTCCGCTTTACTTTCACTAATCTTTTTATACCCTCCCTCGAAGATAAACATTAAAGTAATCTTGAAAAATCAAGAAATCTTTATTAAAGTTATTTTAAAATTGATCTTCTTAAGTTATTATATGAAATCTTTTGAGAGGGGGGTGGGAAGTAAACATCCTTGAGTAACGCTTGTAATATCAGGAGTTGGTCACTGACCCCTAGAAAAATAAGCAGATTTTTATGTTTACGTTGTTATTAACCTTATTTAGGAATTTTTAGCGCTGAAGATTTTTTAAACAGGATTGAGAAGACATAAGAACATTCTAGTAAATTCGAAAAGGGTGTTCTAAATTCAAAACGTTTTAGCTTAATTTGAAAAAAAAAATTGAAATGCTAAAAACAATATAAGCAACTTCTCTTAATAATCCTTTTTTTTTTTCATTGCCAAACATCTTTTTTTAAATACGAAGAAAAGGAATAAACTACAACATAAGGTTTTTCCACGTTCAGGAGGACTTCTTAATAGTATCAGCCAAATATCGCTTTTATTTGCGGTTGCATAACAAATCATCTTCAAAACAGTTATTGAAAAATTACAAAATATTGAAATATTTGCTTTCATTTTAAGTTGCAGATCGGGAAAAATCGGTATGAAGCAATTTGTTTTGAAAAAAATGTATTACGACCAAGTTATCATGGTATAACAATTAATTGCAATATGTTTAAGTCCGAGATAACCCGGGAAATCAATTTTGAAATATTTACTTTCATTTTAAGTTTCAGACCATGAAAAATTGATTTGTTCTCTTAAAAATGCATTGTAACCGATATCTCACGGTGAATTTCAATATGTCCGAGATAGCTCTTTATGATCAGAGAAATATTTGCATTAATAATGAAATGCAAACATGTTTTGTATGCAATTAAAATATTCAGCTTGTGCAGTTAATTATAGTTGGGGATAGTTTAGTTTCGACGAAAATACATAGGTATTAAATATTATTTAAAGTACATAATTAATCCCAAGAAATAAAAATAAAATTATATACATTTTATTGAAAGAAATTTTTTCTATATAATTTTTAATCATTAATTACTGCAAATATAAAAAATTCAATTTAATAATATCAGAAATGTAATAATTAAATTTTTTGGCAAAAATGGTATCCATAGATTTTTGTTTAAAATGTGTTTTAATAATGAAACACGATAGAACACTTCAAAATTAAAATGTATTCTTAATAAAACACTTTCATCTCGCACAAGTATAATTCATGAAATTATCAAACTGAAACTTTTATGGGAAACTATATGATATGCGATAAACAACGTAAATATGAACTCTCCGATAATTTTTTCCCCAGAAAGAAAATTTGCAGTGTGCCAATAATAAAAGAAAGTACGAAGGTAATATTTTTAATAAATATATATTTCGTAATATAATTACATCCAAAATATTGATCAGAAAATATGCACACAAAATATTCTTCAATATAATAAAAAGGCTATGAGGAAATGATGTTTATAACTATTTATAAAAATTCCATTCGATTAATTATTTATAAATATTCCCATTAACAAATTTCCAAAAATTGAATATAAGCAATTATTTTATTACGAACAAAAATCTTGTCATTGCATTTATTTAATAGTTTACGCAAACTGTTAGTATCAGATTTTGACAATAGATGGCAAACACCAACTTTTTAATGTTAAAATGGACAATGAATAAATGTACACGCATTGATTCGATATAATGAATTAAAATCAGTGTATATGAAATAATACTATTTAAATGGATCTAAAAGTATATAATTCTTATATTCATATGATTATATTATTGTGATATTAATTGCTTATACTACAATTTTAAAATATCTTGATACAATTGTTTTTTAGATATGAGTTACATCAATAATAAAATAAACCAATTAGTTATTACTAGTTGACTTTGTTAATAATTATTATTAGTTAAAAACTGAGAAATTAGCTAATCCTTCTATATTTCAAAATAAAATTTTGCTCAAGCCGATATGAATTTAAACGTTATATTAAAGTATAGAATTTAATATTTTATATTATTTATTACTTATTTAATATCGCTAATATGCACAATTTGGTTAAACTGTCCGTTTCTACAATTTTAACTTTTTATTCATAATTTATGCGTCAAAAATTCGATCAAAGCTGAAAGAAAAATTTACGCATAAAATGCACTTGTAATTTTTAAGAATATTAGTTATACAAGTATTTCCTGCTCAAACTTTTAGAATTAAAATGCAGTTTTTAAATTATCAAATTACAACAAATGCACATGAGAGATAATGTAAATGCAGACTTCAAAACTGCAACCGAAACTGGGGAAAACAAAACTCGCATTTTTCACCAGTTTGCTTTTTGCCTAATTGTCCTTTGAAGCCGTACCAAATGACAGAGCATTAATTGGTACCTCTCTCATTAGCATGGAGAATAATTAATAAAATGTTCCGAGAAAACGCGGGAGTTTTGCCCTGAAAACACTGCCTTGAAAAATCGCACCATTTCGGAGAGTCAATGAGACAAAAGTCTCAGTCAATTTGCAAGGGAACTAAATTGGATCCGGGGCAGTGAAGGGGAAAGTCGTCACGTGCAATTTAATTAAGATTAGAGTATTTCGGGATACCTGTGCCGAGAAGGGGGGAAGAGAAGAAAACCACCCTCCCCTATTCATGTCTCCTCCGGAAAATAAAGAATCGGAATACTTTTCGCCCTATCGACTGTGAAATATCGCCCAGAATTATAATTCCGAAAAATGTTAACTGTAACCGCCTAGATACGAATCGGAATATAACCCCATTCATTTTTCCCTCTCCGCGCACAAACCGACAAGATCTCTTAATTTCCAATGAACCCTCCACTCAAATTGCCCGGTGCTCCTTTTCCGAAAATTCCAATATCTCTGGCAGGCATTTATAAACTTTAAAACACCGAGAAAATTTTCAAATATGCGGATGAAGGGGTGGGGGAGGGGACCACCCACGGGTGCGGAAAGCAAGCAAAGCTAATTTATCGCTTTCAAAACTGCGCCAAAATTATTACCACCGTGTCAATAATTCCTGCGGTTTATAGCGCCGAAGGGCTTAACTTTTAAAGAAGCTGCAACACGGCGCGGACCTCTTCTAAAACATTTCAAGTCTAATTACTGATGGCGTTTGCTAATTGGTAGTTTCCCCCTAGGTCGAATATGAGGGAAGTGGGGGACGAGGAGGAAGTATGCAAATGAGGCGGGGTGGCCTTTTTCGGTGACTAATTGTTAATTAGCGTACGCATGCCGACCGATTAATTACACGGTGATTATTTAGTTAACAAAGATCGCGTCTCTCGCGATCGCTTGCGAGGCGCGCAAATATCGATTGAAAAGGGACTTCTGTTTCCAGCGTTATCAATCCGAAATAAAGGGTGGGCCATCCCCCAATTAAAAATCCATTTTCAGGTCTTGACTCTAGTAATCTAATCCTTTATGTGCTTCTCTCCGCTTGAAATCAGAAGCCGCTTCTTCTTCTCCTGTGAGTTTCTTGGGGCTCAGACACTGCAATAAGTGATTATTGCATTGGAAAATTCATCGGTTATTTTATAAATCTTTACAAAAAGAAAATATTAAAAGATGATGGAAAATATTCGGCATTTTCAAAATTGTTTATGTCATTAATGTTTTTCATTTTTTTCAATATATATTTAGATGAGAAAATTCATTAAAACTATAAATATGCAGAAATAAAAAAAATTTCATTATTTTTAAATTTATTTTCATAAAACGTTAGCCGGGAAAATTGTAAAATGATGTAATTAAATGTAATTATTTATTAATTTTTTCAATCGGGTAATTTTTAAATCCATGATGTCCAATGTATAAATTTACGAACAATATCTTAAAAAATTTACACCAATTAAGAATTTTATTTATTAGTATAAACTTCTTTTTCTTATTAATTATATTCATCATTAAATTATAAATGATAATTGAAAAATGTGCTCAATAATTTACAAATAGATTTCTAAATGTTTTGTGCTTTCATTTTATATTCCTTTGTTCATAATTTCCAAGTTTTTGGTAAATATTTTCTTTGGTAAATATTTTCAAGATTTTCTTGTAAGACTACTATAACTTAAGTTTATGTTATTCAGAGGGATAAAATGTTTTTTTGAAACCATCTTTGAGAATCATTCTACTCAAATTTACTACTTCAACGATATTACAACTTAAAAAATGAAAAGATAAAATTAATTTAAAGTATAAATATAATTACAACTCTGCTCAGCTCATTATTATCAGTAGTTCAAATCTTTAAATCTTTAAAATGTCTATCACCACTTTTTAAATGCCAGTAAAAAATAGCACCATCTTTTCGAATAATTTATATTAATCTAATAAAAAATTAAATTTCCTTCACTACCTATATAACTATTTTCAAAATAAATAATAATTATTTTTCAATGTCTAATGAGACTTGTAATAAAATTTTAAAATAGTCTTCTCTAACTGTCCATAAATAATTTGCATATATACATATATATATATATATATATATATATATATATATATATATATATATATATATATATATATATATATATAATGTATAAATAAGCAAATTAATTATGGACGTTATAGAGACTATTATTAAAATTTATATATATATATATATATATATATATATATATATATATATATATATATATATATATATATATATATATATATATATATATATATATATATATATATATATATATATATATATATATATTATATTTATATATTTATATATATATATACATTGAAAGATAGTTATATATACACATATGAACCCGAGTTAACTCGCTAACTAGGGAAGATCAAAAATGGGGCTTATAAATTTTTCAGTAATATAATAAGAATATATTCTTTTCCTCTTTATGCACATGCAAACAAATGGCGGGTAGTTGCCAGGAAACGAACAGATAAAAGATCCTGTTTTGCCGCGGTTACTTCATGATGCAGCCGCAGTGGGTCCACGTGAAACCTGGCAGAGTCAGTCATTGACGATGATGCCTATAAACTTAGACGCATGCACTCATCATGTGAATTGATAAAGTAAAAAAATGTTCCTTTTACTTATTAAGGTCGAGGTTGAACACAGTTTCCTTTTCTCCAGGAGCCGGAATTCCTTGTCCGCCTGCCTACACCTACGCAGCCTCCTCCGTAGCCAAACCCGTCCCCCGGCCGTTCCTGGACTCGCCGCTCCACTCCCTGGTGGCCTGCAGGAACCCCTACTTCACAGGTACGACTTGGTGTACGTGCATTTTTACTTCTTCAAATTTAGATCACGAGTTTTTTCTTTAAATTTCAAAATATCAGGTTCGGTGTAGAATCGGGTACCTCTTAGTTTGGTGATACATTTTATTAATAAACTTAAAACTCTGGTAAACCTATCTTTATACAGATTTTGGGTAGCGGCCATCTTGTTAATCAAATCTTGGCAACTATCTTGCTGTTAAAAAAAATTGCCAAGGAATCGAGGGGTACTCGATTGTAAACTTTTACCAAAAAATCTCTAATTTTATTTAAATTTAAATGGTTTCAGAATTATTTTTAGTATAATGTAAATGATGTCTTAAAATGTGTGCATAGATCAAATGATTATTCATATTATTGCCATTGTATAAATGTATAATTATCATGTATTTATATTTCTTAGAATATAAGTGTAAATTTATTCGTAATTATTACCTGTAGATGTTATACCCAATAATTACGAGAGAAATTAGATTCCCCCCCCTTTTTTTAGCTTTTGGTGCTACGTAATTCATTTTGTAGTTTTCCAATGGATTTCTCAATAAGTAAAATCCTGATGATTAAAAGTTTATGAGAAAACAGCACTTCGTTGCAAAACTAAATATCCACAGAAGTGATCCTATGAAATTTATCAAAATGTAGTCTTCTACGCACCAATCGTACTGCAAAATAATTTCAGAGTTTTGTTGCAGATTGATTAGTTACAAAATAAGTTTCATTGATAAGTTTACCATTAATAAAGCCAGATAACTCCATAGATCCTTTACTTTGTCAGACAGATATCATGGCTGGTTATAAGATTAATTAGATCTTTTTAATTACTTGCAAATCCAGATTCAGCCAGAAGTATTGTTGCAAATTCAGAATGAATCAAAAAATTAGTTGCAAAAAATCATAAATCGCATGGCTTTGTCACATAACTAGAGAAATTTAAGTGATTATTTGCAAGATTTGCTTTTACGCAATTGCTTCATATTATAATTTTTCTGCTAAAATGAAATATTACCAAGTTAATTGTTAATTTAGAGACATTCCTTTGCTGTTGCAAAACAAGACAGATTTTATGGATTAGATGCAATAATACGTTTATTCTTGAACTTACGGTAAAATCAGATATATAAAAAATGAAAGAGGTTTCCATTCAAATACTTACGAGGAGAGGAAAAATAGTTAAAAATTGTAACTAAGATATATTTATATATAATAGGGTATGATTAAATTTACCTATAAGTAATATTGATTAATTTTTCTTTTTAAAAACTTATCAAAATCTGTTTTTTTTTATTATTAAAAAACATTATCTGACTGTTAACGTCATTCAAATAATGTATAATTATTATGGCTCTAAAAATAACTTCATAGCATTTGATCTTGAATACATGCAATTAATTGTTCTATGGCTTCAACTCAAAACTTGAGTTTTACCGAAAGAGAATAAAAAAAATATCACAATTTAAAACTTTAAAGAGTCTAATAGTGGAGAAAAAAACCCACAACGAACTATATTTTAGAATATGATTTCCTTTCAGACAAATCACAGATTTCATGGAATCAAGTATTCCACCTCATATTTGAGCCTACATTTTGATTCTGAAGGATTTCATTCATGCATGAGTTACATGAACCATTGAATGCATCGTACAAGCTGTCTTCATCAATGAACTTTTCTTAGGGGAAATCTTATAATTGACAACTAGCATCCCGTCTAAGAAGTGCCTTTCATACAACTGCTCAAAAAGCACTCAGAATTTCAAATAAAACAATTTAGCCTTTTTTACTCTTCTTGAAAATACTCTTCGTGAAATACGGCCGTATGGAGGTGACATTTATAGGGGCCTGCCGGGACTCAGACCAATATCATATATCATGCAAAACCAGGGCTTGGAGCTATGTTTAGCCTTCTTTCTTTACATATTGGAAATCATGAATACCAATATTCTAGAGAGTAGAGTCACATATTTTCGGCGCTCAACTATTTTATTGGGTCATTTATGTGATGTTGCGTGGGCAGGGACTGGAAATAAATATGGAATCAGACGATATGGAATGATCCTGTGCTGTTTTCATATTGAAAACCGTTTTATAGGTTTATATTTTATCGGTATGTATAGCAGAAAGCGATGCGTATATTTCCCTAGATAGCTTTTAAATTGTATTTGTTTCTGTTATCACACAGGATAAGTTTCAGTACCAAATGAAATATAACATTTTTAATGCTGTTTTTTAAATATATATATATAGTAAAACATATTTTAATATTAATTATTAAAAATATTTAAAAAATAAATTAAAAATGTAAGTTTGAAAAATAAGTAAAGCCTGTAAATAGAATTTTAAACTATTTTTAGCCATTGTATATTTAAAAATATGAGGTATTGTAGTTAAGATAAATTTTAATTGCTTAGTTATTTCTCTATCAAGCAAGATAGCGTACAAAAATTTAAAATATTATGGTTTTCTGCTTAGTATTATTAATTTTGATGTTGTCCATTGTTCTCTATAAAGTAAATAACTGAATGTCTCTGGCTTTCACTTTATTAGTTCTTGGGTTCGACTCAATTCCAGCAGGGATGTTTTTGTTGGTTTTGAACTACATACGAGACCGAGTTAGACTCAAATGTGATAAACATAGCAAATTTTTGTTCGTAAATATTGTGTAATAAGTTTTTATTACATTCAAAAGGAAATATCGGTGAAAGTGAAGAGTAATTGCTCGTTAGATATTGTGATTAGTGTTCATTTTTACATTTGGATATCAGTACAAATCTCAAAAGAGATATCGAATTTAATTTTCCATCTTTTTTTTAACTCATTTCTTATTCTTAAAGTTGAAAATAGGCACTATTTTTAGAGAATTTAAGAATTCATAAAAATAATTATAATTTACTTAAAAAGTAATGTGAGTTAAAGCTGAAAGTTATACTTCATTAATTCATTATTTTAAATTCAAGTTAAAGCTATGATTAACGGAATTACTGAATTTTTTAGGAGTGTCAATAAAACATTTTTAGCGGAATGTTAAAATAGTCCATATGATAGGATAAGTTTAGAGTTTTTGAATCTTGAATACTTAGACTCTAGAATCCTAGAGTCAAAGGATTCAAGATTCAAAAACATAATTAAAATTTAATAGGATTCGATAAAGGCAAAAAATCATCTCTACAGTTTTCGACAATTATGATTTTATTAATGGTCAAGATTTAATAAAAAATGAGATTTCAAGTGCTTTAGACCAGAGTTTTTCAGCTAAATTTACTCCAAGGACCGATAAAATATTTCGGTACGTTCTCGCGGACCGGTAAGTTTAATAATTCGACCCATTATTGGCACCATTTTTCATGATCAATAAATCATGAAGACAAAAATAATTTTTAAAGCATTTCATTTGTTATGATTTACGTATGCATTCAATTTACTTACAATATTGCATGGAGAATAAAATTATCAAAATTCCAAGAAAATTCCAATATGAATGATATATTTACCTTTTTTCAAAAAATACTATATTAGCAAAAGCAACAATGAATCGAAATGTAAACAGAAATACAAAATAAGCAGAAAATAATCCACCAGATTAAAAGAGAGAAAAACTAAAATCGGTGGGATTGCTGCTAGTCTCTGTTGCCGACAGTAAAAGTGTCCATCCCAGGCGTTGAGCAATACGCAAAGCAGGAGAAAGTCGATGAGTTTCACGCAAAGGAGTGGGGAAAAAAGCATGGAGATTGCGGTATTCTGTTCCATTCTTTATCCAGAACTGTTATATATTTACTGAATTGAACTGTGATTTATATAAATCCTAGATTTGAAGATAGTTCAGTAAGTTCTGTTTCCTCAACTGTAGCAATAATATTATTATAGTTATCAATAAAGGGATTGATTATCCACAGCACATCTTTCTCTGAAGATAACACTGATCAAAAGCCATAGAAAGTTCACTTAATGCTCCAAAAGAACGCTGGTAGCGCTCTTCTGATCCATGTCATTAGCATTAATGTTATCAAAGAAAGAAGCAAACATATCAAAAGTATTTTCTTCCTCACGTTTGTAGAAGAGTTTCAGTTTCCGGCTGAAAGCATCAATTTTATTGTAGAAAATAAAAACGGCATTGTTTTACCTTGAAGACTTAAATTTTGTTCGTTTATCAGTGAAAATATATCTGATAGGTATGAAAGAGCAAGGTTACCCATTCTTCGCTCTAAAAATGTCTGCTGAATAATAATCCCTACTGAATTAAGAACCATTGTACCTCATTTCTCAACTCATACAACGGGTTAAAGACTGGATAGCCAGCGTATTTCACCGTACAACAATAACTGTACATGATACGATCCCATTTCTTGACATGAAGCTGTGAACAATCTTGAATTAAGGACTTTACTTCTGATAAAATTTACAAATTTTACCGATTCCAGAAGAATGTCATTCAGTTGTGGGAAGAATTTCTTTGCTGCTAAATATTCACGATGAATTAAGCAGTGAATGAGTACTAGTTCTTCTGATGCTACGTCTGTTATTCTTTCTGCAACATCTGCATGTCTTCCAGCCATAGCAGCAGCGCCATCAGTGCACAAACCGATTCATTTTTTCCTGTCAATGGAGTTACTTTCAATGTAATTGCTAACTGCCTTAAATATTTCAGCACTGGTTGTTTGGAAATACAGCACATCAGTTCTTCTATAATATCATTGATTGCATAGTTAATATAACGCAACAATATGGCACTATTTGAGACGTCTCATCCATTTGAACAGCCAACCATCAATTTCCGAACATCTTGCAGTAGTTGACTTTCTGTGTCGTAAAATAACTTATATATTCTTCGTATCATTGGACAGAGTTGGTTGATTGGGTTTTATGGCGCAGGATCCAAGAATGGGCATGCTGCTCCAAGAGTTATATCTTTCGTAAAAAGAAATTTATTAATTAGTTAATTAACTTACTTTAAAAAACCCAAGCAAAAATGAAAATTTCATTTTATCTGCAGCAGATTGGCCCAACATTTCAGAACACACCTCTGTCACACAAGGTTTGACAAGTTCTTCAGCTGGTGAGAATGGTTTCTTACGTTTTACAATAAGTAGAGCAACTAAATACGATGTTTTTAAAAGCAATTTATCAACCAAGAAATATTTTTAAAAGCATCGTTTAGAATTTTCATCTCCAAACTTTTTCTCTGGAAGAAATCCAGGGGTTTACTTTTCAGTTGTGAGTGCTTCTTTTGTAAGTGAAGCAAAAGCTTGGAAGATTTCATACTTTCGTTGGAAGAACATTTCTGCAAACAAGGTTTTCAGGTTTTAGACAATTTTATTCTAACTGTGGGCTGTTGAACAAGGCCATATTTCAAATAGTCTACGATATAGTGAATTACAAAGTTTTTTTGGCAGATTGCAGACTATATTAATTTTTACCTATATTCGAAAGGGCGGACGATGTACTAGCTTTTGGAGAATCTTTTCTTTGCTCGAAATTTAGTAATGTGCCTCTCATTTCCTTTTTACACCTTTTTTATTGATTTTTTATCTACCTAAAGTTAAAGAAATAGTAGTTATAGCACAGTATTAAATTCAGAAGTTATTAAAAACTTAGTCTGATAAATAGTTTTCATGCAAAAGAATGTAAGCAAGATAAAAAGTGAAACCTAACCCAAGACGCCTTAAGCACAACGATAGGTATTCAGCATTCAAGTACTCAGCAATACTCAAGGCACACTAAACTGTATACTAAGTGTAAGACATGGCAATGTGTGAAATGTGATAGTTGCCAGTTTGTTATATTTTTCATCATCGATCCTATTATTATCATAACTAGTAAACTATTGTTATTGTAATGTAGGTGCAGGTTTAATATCAGTTGTTGGCCGATGGTACTTCAGATTTGGGACATATATCTGGAAATTTCACGGACAGGCAAAAATTTCTTGCGGACCGCTGCCGGTCCACGAACCGGCGGTTGAGAAACACTGCTTTAGACTTCGTTTATAAATTTTTATTTAGCCGGATAAGAGCTGTGAAAATAATAGAAGCACAATATGAGCAAAATTATAAGTAACAACTCTATCTTGACTGTAGAAAGCTAATTGGGACTTTACTAGTGGTAAATAACTTAAAGAGTTTTTGGGACCTTAATTCGTAAATATATACTGCTTGCCACCGTAAATGCAATACACTGAAGGAAATATGCAAGTAGCATGAAATTTACAACATGCATTAGCGGATGGGAAATATGCAAATGATTAGAATTTCAGCGCAGATGCACATGACACGCCCCTGTGGCGCCACTTTGAAGCGATATTTAAAGCTTACAGATTTGGACGATTTCAAGTTCAGCAATTGGGTTTTCCTTTGGTTTAAAAAAATGAATTATGCCTTTTAGAAGACAGAGATAATATTTTTATCAAATATCCGAGTCCGAAGGAGGAAGGATAGTGACTTACCGAGATTGTGGATCACCTTTCAGGGAAATCGGTAGTCTTGTTAGACAAAATCAAACACCTGTGTGGATATGTGATCACTGGATGCAGGAGGTACGATGGACCGACGCATTTACCTCAGTGCACCACTTCACATGATGGCAGGCTAATTATGCGCACGACAGTGACGGATCACTCAGTCACATCACGAACCACTGCTCAGCACATTCAATCTGTAACGCATCATCCAGTGTCTACGCGTACCATTGGACGACGCTTACAGCAGAGTAGTCTGTCCGCGAAACGGTCATTGCTTCGTCTTCCCTTGACACAGAACCACAGTCGTCTTCACCGCCAATGGTGCGATGAAAGAAGTGTGTCGAGAGCAGAATGGAATGAAATTGTCTTTAATGACGAGTCAAACTTCTCTCTGCTACACCACGATGGTCGCATTCGAGTCTGGAGACACCCTGGGTAGAGGATGCTGAACAGCTGCGTTATACACTTCTACACTGGTTCTGCACCGGTTATTATGGTATGGGGAGGTATTGGATATCACTCTCGCACTCCTCTTGTAGGCATTGCATGTACTTTAAGCAGTCAGCGCTACATCTCTGTGGTGTTGGAGCCTGTTGCCCTTTCTTACCTTCAGGGCTGGCACACAGTCATATTTCAACAGGATAATGCGTGACTACAGGAGGCACGCATTGTCCAAGTGTTCATCGTCAATCATCAGATTGAATTGCTTCCCTTGTCGTCTTGCTGTCCAAATCTTTCGCCGATAGAAAATACGTGGTCCATGGTTGCTCAACAATTCACCCAAATTACATTCCCAGCTACTACATCAGATGAACTTGAGCACGTGTCGAAGCTGCTTGGTCTGATGTACTCAAAGAAAACATCCAAAGTCTCTTTGGTCAATGCCAAGGTACATGGCAGTCGTGATCTCCAACAATGGCGGCAATTCTGTATACTGATTTTGGCAGGAACCACACTTCACATAAGTCTATAAATTTAATCTTTTGATACTTGATCAACATGATGCCTACAAAATAAATTTTATTGTGATATCACTTGCCTTCCTTGGTGTTGCAATTTGGGTGGCCATCAGTGTACGTTATTTTTGAGAAAATTCCTCTGCGATAATTCGAAGCTTAAAATATAGGAGTAGACTAATGAGAAAAACGTATTATTGTTGAATATTTTTAAAATATATTTATAAAAATTTAAAATATTAAACATTTGTGATGGAATTAGGAACTGTTCAAGGAAATGTATTTTAATAAAGACAAAGAATTAAGTTTTAAAAAAAATTCAGCTATTCAGTGAATGCGTCATAATAATAAATATTCAGAAGCATGTGACCGCCATTTTGGAACTTTCATTTGGTGAGCATATGCTAGTTTAACTTATAGTACCATTTTAAATCTTTGAAACGAAATTCAAAACGATGAGAAAATAGTATATAATTAATGTTTTAACTAAAAATACATATTATAGCATATTTTCTAACGTCAACAGAGAAAATGTAAGACAAAAAATTTTCAGCTAATGGTATTAAATGCAAAAGAGAAATCGCCATATTGGAATTTTATCACCCATACTTTTCCGAAATAAATTCTCTTTCAACACTCGAGACATCCTCCCAGCGATGAAAGACAAAAGAAACCATTAAATGCTAAAGAGAGGTGGGTAAAAAAAAGGGTGCTTAAAAGTAAATACAATGGAGAGGAGTACTGGTGAATTGAAGTATCAAATTTAAGATTTTCAAGCACTCAAGCCTTGTAAACTAACACCAAAAGCCTCCTTTCAATTTTTTTCCCCAACATGAATTTTTTTCCCCACGCTTTAGTTTGTTCTCCTAAATGCATGGGGATTTTTTTCCATAGTTTGATGCTCTTCCATTATATTTTATTTCATATATTTTTCCCTTTTTAAAGTGTCAGCTATTTGATCAAACATATTGTGATTTTCCCCAAGAAGGGCTTCAGAAATTCAACTGTCACGTGATTTCGAAAGAGAATATTCCCTGGACTCTTATCGATGTATCCTAATTTTAAAAATGCGATATTTTGAGACGTTAATAGCAGATTATCATTTTTAATTAAATTTAGAGATTGGTGTTTTTTTCGTATGTATAAATAAATACAATCTGTTCATAAAGACTTTTTTACCCCAACGGAATGTATCTAGCACTATCGAGCATAAAATCATAATTTGCTCTTGGCTATTATAATTCAACCACATAATTCTAAGGACATAAGTTAATGAATAATTATATTTGACGATCACAGTTAAATGAGCCTTGATTCATTGATACCTTCACTATTTTTTCCTATTGCTCGGCATTGTTATCTAATAATTGTTAAAATTCATTTGATTGATTGTTAGTTTTGACCTTGTTGGTTATTTACGCCTTAAATGTTGCATTAGATGGCACAGACGTCTAAATGCCTTATAATCCAGAAGGCCAAATTCTGAGTTTGTAGATTTTTTTAGCGAATTTTCTTATGTATCTGTCAACCTGGCTTTTATTACGTCATCGATATAGAGACATGTAAAAACTGTGCAGAAAAATTCTGTTTTGGCAACCCTATATTTACGTAACGGCGCAAGTCACAATACATCATCTTCATCACATTTCTTCATCGCTAAAAAATTTAGACTTTGGTATTCTGGATTATACGGCATCTGTGCCCATAAGATTTCCATTACGAATAATCACGTACGTCTAGAAAATTTTCAACGCCAAAAGGTTTGCAATTTGTCCTTTCCTTAAAATATTTCGTTTTAGGTTATTTTCCCCATTACAAGGTTCAATCTGCTACCCTCTGTGAAAAAATTATTATTTTCAATTTCTTTCTTTCGAAATGAAACATAATTTTAATATAAATATAACTATCCTAATTCATAACTCAAATTTTAATGCTTTTCCCGATATTAAATCTTCTAAGAAGGTAAAAAAAAAATTTATTACTTATTTGAAACCTAAAATATTTGATTAATTTGTTATAAAAAATGATTACAAGTGACGGTTAGCGTTAACCAGATGTCGCCAAGATCAGTCGCAGACAAAATATCATGATGGAAATATTCTCTAAGTGAAATAATGCCTTTGAAGTTGGCGCACCAATTCTAAAGGTTCTACTTTTCAAAATATGAAGAAATATTTGACGTAACATCTACATAACCGTGTAGATGTTATATTAAAAGTCATCAAATCTGCCCCTTGTAAAGGCTAAAATACTGTAGTGTGGACAGGAGAAAAAGGAAAGAGATTTATTACGGAATTCATAGTTAGGATTTTGTTTTCTGATCAAATGTATCTAAAGATTTTACGTAACGCGATGTCTAGAATTTAACCACTTAATCCTATCCTTCTGGGCACCCCAAGAGGTGCTAATAGACGTTAATTTACAAATTTAGAGTTTCAAGAGCATTTAAGAAATCAAAGTTTTCCATTCTGAATGAATGAAGTGAGTGAAAATGAATAGCTTACTTGTGTCAAATATTTGCAGCAATTTGAAACTTTCACTTAAAAGAGTTACATGTAAAACCACTTATTTTTATATCGACACTTATGCATCATAATTTCTTGAATGATGATAAAACCGAGAAATGTATCTCAAGTGGTCAGTCTCGCCAATAAATAAAACATCATGAAAGGCATCTTTCATAGCTGGATGTCAAGACTTGTTACCAAAAGTAGCACCTTTGCATAATAAAACAATACCTCTAGAGAGAATAAAAACTGTAAAAAAAATAATACTAGAGTCATTCCAGCCTCCTACAAAGCAGCTGTTTTTAAGCAGTCGTTAATTTTTTTCCGCCTTAGGACGAAAAGGACACTTATGGGTGTACTCTTCCGCTTAAAGTGCCCGGGAAGTTATAACCCACGCATTTAAACATATGCAGACTCTGTAGATAGATATATAGATAGACATAACATGATCCCCCTCTTCTCCCCACATCACTTGGGGACTGAAGAGCAATTGATTCAACTACAAGAGTGGCTAAACAGATTTGGTGTCTGCTAATGGAGGAACAGGAGTGGGGGAAAAAGAACCCCCACTTGTGTTACGCTCTTTTGAAGATTGAGATAGATATAATTACGGTGGTCGAGATTGTTTTCGACGGTGTAGAAACAGCTTCGGAAAACAGATTTAAGTGGTAGGCAATGTAGATTATAATCTCGATTGGCAGTTGTTGGCGATTCTTTTAATAATTGCTATTGGCGATGTTACATTATCAAACACTGGCTTGTTAAGGACCTGGATTTAGGAAGCAGCCTCTGCAATGAAAATATTTCTGTTGCTGACGAGGGTTATTCTTCGAAATTTCATTAATGTATCGAGAAAGAAAAATAATGCCAATTATTTTGACTAATTAAAGAAAAACATAAAATAATTAGAATTTTTAATGCTTATTAAAAATAAAAAGATGCTATTAAAAGTGAGATAATATATTCTCATTTGATACAAACTTTTTTTTCAATTATGAATTTTATAATAGGAGAATAATTTAGAAAATTGAAGGGAAAAAAACATTTCCCTTTATTTGCTATTTTTAAAGTGATTTTATTACAGAATATCCTCGATAAAGAAATATGTTTATCAAGCTACAGTTTACTTATAGAACCACTGTTTTGTCTCCAATAGCATCTTTCCTCCATCAATTCCTCTCTGCTCAGTGTTACAAAAGTGGGTTTCATGGAACCTCTGAGCTAAGGGTCAGAATGCCGGAAACGCGCACCATTTGAAGGTCCGGAAACCCCGCGGGTCAGCAATATTGCCAAGCAGACCGAGGACCTGCATGGAGTGATGTGCTACATGTATATTAAAAATATATGTGTTATATTTATATCGAATTGAACAGTTGACTCAATAAATGCAACAGTATTAACTATTTTATTTTATTATTTCCAGTATTGTTATTCATAAATGTTAGTAAACGTTAGTTATATAAAATATGAATACAAGTTTGATTTGTTTCTACTGTATTGGTTTATAGTCAAAAGCGAATTTTTTTTTTCAAGAAAATAAATTTCTTTATTTGAATCTGATAAATTTTTGCTCCCTTAAAAAGAAAAATAAAACATTTGCTTCATGGATGGGAAGTTAAAAAACTTTAATTTAATTTTCTAAGAAATAGAATAGATATAATGACCTACTGACAGAAAAAGAGAGCAAAATAATTTAGCTCTGGAATTAAAAATTATTACCATCAGTAATTAAAAATTTTAAGTTATTTTCGAATTTTTATAAATAAATCCATCATGTTTATAAATTCATGTTAGAAAATAAAAAAAAATGGCACGCCTCTAGAATTAGAATTTCTACATAAGAGTAAAATCTCTATATAAGAATAAGGACTGTTGTAAATGTTTTTTCAGATTTTAATAATTTCATAAAAATTATATATTAATTTGAAATTATTGTTTCGTCTCGAATAATTCCATGAAAAATGATTTAATTTTTTTTAATATTTTAAGACAATATTTAAAATTATCCAAACATTTGCTAAAGAGCAATTGCATATGTAACTACGTTAATGTAAAGAGTAAGTTTTTAAAGCATTTTTAATTTTATAAGCACATTATTCATTCATTTTAAAGAAAATTTTTTAATAATTTAATAAACGAGTTATTTTTTGAGTCAATTCCTCATATTATCCTCTTCAATCAATTTTCACCATCAAATAATACATCTTAATATATATATATATATATATATATATATATATATATATATATATATATATGTGTGTGTGTGTGTGTGTGTGTGTGTGTGTGTGTGTGTGTGTGTGTGTGTGTGTGTGTGTGTGTGTGTGTGTGTGTGTGTATTACTAATGCTAATTTAGCAACGATTGTTAAAAACGATGAAAGCAAAAGTTAGTTTTTATAGAAGTAATTATAAATTTTAGTTTATCGGATTAATATGAAATCCAAAATTATCAAAAATATATTAACTTTATCTATAATAGCAACCTATATAAAGAATAGCAAAACGATTTGTTAATAAATCGCTTAAAATTATAAGAATTTACCATAATCAGTACAACCTTTCAAGAAAGTGTTACAAACTTTCTTTTTTTCTTTTATTAAAAAGACATTTCTCGAATCTCAATTAATATCATCATTACATCAGTAGAAAGTTCAGAAGCGTTTCTTCGAGTACCATTAGAATTTACTTTTCCTGTTAGGGTTGAAATATTTCCTGAATAATTCACTAACTTTTTTCAAAGAGTTTTATTATTTTTATTTATTTATTTTTTGTGGAAAGCGAGAAGTAGAGAAAAGAACTTTTTTTTCAGAACGCGAAAGTTGTTTTTACTGCCAACTAATGATTCTCCGTTCCGTCAACAATATGCGTTTGATCTGTATGTATACACATATAAGATCCGAAGAGAAATCTAAGAAAAAAATAGGGAAGTTTCACCCCACTTTTCTTGTTTTCTCATCTTTTTCCAGCGAGATAATCATAAAGAACTTTTTTCCAGAAAGGGCTTATAAACTGACGGGCTGAACACCGTTTTCTAAAAAAACAGAATATCGTTCTCATTTGTATAAAAGCACAAAGCCGATCTGGAAAAAGGAGGAGGGTTATTCTAAATTTAAGCTCTATCTCTTTGGAAAAAAATAAATAAATAAAAGCTTTTGCATTGAATGATCGTCTTTAGTTTGGAAAAAACCACCCCAGTTGAACTCAGAATATTGAAGCTTTTCCATTTCCGCATAAAAGCAGGTTTTGGACAAAAAATATCGTATTAGACATAGCATCGTATTGATCGGGGTTTTCCTTTCCCTAGTTTGTCTATTCAAGAAAAAATAGGTAAAAAAAATGTCGACCACCTCACTGACTTTTTCTTTTTTAACCAAGCAAATTTAAATGTGTTGTTATTTTGCGAGACTAAATCCACACATTGAATGCTTCATTAAATCTGAATGTAGTTTCCTATATCTTGCGGCTGCTCCTTTTTCAGACACTGAATCCTTTGCTCTGAATGGATCTCTCAAAAGTAATGAGAGAGAATTGCGATCTTTACATATATATATATATATATATATATATATATATATATATATATATATATATATATATATATATATATATATATATATATATATATATATTATATATATATATATTATATATATATATTTACATATATATATTTATATATATATATACTTATATATATATATAAATATATATATATATAAATATATATATATATATATATATATATATATATATATATATATATATATATATATATATATATATATATATATATATATATATATATATATTTATATATATTATATATATATATTTACATATATATATTTATATATATATATATATACTTATATATATATAAATATATATATATAAATAAATGAATAAATATATATATATATATATATATATATATATATATATATATATATATATATATATATATATATATATATATATATATATATATATATATATATATATATAGCCAAAATGTTTCTCTCTAAGCCCGATAGATAAACACAATACAAATTAAAACATCTTGTAGAATTCAAGAAATCTATTTTCTTAAGTTTATTAATCACTCTTTTCCCCTCCTTTTTTACCTAAAATTAGTATTTCCTAAAATTAATATTTCGTAAGAGTATTTCGTTTACTTTTTCGTCACCGTTCATTGAAAGATATATTTCTTACAGTTGTTTCTTAATCTATCATAATGGTATTATTTTGAACTCTAAGATTTTGTTTTGGAAAACATTTTTATTTAATGATTCTAACATTTGGATTTATGTAGAATTATACTTTGACAAAACTTCAATCTAAATTTGAATTTTTACCATGCTTTTTTTGAGTATTTCCGATATATTCAGCAATAGAAAAAATGTCCAAATGAAATGACAAAATTTTTTTCTATAAGAAAAATTCTAAATTTTGATAAAATATTTAACAAGTTTTCGTTAATCTGCCCAAAAATAAAAATGTTTAATGATGGCGTAAGCAAGGTCTTACAACTCAAAAGAGATTGCTGACAAATGTTGCAATTATTAACTTAGAATTCTACTAATTAAGGAATAATTTGAACTCGTCCTTAACGATTTAAATTAAACATATAAAATGGATATTTTGTCTTTTTCTTCTGTTCTTCTGTCAACGTATTAATGGCATGAATCATATAAAAACTGCTTCTTAAGCCGAGACTTTGGTTTTTATATAAGAAATCATTTTATTAACAAAATGTACTTCAATTATTAATAAATGTAACAAAATATTCTGAGATATTCGAGAGTGGACTTCGCCTTGTTTGCTGCCATTCAAAGAATGCGATTCGAAGGCAGGCAGCAAATTCGTTGACAGGTCGGAATTATAACGCCGTCACAATACGATGTGACGTAGATGAAATGTTATCTGACGTCATGGATATTTTAAACCTATGAGAATCGTAATAAAGTGGCGTCATCACAGTCAACTGGAACGGAAGCAACAACCACTTTATGCTTAATAAATGTTATAAAACTAATAAAAGCATTAACTTTTTGTCCTTTTTAAAATTTATAAATTCAGATATATATAATTCATCTAAAGTACTATTCACTATCAAAAGTTCCATCATTACAAAATTTCGATTATAAATGTTATTAAAAAATTCATTTAGATGAATTCCGAAAATATATATATATACAATCTATAATAATACTCGATTTTTTTTCTTTTGAGTTATTTATTTATCTTTGTTTTATTCATTTATTTATCAATTAATGAAAACTGTTTCAGAAAAATTCATTAAAATATTTCAATGGGTAAATAAAATTCATTCTAAAAGAATTTCTGAGAATTTATCGATAAATAAAACAATTTCTATAAATAGTGGAACAAGATTTATTTTTCACTTGACTTTTTAGCAAAAGATTGATTTAACTAGAATTTTGCTAATGAAGAAAATAACTAACGCAACTTCGTTACAACGGGCACATTTTTATAATCACGAGTCAATTATTCTAAAAAAAAACATGTAGCCTTAGAAAGGCTTAAAAATAGTACCAATTGCAAGTAGTGTTATTTGTTATTTTTTTCCCACTTCACTTTTTCCACTAAAAGAGAGCATCTATAAGCGGTTGTAAAAAAAATGAGCGAAAACAAACCTTAAACGGTTGAAAGCCACTAGAAATAAAAAAAACGAGGCAGATGCATTTAAAGGGTGGAATAAAAAGCCGCCTGTGGCCAAAACAGGAGATCAATTGTCCACTCCATGTGAAGTGTCAGCAAATAAAAGGGTTTGCTCTTTGGTCCAAGAAACAAACCTTGCAGGTGATGTGTGTAACGAGCATCGGACCTCTCTGTGTCTCTCGGCGTATCGAATGGCCATCGATTTGCGGCAGATGTCCAAGCTTTTTTTTTCTTTCTTCTTAACTCCTGAATCCATTATCTCCACCCACACCATTCTACGGACTCCTTCTTTATTTTTTGTTCTCGTCGCGGTTTGTTTCACTGATTTTTCTCAAATCGGTCCGACAATAGCAAGGAAAACGACTCATCGCTCAACCCTATCATTTCTAACTACAGTCGGATAAAAAAAAATTGGAAAATGTCTTATTAAGAATGCTGCTCCTATTTAGAAGATGCGAAAAGATTTTGCTTACTATTCTGTCGGAGATTGTAAAATTATTTTAACATCTGAAATAATTTTACAATCTTCGATATAAAGTTGCTTAGTATAGTTAGAATTTTAAATTATATTTAAATAATTTTGATCAGATAATTTCCCTTGAATTGATAATTTTGATGAGATAATTTCCCTTGAATTGATAGTTTTGATCAGATAATTTCCCTTGAGTTGATAATTTTGATCAGATAATTTCCCTTGAATTGATAATTTTGATCAGATAATTTCCCTTGAATTGATAATTTTGATCAGATAATTTCCCTTGAGTTGATAATTTTGATCAGATAATTTCTCTTGAATTGATAATTTTGATCAGATAATTTCCCTTGATTTGATAGTTTTGATCAGATAATTTCCCTTGAATTGATAATTTTGATCAGATAATTTAACTTGAATAGATAATTTTCCAACAAATAATTCCCCTTAATAATTAAATAATATATTTGCTTGCTAGTAATCGCATAAAATATTCTTTTCCATTTTGAATATCATTTTTATGGTCGACAGAGTGGACTATTTCACAGAAAGATATGTTGAAATCTATTTCTTGGTATTTAAACCATCTAACATTACAACGCAAGTCTTTTTATGAAGAGGGAGGGGTGGTGTAAAAATACACAGGGCTTACAGTCGGGAAGCGTCAAGGATTGGAACATGGACCGCGATGACCGATGCACCCACCACTCGACATCCTCCGCGCTTGTAGGAGGAGGGGGCACTCATGAAGGGAAACACTTGAGAGCGTCATAAATCTTCTTGGAATCTGTCTCACCATTTCTGTTACTACTTTTAAATTGATATGCATCATTATGTTAGGAATTATTATACATGCATGAAGACATTTAAAAGGCAGTCTTTCTTTTCAAGACTAAGTTCCAAAGTTTGAAAAAGAAATTCTGCCATTAAAAATTAGGCAAACTATAAATTCTTATTAATTAAAAAAAACTTTTTGTGTCCATTTAGTGTCTTTGAACTTTTAGAAAGCATTATAGTAGCATTCTATATATACTCTTAAAATAATCGAGTGGATTTCACTCAGAAGGAATTAAATTTCACTCTTTCATTTTGGCAAAACTCAACCAACCTTTAAGATAGAAATTCACTCTTTTGAAAGATGCAGGTAAACTACTCCTTTTTAAGGGGGTAACAACAAATCGTTTAAAGGGGTAATTAGGATTGAAAAAAAGAGTGAATTTCAATCTTTTATAGAAGATTACTGATTTTTTTACACTAACAATTTAATGTAGACATTAGGTTTTGAATTCTTTATTTTAAGGATTTATGTATTTTTTATCTTTATTTTTGACAATTATAATATAAAGATGTGATTTTTTTATTCAATAATATAACAGTACAATTGAATAAGACATTTTAATAGATTTTGATAATTACAGTGTTTTTTAAATTCCATACACAATATCAAGCAAATCGTTCAGCCATTTATTACATTAATTATATCTATTTAACTTTACGTGTGAGTGTAGCAAAATAATGTCTCAACAAAAATTGTCACACATCTTCAGTTAGCTAAATTCATTACTTTTGAAGTTACAGGAGGGTAAAGACAATTATTTACAGATTATTATGTTGAACAAAACTGACTTATGTTTTTGCTCACAAATCTTGTTTTATATTTTATTTTCCAAGTTTAGTTCAAACTGAAAATAACTTCAATGAAATTAAAAACGAAGTTGTAAATAAAATGCAAGATTATACAAAAAACATTTGTTCAATTTTTAATACGGTAAAAAAAATAAGAATATGCATACAGAAATTCTTATGTTTAAGATGTCAAATTAATATTGCAACTGAATTTCTTTGAATTGAATAAAAATACAGTATACATTATAATGCATGCATTTTGTAAAATTTAGATTTTGATCGCATATTGTAAGATATGTATTGTTTCAATTAAACTGGACAATTTTTTAATTTATAAATCACATAATCTATGAAAGCATAAAATCTGTTTATCATGGTAATTAACATTAAATACATGATGACACTTATATAAAATATCGAAAGCTTTTCAGTCTTTCATATCCAACATCAATAAATTCCTTGTGTCCACAGATAAAAATATTTCATTTACACACTCCTAGCTTTTGACCGCATCAAAGCAAAATGTAGTTGAATTACTACTTTCGAGCGCTGTTTTTCTTCTGAAGATCCCTTCTTCACCTAATTCAAGAATGAAAAGCATAAAAACTAAAATTTATATAGTATATTGCATTCTTATTAGTGTCTATATAAACTTTAATACTAAAATACCATCTGAATAGTACTTCAAAAAAATAAATCCTTATTTTGCTGCAAAGGAGTTATTAATAAACTTGTTCAATATTATTTAGAATTTTACACAAGCATTTTAAAAAATGGAAATAGTATTGTTATAATGACTTACTGCAGTAAATTTAACCGTGTGCTCTGATACTTGATACGAATTCCGTATCGATCGGTCAGCACTGTGCTAACAAAAGTATTTGAAAATTTAAATTATTTTTAGGTAGAATTTAAGAAAATAAAACCCTAGTAGTTAAAAAAATACAATACTTGAGCAAGAAATAATAATGTGAACATGAAATCTTAAGTATATTTAAATAAACAAATATATAGTATACACATAAGTATTAAAAATCTAACTTTGGATTTTTAATGCTTATGTGAGCATAGATAAAGCTGTTTGAAGCAACAATATTCACTATGTAGTAAGAAAGAAAAGCAAAATATGTAAATGAGTAATCTAAATATTACAAGGAAATTACACTCATAAAGATAGTAGATAAATAAGCTCAAGTACAGACCTTTTTTTCCTATTCTAGAACTGGAGCCAGTGATAAATAAATTAACATCAATAAGGCTTTGAAATTGTCAGCACAAGGAAATGAATCTAATATTAATTTGACTTTATAGAACAAAAAAGTCATATAATCAGATATAAATGTAATTATATTCTATATTAAAATTATATTCAGCCCAAAAATACTACCATCCCGATTTAGCACATACTTATTCCACATTATAGGAGAAGTTTTTTGAATTTATGATAATATTCTAGCAGCATATTATGCAGGAAATTTACTAAGAAAACAGTCAACCTTCAGATATTGAATACCAAATTACAAATCTATCTGAAATAAAGAGAATAATTATTTGTACTAAGTTAATATAACCTTTTATATATTTAAAGCAAAAATAATTTGTTTAGAAAATTGGTATTCTCATTAATTATATTTAATCAAAACTTAGTAAATGAAGTTAGTAAATTAACACAGTTACCTATTAATTTTTAAAAATTTTTATAAGGATGTTGCAAAAATGATAAATTACTGATATACAGGGACACAAATAAAAAAAATGAATTTAGATGTTTTCTGTGTTATGAAATAGATATAGGCCTTATGATAATTTACAAAATGACATAGCATATATAAATTTATTTCTAAAGTTAAAACAGTTTTGAAAAAAAATCAATCAACTGTAACTGAAAAGCAGATGAAACTTTATGAAATTTTTTTATAAATTTCATCAAAATAATTGTTAAACAATGCTTTTGCATCATATTAACTAATAATAAAACACATTACAAGTAAAATAATTTTTAAAAATACAAGATAGGAAACTACATTTTAATGAAAGACATAAGCAATGCTGCATATTTTGTAAAATATAGATTTTAATTACTTTCTTTTGGATCATGGAATCATTAAACATATATCAAAAAATAACAATAAGATCTTTTTTCCATTTTTATTTAAAAAAAACTCCTTTCTCTATAAAATTTCAACTAAATTTTTTGGCATTAAAGTAATTTAAAATATATTATTCACATGCAATCAAAAAACTTGGAAATACATGCACAATATATTTCATATTCTGCCATTAAAAATCCAGGTATACAAACTATGTAAGGAATTGTAAATTTTGGTGTGCTTAAGTCATTGTGGCATTGTTAGAAAATAATATTGATACTAAAGTTTAGTACTTTCATGAATATTTTAAAATTCATCCTCAAACATGCAAAAAATATAGTTTTTATACTACCAATGTTTTAAATTTTATTGATCTTAAAATATAATACTCAGTCTGTTTAGTTAATCCGTCTTTTTTAAAATTTCTTTCATTCATAAATTAGAACACTCAGTATCTTTAATTACGAAATTAGTGGTTGCAAAGCTCAAATTCTGGGAAAGATTTTTAAATTTTGCTCATATTCTCCTCTTTCTTTCTCTGTTTTTATTTTTTTAATTCTTTCAATTTTTAAATTTGAACATTTATTAATTATAAAGCTACTGGTAGTCAAATTTAAAACTCTTTTTGAATACCGCGGAAAATTTTCTAGTTTTGTGGGATTTATCCCTGTGATTTTTATCGATACTTGAATTATGACACTTAATCTTTTTAATTAAAAAACAGTACTCCAGTACTGACAAAATTCCAGTCCTGAAATATTTCAAATTCCGAGAAAAATTTTCGATTTTTTGCATCCTTCTTTTTTTTAAAGTTCTGTTAATTCTTAAATTAAGGCCGTCAACCTCTTATTTAAATCTTTTGCCTGTTAGTACCATAAAATGCCAGATTTATACAAATGCAATCATGAAATTTAAAGCTTTATCATATTGATATTTACAAGCAACTTAAAACAATCTAAAATGAATTTCTGAAACATTTTCCTAGAAATCGCAATTAACGAGTATTTTTTCTGAGCACAGTTCTAAGGAAAGATCCGATTTCAGGCTCAAGAAAAGGTTTCTCGAGATCGTAAATTCAAACTGGAATGCAAATTGCAAGAAAAGGCAATTGAATTTTATCAAACTTAAGTAGGAATCCTGGAAAACTTAAGTATCCAACACCACATGCTGCTTAAGTGATTTGATTCTTAGAATCGATTCCCATTTCATTATTCCTCAGTTCTTTCTCCATTTCTTTCTTCCTTTTTTTCACAAAAAAAAAAATCCGGGCCATTTGTATTATGGATGCTCATCTTTTTATTTGCCTTGTGCAATCCGACTTCTGAAACCGAGTTTTTATCCTGTATTGCCGAATGTAATGTGAGATATAATGATGTAAGTCATATTTTGTAATTTAGAAAACTTATTACATAAATAAAAATGGAAAGAAACTATTAAATTATCTAAAAATCCTCCATCCTTCATTAAAAGTGCTAAAAATGCAAGCCAAATAGCTTTTAACGAGAAGAAAAGCAAAGTAAATATGTAATATACAAGAATTGTATGTATGCATTGAAACCATTTATATTACATATTTTTCAAAAAACAAAATTTGTCTTTAATTATTGAGTTTATCTAGGCAAAATTAGTTATGACATCATAAATCTTTCAACTCATTAAATAACTTTATAAAAAATAATTGTTTATTCTTTTTTTTTCTTTAATTCTGATCATAGCTTACTACGAAAAGTAGTAAAATATTACGTTAAAAGTCACATATTAATCAACTAAACACCTTTATCGAATATCAAAATATTGATAATAAAATATATATTCGTTGCCAATCACAATTTTCACAATATTATAATTTAAAAATGATTTTAAAAGTTGCGCTTGAAAGAAAAAACAATAATCGTATGTAAACGATAGTTAAAGCATAAATGGCGTAAATGATTAAGTGGAATTAAAAGAGATCAATTGATGTAAATATGATAAAAAAGATTGCATTAGTGTTATATGAAATAAAATAGTTCTATATAATTTTTTAAATAAAAGTATTCCTGCTTATAAAATTTTAAAATGCATCGAAGTATATTTTTAAAATAATATATTTATATATTCTTTTATATACAACATGAATTTTAGTTCTTAATCTTATATATAATTATCACTTTACTCTTTTAAAAACAGAAGGATCAATTCCCTTACTATTCTAAATAAAATTCTTTATTATACGCAATCGAAACCAAAATTTTTTCTAACAGATAGTTAAATTATGCATGCAATTTTCTCGGGCTGAATTTTACCATTAAATTACATTACGGTGCAATAAATATGTACAGATCTGCTTGCGAAATTCATTAAAATAAGTGTTTCAAATAGTAGTTTACTGAACTTAAATTACCACGCATATTTTGTATTTGCATTTGATTAGTTATATGCCATTGATTGATCTATTGGCATATACAGTTAAAAAAAATAATTCTAAATATGCAAATAATCAAGCCATCTTGTTCAAATGACAAGTTTGCTACTGAAAAGGTAAAATTCACTTCAAAAACTAAAAGCATATGCTATACCTATTTAAGAACATTCAATATTAAGAGATACCAATAAAGATTCTTTTAATTCTTAAGTTGAATATTTTATCACATATTTTATTTTGATATGACAATAAATCAATTCTCGTCCCTTTAATAAAAGTAGTTTCGGGCCGTAATAGTCTAAATAGATTCATTTCGGAAATCATTCGTTCTCTTTATTACCCATTAGGTAGTGCGCATCGCATATTTATCCCGGTGATGTGTTCTGAAATTATCTCAGTTTCTTCAACCCCTCAGACCACTTTGCCACGGCAAACGCAGGCAAATGATTTTTTCTCATCCCATTCTCATGTGTGTGTTGCCATCTGTTGTGGAATGTGCTCTAGCCCAAAACGGCACATTAGTCGCCAGGCCATTAAGCCCAACTGCGGGTGTAATACAGTCAAAAGGCAAAAAAGCGCTGCCATTTCACGATTCCTTTCCTTTCTTTGCGCCACACCCCCACCACCCACTTCCCTCATAGTCGGAATTTGCAGACATTACCACTGTCATTCGATGGATGAATCTTTTTTCACTTGGGGAACGTTCCTAGAATTCCAGCTTGTGCTGTGCAAGCTCCTCCCCCCCTAAAAATGTATGCTGAAATGCAAATATCAAACCGCTTAGTTGCTTATTGTTCATAAAATTTATATAAGTTAGGGGGAAAATAGTGATAATACCAAAATTTTAGTATTTTTTCATAGTTGAAACGAATGTTACAAACTAATAAATATTAGTGAAAAGTATATAAAATTAAGGAAATATATAGGATATTGTTTCATAAGTTCTTTGCAATAAAGATCTTAAATGTAAAGATTCCTCGTGATGAGGAAGTCTCTTTTTCCATTTGTGAATACCAAAATGATGGCTTTGTAGTAATCAAGAATTTTAAGCAAGAGTAAAGTAATTTTGAAAATATATAAAATGATTTGGCTGGGGATGGTAGGGCACTTCGTGGAAAAATCAGCGCATGCTTCTTCATAGGTAGTTTTTTACCACTTTATATAATGACTCCACCAATTTTTTCGTATTCATACTTTATTACCTAATGTATGAGTATAATCACAGGATCGCTCTGGTTAGTAAAATATTCTGGAAAGGGTTAGAGATCATAATGTATCATTCCAACTATGCGAATGCAAAGCCAAAAACTGCACAACACATTGGTTGGTGCGACTATGGGACTCCGAATAAAATTTTGCCGTGATTCTTTGACAAGGCAGTTCCACGAAGCAACGTCGTAATGGACCAAAATTATGAGTAATTACACTAAATATGAGTATAGCAATTTAATCAAAGAACGGATATTTTCTAAGGAAGATATTTCCATACAATCTTAAATATCTATAAAATTGCAATATATTTCAAATGCTTATTTCGTGTATTGGGTTCATTCTTTGGAATATTCTTGCTAAGAAACTTCTAACGAAGCAGAAGTGATGTCAGTTAAATAAATGGTGATAATGAACAATACGAGGATGAAATGGTGCCAAAAATGACTGTATACACATAATTAAAGATCTTAGTACTGTTCTGGAATGAGAAGATTTCATTTAAGAGTCTTTATAAATTTTAAATTCTGCTCAATGTTGCAAACTATTGTAGATAGTTTATTTAGGTATCGGGTACATCTTGTTCGGTTGGACTGCAGTGTATTTTTGAGAAATTCGAACCGTAGTCTGAAATAAGGCGGTGACATCATTTGTAAAGTTAAAGAATGGATCACGGAGGACATAATGTGCGTGACAACAAAAATCTATAAATGAACATTTCCTTCGGAATTCCTCTTGATAAACTTAATTTAATTGTCATAACAATATTGTGATTTTATGGAGTCACTTCATAATTTTCAAATACTCGATCTCAGAAATCCGTTGATGGAAACTAAATAAAATAAACTTGTGACATTTTTTTATTTATTTCATCTCATGTTTGACTTTCTAACTGTGTCATTTAAAAAAAAAAAAAGACATTTACTTGGAGTACTGTAATTTGTATAAGTAATCAAATAGTCAAAATAGAAAAAATTATGTGATAAAATTATTTAAATATATATTTTCAAATGTTCAAGTGATTGTTTGTGTTATGTAGAATTTAATGATATGGGTTAATTAAAAATTTAAAACAAGATAGACGAGCACACGATTCACGGCGGTCCATTTATTAGCTTATTAGCAGTGATATGTGAAACACAAAGATATTTTACTCAAATATATAAAAATATATAATAGTAAAATATATTAAATAATTACTAAAAATTGGATTTTAATTTCTTTGAGCAATTGAAATTAATTTTTTATTCAACTAAAACATAATTACAATTAGTTCAACAAACGACGAGGCTTTCAAAGGATACTGAAGGTTAATATTAAAAGCAAGTAAAAATTCAACTAAAATACCTTGTTTTCAATCATTCAAAATTCATTCTTTTTCAGATTTTCCGAAAACATATTTTATCTGATTTACAAGACAAAATCACTGAAAATCACCCAAATGCGCAGCGATATTAACTATTATCATTTACTTTTAGGCTTACCAGAAAAATTCCTTGAACAGTTTTCATTTCGAAATAATAAAAAAATTAGAATATTTCTGATTCTATCCTCAAAAATGACTTTCACATTTTTATATAAAAGAAGATATAATTAAACTAATAATAAATATTACTCCCTCACGAGTTATTATAATCGATATATTCGAAATAATCGCAAATAGACAGAATTGTGTATCGATTTTCCCATTTAGGTTGGATCCATTATTATGAATGCATTATGAGTACGACCCCTTTGAATTATCCAGTTACTTTATTCTTAACTCTCATACCTTTCCCAAAAAAGACATAAAATAAAACTCTTAATTTAAGACGGAGTAAAAAAAAAAAAGTTCGTTTTTTGTCATTTATTCTGTTGTTTTGTAACCGTCATTAAATAGATACTTAAGACCGCGATTGGAGTAGGAGTCCATTTTTCAAAAATATTTATATTCCCCGAAAGCTGTTACAGTCATATCAGATTTTAAATGCTTCATTTAAATAATCAAAGGTCCCGCTTCGTCTCGGCTCTTCTCTTTGTGCGTTTATTTATTTTATTAGATTCGCGTATTTTAAATGAGGCCCCGACCAATGATCGTTTCGGATGCAAAGTGACGCAAGGGATGGAACATTTGCATTTTAATGTCTTCCCCTTTTTTTATTGCTGTTCCAAACTGCTTAAGAACTTTGAGGTTTTCATTGAAGAATTAATATCTGATAATATTTTGTGTTATGGACAGTGCTTGAATGAATTCAAATTTTCTTAATTAATTACTCAGATATAAATTTGTCTCTGCTTGACAAAGGATAAATAAAATTAAAATATACATTGAATAAGAAAAATCAGAAGATTATCTCTAAGCGATATTTTTGGCAAATTAAAAATTTTGTAAATTGGGAATTAAATGAATATTTAAAGACGATATATTTTTAGGAAGTATAATGGGATTCTTTTTCGAAAAGCATTTTTCCCAACGACATTTTCAGAAAATTTCAGATTAAATGAAATTTTATTCTCACAGATGACATTTTTAGGATTATGATACAAAAACTTGAAAGAAAAAAATTTACAAGTAAAATAATTGACTACAATTTTGATCGATAGAAAAAAACAATCTTCTCCAAATGATCATTTTAATATAATGTGGTAAATATTTTTAGTGCATAAAATTATTATTTATGGGAAAAATTTTTAATTCTCAATCTCAAATGAATCAATTTAGTAGAAAAATGTTCCTTGCATAAAATTTTGCTAAATTAAAATAAATTATATAATATTTATGTGCACTATTTTTGAGGTTATTGAGGAAATTAATGAAATAATTTTCTTTGAGTAATATTTTCGAAAATATAATTTATATTTTAATTAAAGCTTTTATTTATATAAAATATTACACGTATAATATATTAAAAGTAAAATGCTAAAGGAATTGAAGCTTTCACATCACAAAATATTATCTTTATTTGTTTAGATTGAATCATGCTTGTAAAAAATCAGAAATTCACATGATTTTATTTCTGATTTATTTTTCTTACATATTCAATGAAAACACAATTTCATCACATGAAAACTTTGTAACTGTTTAATTTTTATTGAAACCTTTTTTCGTAATGTAAAATTTGCATTTTTAAAGTATTCATTTTTTTATATAAAAGTTAAAATTAATTTACATCATGGAGGAAAAAAATGCCCCATGAATTGTTTTCATCAAAGGGGAATTTCTTAGGAAGTATTTAAATTTTTTTAAAAAAATATTATCTGTAAATTTTCTGAAGTAAGGTAAAACACTGAACTTTACTCTATTCCTTTTATGTAAAATGATGTCCAAAATTTAGTGAAAGATGAAGTAAAATAAAATTTTAATTCTTTTTAATCTAAATAATAAAAAATAACTCAGGTTGCAAAAATTGTCATAAAACTGCATTTAATGAAATAATTTTATAAGTTTAACTTGCTATGAATCCAAAAATCAAAATTCATAAATATTTTTGAATAATTTATAATAATTGAATTTATAAATAATTTGCTTTAAGTTAATTGAGAGATTAAATTGTCTAATCGTTCAGCAATTTCCAACTTGATCGAATGCAATAAAATAACTTGTTACTTTAAGATCATTTCAATTTTTATTGAATTAAATAAAAATTAAATATACAATATTTTCTCATTTTAAATTTGCATTCAGTTAACAGTTCCACCAAATTTGTATCTTTTTAAATTAATTATAAGCCAAACATGTTTGATATAGTGTTATTTATTATTTACTTTTGTTGCCACTAATGCTAACACTACAAGCTAAATGAGTAGTGAGAAATTCAACAAAAAAGAAAAATAATTTGCTAAATATGTGTGATAAATCTTAACAAATGGCAACCTTAAAGAATTCTATTTAATATTTATATTCCGACTCATTTCATTTTGCAGTAAGGCAATCGTGCCAACTGGGTCGATTGTGATCCAGTTAAGGAAATTATGCCTGTAATTGTCCTGTTGCATGCCCCCGATCCAAGAGGTCCAAGAGCGCGTACACCTTCCAATAGTCCAGCTCCATAAGTGGGTAACAGTCCTGAAACATTGTGAAAATTACAATGGCGTACCTTGAGCGCGCGATCCATTAAATAGTAATCATAGTGACTGTCTTCATATGAATTGAAATAGCAATAATATTTTCATTAAATAACATTTCAGATCATAAATATGACGTTATCTTTATTGGAGAATACAGTGAGTTAAAAAACTGCTGTCTGTCTGAAGTATAAAGAATCAAAGTTAAAACTTTTCTATCTTACACCACTTATCCAGTATTGTTTAAAACTGCCTGGTAATAATAATTATTGCACTTTTTCCTTCTGGATTTTTTTCAAATTATCTCTGAAATGTAAAAACGATGTGTAATTATGACTACAAATAAAAACATTTGATTCTAATGAGACTCTGGTTTAAACATAAGCAAACATTCAGGGGAAAAAATAACAAAATGCTTTAGAAAAAGTTTCCATGTTGAAAAGTCTCATTTTCGAGTTAATTACCGAAAATAATTATTGCTGCTAATTCATTATAACTGTTTTACAATTTTAATGACTTATTATTTTTTTTTCTTTCCCAGTGCAAAAAGAGAAAATGAAGGTTTCTTTTCGCTCGGTGCAATTATTGCTGCCTCAGCAATCGTTGGAATTAACATTTTTTTAATTCATTTTCTTTTTGGATTTAGTTGAAATCATTCTGTTCAGCATTAATGAAAATGGAGTTAATTAAAGTGCTTCGTTTGTGAAAAAAGTATGGAGAATGTTTTTTGACAAAGAGTTAACTGTGGAGTGAATTTTTTATTGTTTATTTTCCGTCTAAAAGCGACTTTGAATGATATTGCTCAAAAACCTGTCTCATTATTACTCTAATTCAAAAACAGATGATATTATTTGTAATTTATTTTACTTTTGATTATTTTGTTATTTCTAAAAATATCAAATAAATGTTACATGTTATACTAAAGAAATTTCAAAAACTGTTTTATTTCACCATTTTTTATTTTAATACACACTTAAAATCAAGTTAACCTCCTCTCCGGTATAATGGCATTTAAAACAAATTTTCATGTTTTATTGAGAGTATGTTTCACATTATTATAGATCAAAAGACGGTTTTTTACTATAATACTACTTTACTCCGTGACTACGGCATACAGTGTACATAGCTGTTTTCATGACCGAGAACCTAGGGGTGGGTCCCAGTTAGGTGGTCAGCCTAACGTGAGACCCCCAGTATGTAGTTCCCATGCATGCTTGATACTTAATTTATCGACCCACTAAAGAGATGAAAGGCTGATCTGTTATAATATTAGTACAAATAAAAATTAGTCTTCTTATTAAGTTTCAATTTTAATTTTGGAGCACCTTAAATTATTAGCAAATTTTACATTTTACTGTAATATTAAAAAATCTAAAATTTATATACTTTATTGTCTACTATATTATGAATCTATGTTTTGCTTTCACATCTATACTAGAGTGTATATTTTCACTCAATTATAAATTTGAAGATATTAATTTAGCTATATATATATATATATATATATATATATATATATATATATATATATATATATATATATATATATATATATATAATATATATATATATATATAAGTATATAAATATATATATGTATATGTATATATATATATATATATATATATATATATATATATATATATATATATATATATATATATATATATATATGTGTGTGTGTGTGTGTGTGTGTGTTTTGCTTTCTATTGAAATGCTGGGAGGTAAAACATTAGAGTTTCAGCATTTGGCCGCCTGCTGTGCGTAGCTCGGGACCATTCAAGTAGAGATCGATGGAGAATTTATTTTGATATTATTTTATAATTACAACTCTTAGAAATGTTTATTCTATATGGACAATTCTGAAATTAATGCATTTATTTTATGCAAAATAAAGCTCCTAGATTGTACAAATATAGAAAATATTTGTACAATCTAGGGCATTATTTTCCATTATAATATAGGCATGACTAAAAACAATTGCTTATTTTCCGTATATCATTCTATATTCGCGTCCATGAGTTAAGGATAATGCAAGTTCAGGCTAGGAAAGAGACGGAAGCATAACAAATGTGACTTATTAGTAAAGTCTATTTATTAAACAAACGGAAAAGAGCAAAACAGATATTATATGTTTGACATCATTCATAAAAATTGTGATTTTTACTCTTTGGAGTAAATTTCAAAAGAGTACTTATTTACAAAAACAAATATAATGTGGTTGGTATGATGGTTAATACATAGTATGCCCCTCAGACGATGCAATACAACGCCTAGGCATGCTGAGTATCAAATTATGGATATGATCTTGGGGAATATTACACCACTCACATCAAGCAATGCTCTCCGATGTTCCGGTAGACTTGTGGGAGAATTCTTCGGGCAAGCTTGTCCCACACATGCTCTCTTGGATTCAAGTTCGGTGAGTATACTGGCCAGTCCATAAGGGTGATATCCTCCGATTGAAAGCATTCGTCTACAATGTTTGCACAGTGAGGACGGGCGTAGTCATCCATAAAAAGAAATTCTGCACCCATGGCGCCCCGAAACAAACGAACATGTTGTTCCAGAATGAAATCCCAATAGATGTGGCCAGTCATGTTTACATTCTGAACATCCAGGTTAGTTCTGGAACTCAGAACAATTCCTCCCCTAACGAGCAATCCTGCACCACCGTAATGGTGTCAACACCATTGGTGATGACACCAACACATCAAGACAACCCCATTGGTATTATTACCAATGGTGTTGTCTTGGTGATAACGGGTTCCTGGCCTTCTCGATATGAAAGTCCGGTGAGAATCAGACTGAAAGCTAAACCTGGACTCATCGGAAAACATCACACAAGACCACTGTTGCGGTGTCCACAATGCATGCTTTCTACTCCAGACTAATGGGAGGTGACAATAAGTTACGGTAAGTGGTACACATCTACGAGCATATAGACCAATGTGCCCTAAGCGTCTGTGCACGGTTTCCCTTAAAACTGTCGTACCGGTAGCTGAAGAGAGCTGATGAGACAGGTCTGATGCTGTGCTCAGTCTGTTTCTTTTGGCAGTAACTGCCAAATACCGGTCCTCATTCAATGTTGTAACGTCTACTCACATTACCATCATTTTGGAACCCTTGCCAAAGCCTGGAGATGACATTCTGGGCGATTCCAAGTTCCTCGGATACTTCCAGCTGGGTACGTCCACATTCCAGACAGCCGATAATTCTACATGTAAAACATCATTCAAATGCTTCCTTTGTGCCATAAGTATGCTGTTATTGTACTGAAAGGCTTTTAAAGTGCTTGTGAACAATTTTACTTATTTGCAACCATTCCTTATATAATCCTCTCTTACATTATCGTCATTCGGACGTAATATCGGCGCCACCTGGTGGTTTCTTGTAATTTACATATGTGATTCTTCAAGATGTGTGTGATAATTCTACATGTGAAATTTTAATTTTAGAGTTCAATTTCTGTGTGATTCTGAATTATCCTTAATTTATAGACATGAGTGTATTATTAATGCTATTTAAAATAATTTTTTTTCAAATCTGTGTTATATTAATGAGTTGAGATTAATTTACATATTTTATTCTATATCCTAATATTGATAAAAAATGTTTTTATGTATTTCGTTTTTAATTCGACAGTCTTATTAGCTTATATTAATTTGCCTAATTAGTTTTACATTGCAACCATTTAAGCACACCATCAAATGGTTTCATACTATATTATATTTCTATATATATATATATATATATATATATATATATATATATATATATATATATATATATATATATATATCATTCATATATATTTACTATAAAGAATGTATGGACATGTGCTTGATCTTTATATTTATTAATATCTATTGATATTACTATACAGATCTAAACTATTTGTTTTCTTAAAAAACTAAATATTTTCAAAATATTTCTGTATTTATCTTTAAATTTTCGGATCTATCTTTAAAAATCATTTTCAATAGCTCAATAAAAGCAGGATTTTATTTTCTTTCATTGGTTCACATCTTAGCAAACCGGCATTATTGGTGATAACATATGTCATAGTAATAAAAAATTTTTCAGTTTTCCATCAATTAAAATTTACTTTAGAAACATGAATATTTTAGTAAACATATCAAATATTTTAGAAAAATGCTTTTTGCTGAAAAAGTCTAACAATTTTTATGTTCTAAAAATTTTCGGTAGTTTTTTATTTTATTTTATAGTTTTTATTCCGTTTTTTTTTCCGCATTAATAAAATGCATCATAAAATACAGCGTCAAGCTCATTTTTAAAGCAAATGTAGTAAAGGTTTGCACCATGTGACATTTGTTTGAGGTGCACAGTTTTCCCTAGTTTAATTTAGATAAAGTTGCTTATAAGCATTTTACGTTTTGTAAGAAATTTGGCCACAATCATAATTGTGTTATCGATGTTATATAATTAATATTCCTTCTTTATATTTTATTGTATTTTAAATTCTGAATTTAAAATTTTGTGGCCAAAAGTTTTGGTTTAGTGAAATTTAATCGGGTAGGATAAAATAGTTCTTAATTGTGAACAAATCTTAAAAATTTAGAAAACTTAGATTCAGAACAAATATTACCAATAAATTAATCAAAATAAGGGAAGATAAAAAAATGTTACCTGCCAATAAAAATATCTATTCCAAATTCATAAATAATCTATTTAAAATGTTTTCTCATTTAACAATCTATTAAAATGTTAATAAAATTAAGCAAAAAATATTAAAACTCATAATTAGTTAAAAACTTTCATTATAGAAGTATTTACATATTTGTAATTAAAACATCTAGTTTATAGAATATAATAATTAGGAGTAAAAAAGATAATAATTAGAAGTAAAAAATGTTGATGGCTCTTATACAAAATTATGTATTTACATTCCAAAATCATTGAATCAATAGATTCAAATTTCTTAGTAAAATTTGACACGAATTCCGTTTTTACCATCAATATATGAAACTAATGTCTTTATTTCATTAAATTCCAGGCCCAAACGCAAACATCCCCGGTGTCACTGTGGCTGGTATAGGCTTCAATTCCGTCGGCATGAACGGCCTAGCCGGCATCTCTCCCACCTCAGGGGTGACGTTCCCTCTTCCGGCCACCTTCCCGTGGGCGGCGGCAGCCAGGGGTAAGCCCCGGCGGGGCATGATGAGGAGGGCGGTCTTCAGCGACGCTCAGAGGCAAGGTCTCGAGAAGAGATTCCAAATACAGAAGTACATCAGCAAGCCCGACCGGAAAAAGCTGGCAGAGAAGCTCGGCCTCAAGGACTCTCAGGTGAGAAACTCTCGGCGATGTCGGCTTTGCTGCATTGGTTTGTTTGCAAATATTATTAATTTATAATTCCATTAAAGGAAATTTTTAAATCGTTCTTGCCTAATTAAGTAACCACAAGGTGGATGTTTTGTCTGCTGTTCTGTTGGCATGCGTTAATGGCTTCAATTAATAAGAAACGGCTTCTCAAATCGATGCTTTGCTTCTTACATAAGAAATCGTTTTATTAAAAAATTGAACTTCGACACTATTCTCAGACGGTGAACTTCGCCTTGTTTGCTGCCACTCGAAGAAAATGGGATTTAAATTCATCGACAAGTCGAATATCTCAATACGATGTGCTAATTAATTGTGTGTGACGTAGATGAAACCTCATCTGAGGTCATGGCTATTTTAAACCAATGAGAAATGCAATAAAGTGGCGTCATCATAATCTCAACTGGCACCAAAAATAAATAAATAAATAAATATCCACTTTATGGTTAATAAAGAAAAATTATTTATATTTTTGTATAGCAGTGTAGAGAAAGTATTATTTGAAATTTATTACAAATGTAGTCCAATTACAGCTACAATAAAATCTTATATAATTCTCATGTGGCCACAGCGATAGACTTGACCAGTTTCTTTCACTTTTATTTTTGTAAAACAAATGAATCTTGTAACTATGAGAAATTCGCTCTTAATAAGACTGTGAATTTTTTAGTCCATAATATGTGCTGCAACACCGACATTAACTGATTCCTCATGGGGTTCGATTTCTGTATTGAAGTTCGTGACCAATGTAGTCATTGAATAACTTTTCAATATATGGCAATTTTTGAACGAATTGCTGCTATCTTTGAATGAGAACATGCATTAAAAGTTTAGAATCGAATCTTTAGAGATTATTTTTTTTCAACGAACAAAACTATATTATCTTTTAGACTCAGTTTATTTTGTAGATTAATACCAACAATTCAGAATATTTTAAATCTTTCTATATTACATATCTCTAAAAGTATTACGAGTTAGTAATAAACAGGTAAAGTAATAAATGTTAGATGATAAATTAGATATATATTATTGAACTTTTATAAAATTTTTAAAAATCTATGATATTTATTGGTAGAAGTGTGTTTCTAAATAACGTTATGTTTTTTTTTCTTTTGAAAATACATTATTTTAAGCAAATCCAAATAAAACTTCTGGAAATAATTAATACATTATTTATCAATCAATATTGCACTTAAAATACGAAATGAACGTACATTTTCCATAAGTTGATTTGTTATCTTTGGTCTATCTTTACAAACATCAAAATCCTTTGTTTATTAATCTTTCCTCTTATTATTAAACATTATTCTTTTGCCATATTTTTAGATTTTTGATGTCGATAAATCGTAAGGTTTTACTCAAAACAGTTTTTTATTGATAAGCAAGTGTGTGGACTTTAGTTATTATTTCAATTGCATTCAACAATTTGTTTCCTTCTGTCAGAAAAGAACTTGGAGAATTTCGAAGCAGTACTCTGAATCCTAGATACGAAAGATATTAATTGAGCTCTTTATCATTTCATTAAAATTTTGCTAATTATCACAAGCAAAGATATTAATTATTATTCATTTTATCACAAATTTATTAACACTAACAAATAAAGACATTTAATTGTTTTTGAACTTTCATTAATTTAAGATAAGACATAAATTTTCTGTCATCTATTTTTATTATACTAATTTTGATAGTTATAGATGTATTAATTAATTTGTGTTTCTTCAAAATAATTTAGTTAATTCTAACTGCAGAAAGTATGTTGATTGTTCCTCGATATTAGGAAACAATTGTCGACAAAAATACTTTATTTTAGACTGTCTGAAAGCCGAAAGTAAAGCATTTCTCTTTGAAATGCAAAATTTTTAATTTCATAGATTGTCTTCCAAAGAATCTTTCACGCAGGCTCCAATAAATCCAGCTAAAAGTCAATGTACAGGCTTCGGTTTTATGAACCATTTCCTCACAAAAAAATATTAATATAGCAATTACTGTACATGATTTTCTGTTAGTACACAATATTTTCTTCCCAAAATGTTTTTTTTTAAAGTTCTTCCTAATAAATAACTGCATTAAACTTTCTGACTAAATTCATATCTTTATAAATCACACCCGCTTTCAAAAAATATTCTATCGTAACATATTCTGTATAAGGATTTTTAGGATTCATTTATTGGAAAAGAAAGTTTGCAAAATTTCCTTCTCAGCAAATTCTTCCTTTGATAATTACATAATTTGCAATTATATTTGTTTCTCATAAAAGTAAATTAATAAGCAAAACATTTTGCTATAAAATTCCATACAATATTTCAATGTGTACCTATTTTTGTACATTTGCTATAACGAGACTCACATACATGTCTTGAATATGGAGAAAGTATGTTAAAAAATACATCACAACCGATTTTAAACTCATGGTATTATCTTTAGTTACTCGGGTTTGAATTCAGGTTCGGGTATGGACGTTACTTTCTTTCTCTGTTCTCTCTGTCCTTTCTTCTGTGATGATATAAGAATGTGGGCCCACCCTATATATATATATATATATATATATATATATATATATATATATATATATATATATATATATATATATATATATATATATATATATATATATATATATATATATATATATATATATATTAGTGGCAGCGTTTCACGCTCCCATGACACAAGTCCGAGGTTCGATCCTCGGGCTGGGCAAGGTTGACTCAGCCTTCATCTCTTCAGTGGGTCGATTCACTGAGTACCAAGCATGCTTGGGAACTAAACACTGAGAGTCTTACGTTAGGCTGACCACCTAACTGGGACATATCCCTCGCACCCCAGGGCCCTTGGTTATGAAAACAGTTATGGGCACTGTAGGCTTTATATATATATATATATATATATATATATATATATATATATATATATATATATATATATATATATTAACAACTATTTAACAACTGTTTTAGCATGTATACGATGGCACATCCACACCGGGTGTCCTAATATGAAAGCTGACATCACTTCCATCCTTCCTATTGCTAAACAGGTGACATATCCTAATAGCCGAGCATTAGTTATAACATAGAAAATATGTCCTAGGTTGTCTAATGTCCGACTGCAATTAGGACTTATTCAGCGCTACAAGGGGTGGTAAAGATGGCTATTTATTGATGTCATCAATGCATGTGAAATCATCAAGAAGACTCATGATCAGCTATTGTTCTCCCATCGTCGGGACACCAACCCTACAAAGGGTGAGCCTGTTGCCCAAAAATGAAAGAAACAGAGAGAAAAAGGAACATCCATACCCGAATCAGGACTTGAACCCGGCACCAGGAGCTTCGAAGACATGAACACTAACCACTCTGCCAACAGTCGGCATGTATATGTGTATAAGTATAAATATATATACATGTATGTATGTATGTCATTTATTATGCGATTACTTTCTTGTCTGGTGAAGTTGTTATGAAGAGACAGATTTAAAAAAGTAAATTTTATTATTATTACAGCGCGTCTGGGGTTGATCAGAGAACTCAACCCAAAATGTCCCTAGAAAACTTAATCCCCTCAGAAGGGTACAGCCGACTGGTCACTCATTTGTTGAGAAAAATTACACGAGATGACATCGTCAGTCAGCTCGAAATTCCTTAACAGTATTTGGCATTGTTCATAGTAACATTTTGGAATCCCGCAACGGGGTGGTATAACCCATGTGTTTCTTAAAAGGGGTTGTCTATACAATAAAAGAAGATACTATGTATTACAGGATTTACGAAAACAAAAATAAATAAATAAATACACACACACACACACACACACACACACACACACACACACACACACACACACACACACACACACACACACACACACACACACACACACACACATACACACACACACACACACACACACACACACACACAACACACACACACACACACACACACACACACACACACACATTAAATAGTCCGTATATATATTCTTGTCAGAAAAATCCTTAGAAAAGAGAACTACAATAATGAAATTATATCTACTTAAAAATGATTGATTATGCACAACGCCATAGCAGCGGCTGTAGATATATTGAACTCAACTTGAAACTTGATTAGTCCATGATGATTAGAAACGAAACTTGATTGGACTAAGATTTAAAATTTCCTACCAGAAATTCTCTTAGAATGGTAGGATAATATTGAGACTCGGTCTCGTTAGAAATGATTAACCGAATGCAACATCATGTCTACTTTGAATGCATTTAACCCAAACTTGATTGAACTTTGGATGAATAAAAAAATCTTCATTAGATCATCAGCCATATTTCACTTCCAGAAAAGCCCATAGAACTAATTTTTATATTGTTAATACTAAGTCTTCTTAGATAGGATTAACCCCGCATTACAAGCAAATACGTGTAACATCACTTATCTCAATTTTGAACTTGATTGGAGCATGATGACTGAAAAAAAAAAAGATGGACATGGATAATCGGGAAAAAATGCTTGATTAGATCATGAAATATACTTTCCTTCCGAAAAAATCATCAAGACTGTCGTAGGCTGCCTATTTAGAAATGATTAACCGAGTATGAAATTATAATATGCATTGTAAATATATTTAATTGAACTTAAAATTTGATTGGATTATATGATGCGAGAAGAATAAACTTGTTCCAACCATACATTTTTTTCTTCAAGAAAAATCCTTTGAAAAACTCTATGATATCAAATCTGCATCAATTTAGAAATGTTTAACCAAGTACACTGGCCTAATAACTGCTGTAAATATTGATTTAACTCATCTTAAAACTTGTTTGGATGGTGATGACATGCAACAAATAAATCGATTGGACCATAAAAAATATTTCCCTCCCCCTGTAAAACACTTATAACAGTCCTATAATATTATGTCTATTACGAAATGATTAACCTAGTACAACGCCATAATAGCTGCTTTGACATACACTTAACTCCTCTGATTCGCTAATATGAGTTAAATAGTTGGCGCGATTTTTTTTCGCCCACAAAACTCTGTCCCTCCTGTTCCCCAATTACACACGCTCTGTCGACAATTGGATCGATGGCTATCAGAGAGATCCCAGTTCATCAAGGGTGCTGTTGAGAGATCCCAATCGGGGTAAATATCAGGGTCATTACTCTGCCCCCCCCCTGCTCAGTATCGATTCGGGCACTGCAGAGCGTGGAAACAGATTAATCTGCCTCTGTAGTCGCAGTGGTCGACTAGATAATGATTGTAAGTTCCCTCGCATACAGCGATGTAATATGCAATTGCTTCTGCGCTCATTTACTGCTCGCAGTCCTCCCGAATAACCGAATCTGCATGGAATGGTGCATTTAGGCACGCTACTCCAAATAGAATTTGCTCAATAGTTTTTGATAATGTAATAGAGAAATGGTTTTATTAGCAAATTCTATTAATAAAGATCATTTGTGCGAATTTATAAACAAAATATATAAATTACTAACGTAACTAAATTGGCTTCAAATCTAAGTAAGTTTAGATTATACAATCATATTTAAGAATAAATGATATTCACAAGTCTCTAAAAGTACTGAATTATTCTCATAAAATAATGGATATAAATAATCATAACCACGTTTAGAATTTGTTAAATTGTATAAATTTTTTAGGTGGTTATACCAGAATTGACTATAGTTTAATACTTTTTGGGGAAAACAAATTATTGATACAGTGATAATCAACCATATATTCCCTGGAATTGTTTTAACTATCGATGATTAATTACAGGAAAATGTATAGTCAACTCTTTGACAACACCAATACGAATCATTAATCTTCGCAAGGAAATTTGGGTTCTTGAATGATAAACATATTCATTCACGTAACCCATCATAGATTTAAAGAAGATATTTTCTTCGTATTGGAATTCGAAAATGAATAATTGATTCCAATTATGTATATATATATATATATATATATATATATATATATATATATATATATATATATATATATATATATATATATATATATATATATATATATATATATATATATATATATATATATATATATATATATATATATATATATATATATATATATATATATATATAATATATAATATATATATATATATATTATATATAATATATATACATATACATGTGTGGGCAATATTTATTTATCAAAAAGATACTTGGTAGTTGGCAATATATTTCGTGTGTAGAAATTGTCATAACAACAATGAGTGCAAGATCAAAGAGCAACTGTCTCTTCTTCAATAGATAAATCCAAAAATTTTTAAGTTTTTAACAAAGAGGCTCGTGTGCTATAATCACTCTATTTTGTATTCGCCGCCGAAAACCTCCCCAAGCAGTTATTTTTGAAGAGAACACATGAAATACACATTAAAACATTTTTTAACTGTTATTCATAGCAAAATTTCATTCTCGAAACTTTGGAAATGAGCAGTTATTCTCGAGAAGCATGAGCATTTTACAATTTGTGTAAAAGATGAAAAGTTTAAAAATGTTATGGTTGCAATTCATGATATTTTTTTCAGGTTAGTATTACTATTTGGGGATTTTATCACCTTCATTAGTAATATATATTATTTAGACATTTAAGCAAAGATAAATTTCTTGAATCTTTTTTATTTGGTAATATGAGTCTCAAAGTATATCGAATGTTTTTTACTATTCAATTTTCTTTGCATATTTTTCCTTCTTGCAGCTTGTCAAACTTATATTTACTTTTCTGAACATGTACCTTCATTAGCATAAATTGAAATAGGTTTTCTCAGTGAATTTAAAACAATTTCTTATCAATTAATCTTTTAGAATATATATTTATGTAATTATCAGGTGTGAAATTAAGTCAAAATAAAAAAAGTAAAAATAAATATCTGTCAACTTAAGTGTTAGGAAGTATTTACTTTAATTTTATAAAATAGGTTTGTGAAAGGAGCATTTAAATATGAAATTTTAAATTTTAAATTAGAAATATTCTCTCGATTATCTTACAATAATATTAAAATTATATATTCTGCTTCCCTGAGTAATATTTTTATTCCTTTTATAGAACCAACTTTTATATAAAAATTTTTTTTAATGTGTTACTATAAATACAAGCATTAAAAATTTATAATCCTCTTAACTACATTTTATAGTAAAATTTTTTCTCGTCGATTTTATACAGTAGTTCTTGCTTGATGCTTACAAAAAATTATCATATACCGATCAGTCAATCAATCTTTTCAAATTGATACAAATTCTTTAAACTTAAACTTTAAATATTTTAATTTAGATGCTTAAACCTTAATTTTTTTTATATTAAGGAGTGGACGACTTTGTTTTGTAAACTTAACGAAATCTCATATTTTTAATTTTATATAACTAAAATCGCTTTTTCTGTTTTTTTTTTTTTTTTTTTCTAAAATTTGTTTGATTTATGTGACAATATTGCATTACTGAATTCTTTCATTGCTTCTTAATTTATAAGTTTTTTTTATTTTTATATAATATAAGTGACCATTTAGAAAACAAATATAATATTTTTTTATATAGATATCTATTTAAATAAAGTCTATTCTCTCACTCTGAAATTGCATTCAATAAAATTCTTAACTTTAAGAAAAAACAAAGTAATAGAACTTCTGAAATGGAATGGTTCTGTAGACGTTTTGAATGGCAATGGAAAATTTGATTTTCTGCAGAAATAAGTTCTCTAATTTTCAAACTGAATTTAGAACGAATAAAATCTTATATTAAATATTCTGCGTAGCTTCCATTTATGCAGATCTATGCATACAGTCGGCGAATTCAACTGCTGGGGTTTATAGGTTTTAAACACAGGCACCCAAAGAGAAATGCTTTTAAAAACCAAAGCAAAACGTAAAATGCGATAAAAGAGAAAAATATATTGATATATATTTATTTCTTTAAATATATCGAGTCTCTTTTTTCCATGAAGAAGCCGGGAGTGCCAGTACGTTGCCAATATACCGTGAAAATAAAAAAACCAGATTGAAATTCAATGAAAAAATATGACACAAAAATAGTCTACAACTGCTGTGAAAGAAAAGGGAATGATTTTTTACTTCAAATAAGAAAAGAGGGAAAAAATTATTCTTCTCGGAAATGAAAATCCCTCTTTTATTTCTGAATTTCTCACTTATCGGAATATATGGATATATATATTGGCATATGTATTATGAAATAAAAGCAAATAATCTCCCTTTCTTGAGAGAGTGTGGATTTGGTTGGTGACTATTTTCGGAGACTTTGCTGATAGGATAAAGCATACTTCATTATACCTTCCTTTATCAAAATTGAATTGATTTTTCTATAATTTTAGATATTTTTCTACAGATTTAACAGATATTGGTTTATTTTATTAAATATTTTCCTCTATAGTAATAATATTTTCGACTAGTTTATGTGATCTGTTATCCTCTAAAATTTTGACATAATTTTAGGAATTTAGACAAAATATGTCTTTATGAATAATTATGGGCAATTTATGTTGTCGTCAGAAGGGTCAGCTACAGGAAAAACAAATCAATGTATACATTAAAAACATAAATATCAGCAAATCACAACCTATTTAAAAAATCGGGATAAGGATATAGTTGCCAAAAGTAATGTGGAAAATTGCGATGTAAATTGAAAAAGTAATTTCGAAACAATGAAGTAAAATCAAAGTTAAATTATATTTAAAGTGAAAATAATTGTTTTCGGGATTCGCGTAAGAACTCGGGTTGCCCCTTTTGTAGTTGTAAAAACTACGCATTACTTCAATCGTACACGCAACTCTCTTTCTATTTTAAAACAAAATTGAAATATCTTTGTTTCTAAATACATAATATACTTTGTACACATACATATATAATATCATTTGTGGTATTGAGGTTAAATTGCAGATTAAACTTTAATCATTGATGATTCATGCAATTTATACCATTTTTAATTATTTTTTGTAAGTTTGCAATGAATGCAAATTGAACTGCAATAAATATTCCGTAAATATCTACCTCATGAAGTTTGAACTTTCATTGGAAATGCGCGCTCAACAGTCGCTGCTTACTTGAACCGCAGTTCGCTTTCCTTTTCTTAAATAAATGAATGCAAATAAAAAGAGAAGAACCGAGAAAGTTACTCGGCTCTTCGATCTTATAAAATGTTAAAAAGAAAACTAAAAATAGAAAATAAAAATAAAAAATTTGCAAATTTTTTTCCCTTTATTTGGAACTTATTCCTTTACAGTTGGCTTAAGCCAAAGGTCCTTTATTGCACGTCATAAAATGGAATTAAAGAGTTTTGACGCATGCAAAGAAATGAAAAGCTGTTTTATTTTTCTTTCTTTTCCCAAGACTGCTTTTTATTTATTCTTTGTTGGCTTCTTAGAAATGAAAGTGGTTTACTTTTCCGATAATATAACTTTATTTTCAAGCAATTGGTTGAAGAAAAAAAAAGTGTTCTGTCCCTGCCAGCGTTTATCCTTTTTTTCTTGCCTTTCTACCAAATTGTTAGTCGCCGATTTCTTTAAGTTGGCGGTTATTTATCTCCAAAAAAATATTAGATATTGTAACCTGGTATCTTAGATTATATTACTGAAAACTGATACCGAAACAAAAACACTATACATTATCAGAAAATAAATTACTTATTTCATAAGTGAAAACAACAAATGTGACAGTCCAGTTCTCTTTTCCTTGTTCGATAGAATGTTTGTTACTTCCTGTGTTTGATTTGAAAAAAAAAATTTAAACGTCTCTTCTATAAACTGAATTTTCTTGATAGCGAAATCTTTTATTCCTTGACAAGATATCACAATTTTCTACCATAATTTACAATTACAAAACTCATAAATGAAATAGAGGCTATTTGATATTTAATAATGGTAATATTTATGTTGGAAAAAATGTATACAATTTATAAACTATGTTAAAGAGCTTCACATTTTTATTGTTAATTCCAAATTCCGATTAAGAAAAATTTAAAAGACTTTTTTTATTGAAAACATGCATCAAAATTATTATTTATGTGCTCAATCATACAAAAGCTAGGAATAATATTATGAATGATTTTCTGCTCTTTGGACTGGACTCGTTATCACTAAATTCTCAATATTCGGGGGAAATAACTTGGTGTAAAAACAAATGTCAAAATATCTATGGATTTCATATTCTCGATAAAAATTTCAGTGGAATAACTTCACAAAATGTTACTTCGGTATGAAAAAAAATTGATGAGTTCATGTGAAGCTCTGGATGGTTTTAGCGAAAACTTTGGCTACGAATTTAGCTTCCAAGTTCCAAAACAACTTTATAAATATGTATTTTTGTGTTATTATCTTTTAGGTCGTTGTTATTTTAAAGGGTTTTTTTTTTCGCCTATGAATTACAAATGATTTATTATTTTCTATTATTTACTGATACTCTATTGATTACAGTGACTTTCCAGAGGCTTAAATGTGACACCAAATATTAATAACTAATTGTAAATAAATTTCTAATTTACATTTTCGTAAGCAACTTTAAGTAAAATAATATATATCTTAAAAAAAATGCTTTTTTTTACACTATAATCATGCGCTGCATTTATCTTTAAATTTCGGGCATTATTTGCAACCCATTTATTTTTTTCTATAAATGTCTTAACTTTAATCTCATAAAAGTTCTGGATAATTAAAATAATTAACTATAACAATTCACAACGTTTTACTTATTTTTTAACTATGGTTCTTTTATTATTTTTAAAAATGTGAATATAGGAAATTATTCGACATTAAAATGAATTATCTTTGGATAAATTTCATAAAAGTTATCCCAAACCAACAGTTCCTTTGAATTTTGATTGAACTGTCATGCAAATGTTACTTTATATTCGATGTAAAAAAAATGTTCATCATAATCTAATGACAGAATAGTTTACTTTGGTGTGGAAAGGTTTGATACTGGATTCTGTTAAGTAACAGGTTTATCTTGGTATTTATGGTTACCACACGAAAAATAATTCTAAAATAATTCTCTTTCACAGTACAACCCAAATGAATAAAAGCATTCATGCTTTAGATGAGAATTGAACCCATGAACTGTTAAATGAAAAGCCAGAGAGTTAAGCTGTTGAACAAAGAGGAGGCGAGCACAGGATTTCTGAGAGGTGCTCCTTCGGGAGTGACCCGGAGGACGACTTTTCACAGACTGGTGTCATAGATTCTCGAATTCTGCAAGTGGTATCAAAGCAGGAAACACTTGGCACGCCGCCAACTCATATAAATGTTATTTAAATTAACTCCAATTTCAGACATAACCATGTAACATTACAATAACTGTAAAGTAGTTAAAAGAGTGTTGTCATATTTTATGTGCTTCAACAAATTTCATGTGATCGCACTGAAAATATCCTTTGGATTTTGGAAGACAATTTGCTCAAAAATGATATGAAATTTTCTGTCCCTTTCTCTATTATTATCTAAAACTTTCCAAAGAATAAGAAACCCGAGAGGGCCAAAGAAGCCCTCCTAAATAAATTTCATCTCCATTGAGTCTCCGTGCAGTGTGTCTGCCGAAGTGACAGCGGCTGCGAACTTTTCCCTTTTAAAGCAAAATAATAAACTTTAGTGATTTAATGAATGGGTGCCATGAATCTCTGAGCAACAGTGAATCTCGAATTTCCCTAAAAGATGCTAATGAAAACCTTGATTAATGAATGGCTTTTCCCTTTCCTCCACACTGGAAAGGTGCACTTTTAAATGAATTATTTAAATTAGATGTAATATGCAACTCATTCTGCCGTTGACGTCCCTTTCTCGTAGGGAAAAAGGAAGGGAAAAAAGGGGAGAAGCATCACTCGGAAGCGGTGCAATTGGCATCGATGACAATTCATAGGAGAGGTGCAAATCCTACCCAGAAGAGCATGGATGGGGGGTGATCATTTTCATTCGTAAAATTCGAAGGGTGGAGATTTGAGGTGGGGGAGGGGTGCACCAGCTGACGGCTCTATTGCGACGAAATCACCCTCTCCGTTCGCACCGCGTGCACTTGTCATGTGGCCAACTCTGCACCATTGTGTGCACCACCCCTGGCATCATTCGAACAAGATGGCGCTTTCCATCCCCCAGGGGGAGAAGGAGTTTTGTTATTTTTTATACCTCCACCCCCTATATCCTTATTTCTTATAAGGGTTGAGGGGGTGTACGTTATTGAAATGGAAAGTGACATTATACGCGCGAGTGAGTGTGTGTTTTAAAGCATACGGTGCTTACAATTTTGCCTCCCCCCTTTCATGCAGTTTTTTTTTATTGGTGCAATTTAAAAAGATCTGTACTCCTGAGGTTGGTCTCCTGTAACTTACCCTCCCCCATAAAAAAGATCTTAATGATGGTCGGTTACAATCATTTATTAAAATACAATAAAATTTGAACTTCTTGCTCAAAATCTTATTTTTGTCACAGTTAATTTTTTTGTCATGTTTAAGAAGTACCGGGTGTGTTTGAAGGCAAAATTACCAAAAACTTATTTATACTTTTTTCCTGGTCTGTTACCCTCAGACTTCTGTTGCTCACCTTGTATGAAGTTCACAGTGTAAGAAATTCGCCATACCAAGATAATTCATTATGTTCAATTGCGTATTTCACTTTTGATATTTAAATGAATATTTAATTCTTATGGATGTTTTGAGAATTGGTGAAAAGTCATAATTTTAAATTTCAATCTTATTTTCTACTCTGTAATCCAAGGACATCAGTTGGTTCATGAACATGCAGATAAAAAGTTCACCAGACCAAGATTATTCATAAAGTCCATATATAAACATCTATTAAGTTCAACACACGCACGCACGCACACACACACACACACACACACACACACACACACACACACACACACACACACACACACACACACACACACACACACACACACACACACACACACACACACACACACACACACACACACACACACACACACATATATATATATATATATATATATATATATATATATATATATATATATATATATATATATATATATATATATATATTATAACAGAATTTTAAAATAATGTATATGCATTCATTAAATAAATTATTAAATTTCTAAAAGTAATTCAATTTTTATTAATTTTTAGATAAATAAAAATATTTCCATTGATTATGTGTTCAACATTTTTATAGACATCTATGCATAAATAAATTGATGTCGTAAAGTAAATAAAAAATTGACCCTATAATTATAGATTTAGAAACATTGATGAGTAATTCTATAAATATTTTTGCTGCAGTGAAGTAGACGCAATTGCTTATGGCTATATAATTACACATTTTATAGAACAATATCCATAAATATTGATTGTGCGCTTTGAAAACCAGCTCTTATTTTCTTCTAGTTATGAAATCGAACTTACATTGATACTGGTTTTTAAAAGAGGATTTAAATTATATTAGTTTTTGGAGAAATAAAATCCTCTTTCACATCGGTTGAGGTAAAAATAGCGAAGTGAAAATTGAATTAAAATATTAGAAATTGAAAAAATCGCCATATTAGTTATTTTAGGAAAAGTTGATGAAATAATAAATATCTCGAATATTCCTAAGCATTTCCAACTAAATATAATATTATTCTCAGAATTCTTAATGAGAAAAACGTTTCATAAAAAATGACACATTTCTTCCTTTTTTTTTAGGGAAGAAATGTTTTTTTCCCCCTTACTCTGATATGTCTTTGCGCTAGACAGGTAATTCTCTTGTAATAAACAGGTGTTGCTAAAATTGTGACATGCGGTAAAGTTGAAGACATTTTGCTTGTATCTCTTACCCTCAAATGTGTTTTTTAACGTGCTTACAAAAATTAATTAACCCCAGGAATTTGCTTTTTTTATATACTCTAATTCTTCCCCCTCCCTGGATCAGTGAAGCGAATATGACAACTGAGGGATAAAATACTTTATGCTTTCCCGGAAAGTAGTTGACTGCAATTCTGTGAATAAATATTATTTTTTAGTTCCTTTCTTTTTTTTCCTTTCAGGCTTTGAACTTGTCTTGCAAAGTTACTAATTTATTCAAGAAAAGTCTGGCTAAGTTTTAACGAATCAATTTAAATAAGCCTTTTTATATTAAAATAATTAAATCTGCTAAATATTAATTAGTTAAGCGTTAAAATCGTCCAGAGAAATAATTAAATTCAAGAATGTAATATATATATATATATATATATATATATATATATATATATATATATATGTATATATATATATATATATATATATATATATATATATATATATATATATATATATATATATATATATATATATATATATATATATATATATACACACATATATATATATATATATATATATACATATATATATATATATATATATACATATATATCGATACCCTACACTTAATATATAGAAATATTTTCATTTACTGTTTAATGAACATAATTTTCAAACTCTATTTTGTCTTTAATTAAAATGTAATTTTATTACATTAACATCAAAAGAACTTTAATCCTATTCCATGTTTTCTTTTGAAAAAAAATGTATATTTTCCGTAAATATTCTTAAGTTGTCGAATGCTTTGTGCTCAAAATTTTTAAAAACGCACTGAGTTTTGAAATCAATATAATCGATTTAAATAAAAATTTATTGATAATTTTTGTTCATTAAAAGAAGACAAAAATAATATAAAATACATTTAAATTAAGTATGTGTGTGTGTGTGTTGGATGTATTTTAAAAATAATAAAATATCTTTGATTTATATCTAAGAAATATCGGAAAAAATACGATTTCCTCGGTTATAGTAAAAATCTTGAATAATTTTATAAACATATTATTATAGACTTTCTATATTAAAACGAAAAAAATTTACATTTACAACATTTATATTCTCTAATTTTCAATATAATGAATAAATGTTTCAAAAACGTTATTTAATTTTGACTTACAATTTATTTTATTATTAGTCAAACTGGCATATAATTTTGCATATATAAAATAATATTGTTTGGAAATACGGTCTTTCTTCTGAGCGTATTACATTTCCTAATCAATTGAAAAAAAATTAAAACATTTACGTAAATTCTTTGTAAGTGTATTTTTGTAGCAAATTTTTTATTATAAAATTCTAATTTTAGTAGTTATTTTAAGATGAAGTAATAATGCATTCATTTCTGAGCATTAGCAGCAATTGAAAGGGGCAATGAAGGTAATTTTAGTAATGTATTGGTAGGATCTATTTGTCGAGGATTTAAGAAAAAACCTTTCACCTTTTTTAATCATGAGAAAATATGTTAGCAATCCCATACAGTGGAGAAGTGGGATGTTAAATGTCCAAGAATCTATACTTTCCCGTGAAATCATTCTCTGTAATGCTCATCTGCTCTTTTCCAACAGCTTTGCGCTTGATTCTATAAACCAGCAGAGCGTCTGAAATACCACTTCAAACTTTTTATCGATGCAACCCGCCCCCTTATTTTTTAGTATTCTGTCAGAGAAGATTTGGCAATATCCCCTACTTACTCCGCTCCTCCACCCTCCAAGATTGGGAGAATTGACAGATTCCGATATTTCAAGGTAACATATGCATGAATATATGCGCAACTCAACATACACATACATTTATATATATGAGCCCAACGGAACACGGGGTTGGGAAGGGGAAGAAAAAATCGTTTTGAAAAAGAGTGCGAGGGATCAGGTGATGCCGAAAACTCTGTCATACATGCAAAAGCGGAGGCGCCCCACCATTAACGGCGCCTCTTTCATTCTATGGGTGCGACTGAATATCGTGAATAGCAATGACGTCACAGCTGCAACCAATGGGAAGTGGCGCTTGTCATACGAATTGCCACGTCTCATTGATTCGCGCATGCGCTATGCAAAGAAATAAGGTGTTTGTCCTCCCTTTTGTTACCCCCCATCCTTCAGATATGTAACTAAAGAACAACGGGCATTTTAGTTTTTAAAAGGTGTGAAAAATTGATTAAAAATAGGGGTATGTTCTCTTCAACGTGAATTTTTTTAAACTTCAAGGAATTTTTTTTTAATGTAATAATTATGTAATAATTTAATTTATATATTTTTACGTGATTGTTGACACGTTTCAAGTATATATATATATATATATATATATATATATATATATATATATATATATATATATATATATATATATATATATATATATATATATATATATATATATATATATATATATATATAATATATATATATATATATATATATACAAATATATATATATATATATATATATATACATACATACATACATATATACATATATATATACATACATACATACATACATACATACATACATACATATATATATATATATATATATATATATATATATATATATATATTAAAATTATGAAGGCACGTAAGCACGTTATAATATATGAAATTTTTCAAAAGTTTTATTATTCATAAAAAAATCTTAGAAATTCATATCAATTCACCGAAAATTTCTTTCTTTAAAATAGAAGTTTCCTAACAATTTTAATGAAGCTCTTCAGACGACAGTTTTAGTTCCTGTATTACAGTATAGTTCAAATAAATATTTTTCGAATGAAAACCAGTTTTTATATTTTGCAGAAACATTTAAAAATTCATAAGTAGTCAAGAGGACATATGAAACTCTTATTCTTTTTCATCTTATCAATTTCAATTATCGTTCCTTTAGAACTCTATCTTAAATAAATTTTCTTGGAAGACGAATATGGATATCAGTTAGTTACCAAATGCACGAAATTTCTTATATTCTTCTATACGGAAGTAAATTCGTCTTAAAAACATAATCTCAAATGAATGGGGTCCACAAGTTCAAACTAATTCCTTATAAAATACTACTCAAGATAAATTGTTAAGAAAAATCATAGTTATTTATTTTATTTTTTATCGTTTCAAAGTCTTATAAATTATCTTGTCTTTATTTTTTCCTTTAACACACATCTCTCCTTCCTTGTATCGGTTTCTATGGTTGCAGATACAAAAAAATGTCCTGAAACTGCTGTTTAAATTAAATAGATTATTGGACGGAAGAATATTCGATGATGATAATTAAAATTAAGCTCTTTTTTCCGGCTTTTAAATTTCGATGTGCACGAGTAAACGGAGCATTTTAATGAGATTCTCTTGTTTGTTGTAAGAATTTATAAAAGTAGCCGTTACATGAGTATCGAATAAAATGGTATCACATTCTAACTAGAATATTTTTTTACCAAAATTATTCAAAATATCTTGGAATCTTTATAAGAAATTCATGAATCAGAATGACACGAGTTTTAAAAGATATTTTTAAGGAAATTTATTGAAAATAAGTAACTGAATAGTAGAAATCTCAATATGGATTAGCAATTCTCCAACGATATTACAAGTAGAAAAGAATGAGTGAATTGTCGACACAGAATCAAGCAATTTTCTAACTTTCATATTTAATTTCTGTCAGTCTTCGAAAATTAAAACCACCACAAGATCTTAATAGAAAAAGATGCATCATACAATAAATGTGTCAGCTATACAGTTATCAATGTGTTGTACCAGCTTTCAGTTCAATAGATCATGGGCTCGATTTCCCCTCAGGCATGGATGTTCGTATCGTCTCAAAGTTCACATTAAACTTCATGTCCTAGTCATATCAATGAATGTGAGCAAATAAATTTAGTAAATAAACTAGTACAGTGGTATAGTGAAAATGGTACTTAATTGCACAACGTCTCACGGAAAATTAGAAATATTTGTATTCACCATTTAATAAAAATATAATTAAAGAAAATAAAAGCAATGTGTGCTTAATACCAACTAAAATCTTAATGCCTCCAAATTTATAGTTATAATAAGGCTTAAAATAAATATATTATAAATCTTGTTGAAAATTATGAGAAATTACTTGGAAATAAGCAACCAAAAATACGCTTTGTTGACAATTCGGATGAAGAGGTTACCACTCTAAGAATTCATGCTGACAAATATTTTTGTAGCACAAGCAGTGGTACAGCGGATGCCTTCATCAGCCCGAGAAACATTGTCATCCTCAGACGTGGATCTTACTTTTCTGGCTTATGTCAGTCATTGACCATTGATAGAAATGTTATGAAATATAGCTGTGATGTGAATTATGGTCGCCTTACTTAAATTCCTTGGATGTGAATGCAATTACTACTATTGTACTTTACATTTTTTATTTCTTCCATTTATGGCAGTATGTGTGAAGTGATCGCATAATTTTTACTGTAAATTTGCAACTGTTATTATTTGCTTCAGGCTTTACTTACGCCAATTTATTCATTCCTTTTCTCCACTGAACAGCGACTGTAACCTTTTCGTCACTTTCAAAACTTTTTTTAGCATTTTCTCCACTCCCCCTTGCGTATGCATTTGTTTGTGCATCATGATTTTTTATGATTTTTTACGACTTCCGGAGGGGTAAAAAGACTCCAGAAGCGGGGACTCGAAGGAGAGCAAAGTCCCGAGAAGTGTCTGTTAAAAGGCAGAATGTAACGGCATTTGAAATGGAAGATATCATTGAAAACGTATTGCAAAAATGAAATGGAAGAATGCCGCCCAGTTCACCAGAACTTGATTCAGCCTCTTTGCCATTGAAATGGATGTTTCCTCACGTGAACAAAAGAATCACCATTTTTTAATTTTTTTTTTATGGAACGTAGATGGATAAGGATACCAAAATTCCCGATACAATATGCCGATTTCTTTGGTCTAACTTGCTGTTATCTACCCCTATTTTATTATATTATCCTTACAACTTCTCCCTCCCATGAACAGGAGCTGTGAACCACGGCTGAACTCTTGCTATTTTTATTTTTTCTATTTTTACTAATTAATTAATTTAATTTATATTCAGTTTGTATATATATATATATATATATATATATATATATATATATATATATATATATATATATATATATAAGTGAATATTACTTGATTAAATTGTAGAATATCTATGGTACAAATCTCATTGTAGAAATAAAATAATTTAGTTTGAACACACACACACATATATATATATATATATATATATATATATATATATATATATATATATATATATATTGTGCTTAATAATTATTATTCAACTGCACTGACACAATTTATTGGTGTTTTACCAACAGATGAGATGAATTTAACTTTGCATTTAAGTTTCCTCTCTACTCTCAAATTGCTAATATTCTAACATTTTTTAAAAATTCCTATTTAAGAGTAAAGGTTCCTTTTAATTTTCATCCTTCAGCAAACAATTTTCTATTATTAACCGCTCCACTCACCGTGGAAAACCGCCTAACAATAGCGTTAAAGCTCTATGATTTGCTGCAGACGCAGAGTGAACGACAATGAAACATGCGACGTTCAATAAAATCGGCTGTTACAACAGCCCCGTGACTCTGAAATGCTGCTCCATTTAAAATTACAGTTTATTTTGTAGCTGAATTGTCAGGAACAAAATAACATTATAAATTCCTTAGAGTACATCTGTGCAGAAATTATTCCCTATAGCGAAAGGAAACAAGTACCGGTAATGCATGAATGGGATCGATGTAAATCGACTTGGATAGGTTTTTTGAATCTGATAATCTAAGGACTCTGAAAGTAAATCACGATTCTGAATTCAAAAAATAAAAGTCTTGTTGTTGTTTCTTATCCTATCTCCTCTATGATAGGCTGAACCACATTTATAAACTAACAAAAAGTCCAAAACAACAAGAAGACTTCGAAACAAGGTTTTTTTTTTCTCTATTCCTAAGCAGGAAAGTAGATGATCAGGGGTAAAATGCCTGATGTTGCATTTCATGTACACGGGGAAGACCTTATTTCCTTGGTCAATTTTAAGACATTTCAATATATCTACTTACGAGTCTTGATAATGCTGTCTGCTGCATACCCTTAAAAGTGGATTAAAAAAGTAAATTAATTTATTCTTTTTTAACTGTTTGCAAATATAATTTTTTTAATTTATAAATTAAGTTTTTGAAAGTGTTTCTTCTTATTATTCAAAAATTATTCAATAACATTAAATAAAAATTTCAATTTGTAAATCTATGTTTCACTTTATGTATGTAATATGATTGAAACTTGCATTGGTCTTATATGCACCTACAGAAAATATATCTTTACGTTTTGCATATTTTGTAAAAGTTTTTGACTTTTAGAAGCTCTTGCCAAATGAACTAAGTATCCAAATTAGAAATAAATAGCTTGATAAAATTTAATTTTTCCTTATCAGTAACAGGATCTAAATAACATTTAGTCTTCCACATGCATTAACATTCTTTCCATTTTTAACTTTAGGTGAAAATTTGGTTCCAAAACCGGAGGATGAAATGGCGGAATTCCAAGGAACGGGAACTGTTATCGAGCGGCGGTTCCCGAGAACAGACGTTACCCACAAAACACAACCCGAACCCCGACCTCAGTGACGTCGGTTCTTACGTATCCAAAGATTCGGACTGTTTGAGGGACGAGAACAGTTTCAAGGACCTGAAAGTGACCCCCTGCCACACGCCGGATAGTCCTGGTGATGACGACAGCAACCCTCACGTCCGGCACTGCGTGGATCGTAGCTCAGACGAGATGGACATAAAAGTGTTATAAATGCAGGTCAACTTATTAGACTGCACCTGATCGTTCATGGACACAGAGGGAAAAAACTACAATTTCGTAGTGGAACCGTGAATCAACCCCTAGTCGGCACTGACGTTTTGTGTGATTTTATTTAAAACTGCGTCTAGTCTGATAGTTATTTTTATTTTTTAGATTCAAATTGTAATTTACTGCAACTCAATTATGCACTGGAAATTTAAATAGGAAAAATGAAATACTAGATCATCCGTATAAAAAAGGTGGAAAATATAGGATAAAACTTTATGAAATACTATACTAACTTTATCCAAATTCAAATCTTTAGTCAATTCAAAAGTATATTTTCCGAAATTTTTCAAAAATTTCAAAAATATAAATTTTTCGAATTCGAGAATTTTTCGAAAATATAAATTTATCAAAAATATATATTCGAAAAATATATTTTCCGTTTTAAAACATTATGTATCCAAAGGATACACTTTAAATATAAACTTAAATTATGTTTTTGTCTTCAAATTTACTAAAAGAATATAAATTGTAAAATTAAGTATCCCGTCTGAATAATTATCAGTTAAGAATGATACACCTTCTGAGGACAATTGTGATGAGTTTCCCAAAAGAAGCTCATTTCAATTTTTCCCCTCAAGTTCACACATTGATTGATATTTTAACAAAGCAAACTGATTGAGTAATACAAAAGTATTTCGAAAAAATTTCATTGAATGGCTATTTTTTTTGTCAAAATTTTCCGCCTAGAATTGCGATTATTTATCGAAAAATTATTGTAAATACCAGCAAATATAATTATAAAATGTAAAAAAATATTTCATAAAAAAGTAGCAGAATGAATATAAATTAAAACACTCAAAAAAAAAAACAATTAAAATCATCCAAGACTATCATTTCCCGCAATTTACAATTTAATTTGTATTTTTCAAAAGTATAATAGATTGTGAAATACTTTCCTGGTGATATTTTTTCCTTTTTTCTCTAGCTAAGTAAATGAAAAATCAGTTAAATATGAAATTACACAAGACTGCATGCGACTTATTCCGAAACCCAAACAGACGTTTTTTCTAAGCTTTTCGTCCTGATCACGTCTACTGAAGTGAATCAGGTGACGTTGATGTATTGATGATCAACAAAGACTGAAATCAGAAGAAAACAGGACCTAAAATGTGCATTGTTTGAAGCTGGAGATTACAGGAGACTTTTGAAATGTGACTCAAGTAAAAACGAATTCTAAATCACTTGCTTCTGTAAGGGGTTGAGTTGCGGACTAGCAGCTCTGAACTGTAATTATATTCACGTGATATTGTTCTCGGTGTTTTCTAAAAGGACATTTTGAACTTGGAAACTCAAAAAATTTTCAGTTTATTTGCGATTGTAAATTATATATAAATATCAAAAACAAGCGTTATTCGAAACAAGTCCTATTTCGATGCGATTCTGTTTTTAATGGACTTCGTTTTAAAACCGACCTGTTTTTATGAAACTTTGCTTCGAAACACTTTGATATCGAAACAGGGCTTCTTTCCCATTCATAAAGTGTATAAATTAAAAATATAACATTAAGTTTCTCACGAAATTGCTTTAGTTTTATAGCTTTTTTTAAATTTAAAATCATTCAAAGACATACTCTTTTAATAATTATAAGTCTGTCTTTTGCTTACATATTTGAAAACCTAACCTTGAATTGCAATTTACAAGTAGTTATTCTTGAAAAAAAAAAGAGAATTTTTTTCAGTTATTGGGATCAACTTCTAGTATCGTGAAATCCTTAGTATCTGGAGGAAAAATACAAAATAGACATGATGATTCACAACAAAAATTCCAGATAAATTTACTTTTCAAAGCATTGGTAATGAAAATCATGATTTCTTATTTATTGATAATTTTAGCAAATGTTTGGTATCCCAATAAAAAAACAATGTCACAAGTAAAAAAAAAATTAATGAATACACTTGTGCTTAGAATTATAACCTTCAATTAAAAGTAACCATTTATTCCTAAATAGCAAAAAGTATTCAAACAAATGATATGAAATTTCTTTAAGTGATTTTAAAATTCACTTATACTTTATTCTATATAATAAAAAAGAATACAGATCAAGAATATTAAAAAATCGTTTCATTGTGGTGACTGAAATAGCAAGTACCTTGGACTTCATATTGTAAATACTTTCATGTAAATAAAAATTGAAAATTGTTTATTAAATAAAATGTCAATATGAAAATTCCATTTAAAATTGTAAATTAAATTATTGTCGGATATTAAAAATGTGTACAAACTATGACTGCATGCAAATCATTTTTTGAGTTTCCAATTATGTACTTCATTTTGCATACAGATAACTGATTTATCATGCAGATCAAATTAAGTTGGAAAAATGCTCGATTTCAGGTATTCAAAAAAAAAAACTGCTTAATCATTTTAAAATTGAAATAAAAAACCATAATTCTTCAACTTCATTGAAACCAATAAGTTATATTTTTTGACTGATTGATTGAAAAAGACTATACTTAATATAGAAAAGATTGATATTTTTAGAAAAGTTTGATATGGTAAAAAACTCTAAACTGATGAACGTTTCGTTTGTAGCAGTATGATAAAAATAACCTATGCACATTAATTTGTGAAACTATTTTATAAAATTAATTTCTTAGTTGATTGAAAGCTATTAAGGGAAATAAAATTTTCATTAATAAATTAAAGTAAAAAAATTTATATAATTTTATATTTTCTACCCGATAACTCTCTAGATTTTTTTTTACTTTCTCACAAATAAAGAACAATTTAAATGTATTTCGTTAAAACTTTATGTAAGATATTTTGGCGAGAAATTTGACAAGTGAAGGAAATTCCTCCATTCCAAAATTTAAATTTTATTTGATGAAAAAAAATGTCACAAGTTTTATAATATATACTAATTATTGAACTCAAAGTAGACATAATAATACAAAATATAAAGAAATCAGTATTGCGAAAAGCATATAAAAGTCATCCCTTTATATCCAAAAATTATTTCGCTGGAGATTTTGGTGATTTTTGAACCCAGTATGGAAAACAGAGAATCAGAAAATTTTTAAATGCAATTAAAGTGATGAAAGAAATTGGTAAAATTTGAAAACAAAACATGTCATGAGATTTTTAAGAGTTCCGGACTTTGATTTGTGAGTTATCTGTATGCAATGAATGCTCTTCTTTAAAAGTGAAATGTAAATATTGCGCACAGAAACGTTCCTATGCCGAGCATTCATGCTTCGCCAAATCTGTACTCTGCATGTGCCAAAATAAAGAGATTGTACCAATGATGTCTTCAGTTGTAGCTCCAAACATAATAATCACTCTGTATCGCTTTACTTTAATTATTAAATACTGACAAACATAAGCAGTACACAATAAAACTGCACTAGTGGGTGTACTTTATATTCACTGTAGACGTTTAAAAAGTAAATGTGAAATATAATATTATTTGAATTTTTTTACACACATACTTGATACTTTTTAGAATACACATAGTTGCAAAGCATATTATTTCCTTTCTTATATTTCAAGTTTGTATTAGCATCAAAAATAAATAATGGATTTGTTTTTGATGTACTTTAAAATAAATTCACTTTTATTATACCACTCCCCTGCTTTTGATGATAACCGTAACGGGAAAGAAAAAAATCGTAAATTGTCGTCATAAATATTCCATTTGCATTTTGTATTGTTTAAAAATGCTTACATCTTCAGATACTACTAAAAGATAATACAAACATTCTAGTTACAGTTTATAAACTAAACAATTATTGACAAAACTTATTTCGGGCAGAAACTGTTTAGTAATGGTGATCGATTTCGTAAGTAATAGTTTTTTCAACGAGACAAAATAATTTTGCTGCATTTAGTTGTTTTTTGCCCATGGTGATGTGTGACAATCATGCTTCTTTCAATCGACAAAATTATCATCTAGCAATCTTTTGCACCCACCAGCTTTGGCTTTGTTTAGTATTGATCTTGTTTCCCCTTGTCTATCACTTTTTAGTCCATGTTTGCACAAAATTCAGTATATGTTAAATTTAAAATAAAATTTTGGGTCAGTAAAACCATCGTATCTACGTTATACACTCACTTCCAAAAGTTAAGCACGAAGATGTGAAACCCCCCAAAAAATCAACAAATAATCCTTTGATTAACACAAAGTTCGGCAGGAAAGAAGCATATATATTTATACATAAAATAAAATCAATAATGATATACAGAAATCAAAACAATATTAAATTTTTGTAGGTTATCAGATAATGACATACTCGAGATTTAAACAGAATTATGTATAAAGTGAAAAAAAAACAAAATGAAAAAAGGACATAATGTAGGAAGATGAGGGGGTATGTGATCCCCCCTCATCTGTATACAAAGTTAGCACCTTGTGACCATGCTTTCAATTAAGTGGTCAACCACCGCAGAGTTAAGCAATAGCCATTCTTCTTGTAGAGCAGTTTCCAGCTCAATAAGAGTGGCTGGAGGATGGAAACATGAAGATCTAGCACGGTTGAGAGCATCCCAAAGATTTTCAATGGGATTAAGGTCGGGAGAATATGTTGACCACGCCATACGCGTAAGCCCTTCACTCTCCAGGTAGTCATCGCCGATGTCAGCTCTATAGGGACGTGCGTTATCATCCATTAAAAGAAAAATAGGACCAACCGCTGCAGCGTACAATCTCACAATGTGGTCTAGGACTAATGAAATATCCTGATGAATATCCTAATGAAATATCCTAATTAGGAATATCGGTATCCTAATGAAATCCCTGCCCACACCATAAGGCTTCCGCCTCGGAATGCATGATGTTCGGTGATGTTTTGGGCTGATTGCGTGTTCCTTGTTCACGCCATATCCTTAAACGCTTGTCATCTGGCTCCAGAGCAAATCTTGACTCTTCAGTAAACATGACATTGACCCAGTCCAATTGACGTGTTTCTGGCACCACTTTAATCTTGCCTCTCTTGATTGGACGGATAGACAAACACAAACTCGAGGTACCCGGGCGTACAGTTCACCCATATGTAATCTTCGGCGTACAGTAGCTGCAGATATCACCTTACCAATGGACGCTGTAACCATAGATGTCACACGTGTGGAGGTTTCGTTTAATATGCCATTTTGACTGAAGCAATTTTAATGTGTTGATCCGATCGGAGCTTCCCCTTCTGTCTTCAGTTTTCACTTCGATTGAATAACATACACACTGGTAAAATTTAAACAAAATAAAATTAGCAATTTTTAACTAAACATGGATTTTTGTTTTTAATGATTAGAAATATAGTATTCTCTTAAAGAAAATTATTAAAAATATTGCTCATTAGCATACAATTTATCGTCAAAAGTTTTATTTTAATGAGCACTAAATAATATCTGTATACCAGTATAAGTAATCAAAATAAATTGAGGAAAATTATAAATATTTTTATCCAAAAAGCTATTGAATGATAATTACGTAGTGTGTTTTGCTTATAAAATTAATTCATTTTCTTGTAGTGTATAACTTGTTATCGTATTTAAAATATTAATAAATATCACTTAAAATTATAGTACACATTGTTTTTAAAATTCGTTTTATCACTTTAATGATATTTTTTGAAAATCAAAATGCTGAAAAGGAAGAATAATGCAACAGACGCTATTTAAAATTGAATCACAATCAATCTGGACGAATTCGTAAAAATGTTATTTCAATAAATATTGAATACATGAATTTTCAATTGGTATAAAAATCGTAATGCAGAAGCGCTAACAACAAAACATGGATTTTAAAGAAATTAAGACTAGAAAAAATAGTTTGCAAAGAAATAGAATAAAAAACTACAAATTGAACATGGCCAACAAAATTAGATTAATTAGAAATTAAAAGTGAATACTAACCTAATATACTTAAATATAGATCGATCCTGTCATTTTTTTTACTTGGCAACTATTCTCTTTGTTTGAAAAAAATCTCGTTTTGCATAGTAATATAAGCAAAGCCTTCCAATCAATGTCACGTGATTAAAATGGAACTAAATCATTTAAATTAAAATTATTTTATGAACAAAATAGAGCTTGAACACATTTCTATACTTATGCATTATTATATTCCTATTCATATCATTGGGCTATTGATCAAAATATCATTTATACCAAAAATAGTTCGTAAAATAATAGTAATAATTTAAGCGAAATCTTGATATTTGTAATATGAACAAAGCATCAAAACCTATAAATCAACCTCGTGGTTGAAATCAACGGAAGCTTGATAAAAATTATTATTTAAATGAAAAGAAGTCCTAAACGAAACCTTGGATTGAATGAAAAAAAATCACATTGCGAACATATGGTAACACTCAGAAACCATAAAAATATTATTGAAAGCACTTTTCTAAAAATATGTCATGGAGGTTTATGGAATTCAGTTATGTTTAAAGAATGGTTCTATTCATTTAAAACTTCACAGAAGCTTTTCAATTAATTGAGAATGCATATTAATTTTTAAAGTGCAAAAAATTACAGAATCGAATCTCATTAAAATAAAAAATACCACAAATTATTATCATCGTTATACAATTAATAATAATCATACAAATTTTCCCATTAATTTATGTACATAATGTATTGCATATGTACATAATGCATGCAAGAATGATCTTGCTTAACATTAATCGTGAATACATATATTATGCAAGCGAAACATCAACCAAAAATTCGATACCACAGTTTCTAAAAACAATTATTGTACGATTACTTTTAAATGTATAAAACTTTGGCATACTAAGAAAAACAGTTAGAAACAGCAAATAAAAATTTATTAATACTATAAAACGGATTTAATGAATATGATATAATAGATATTATAAATCAATCCACAATGCAGAAAATCGGAATCAAAATTTTATATAAGCAAATTTAAATTGTTCAGTAAAAATAGGCAGCACTGCGAGCAATTTCAGTGCAAGAATATGAATGCTTCAAAGTGGAAGAAAAATAATTCACTGTGTTTGCAGAGGAAACTTCATCTTTAAACGAGATAAACCTGTTAATACGTGTTTTAATCAGAAACAATGACGCTATTTTGGCAAGAATTTAGAGTGCTTATAATGAAGTTAATAATTCCACAATGTTCTTAGCAAAATATCTGAAGGTTAAAATTAACTATTATAATATATTTTTGTGAGACAAAAAGCAATTAGATTAATTTATAAACAAAAACATAATAACTTACATAAATTCACAATAAATTCAATAAAAAAGTTAAATAACAATATACAATATTTTAACAAAATAACAATAAATAAGTTACAATAAATTCGTTATTGCATCCAATTTATAATATCCACGACAAAACAGCTTTGTTATCTTGATCTTACATCGAAAAAAATAATGCATTTCATTCGCAAATGATTATGAATTAAGTTCTAACAAACTAAAAATTATTTTATGGCAACAAATGAAAACGTTTCTTGTTTGAGAGATGAATGTGAATTCTCCCTTTCAATAATTCCCTTTCTTTTCTTTCTCGTTTTCATATGTGGGCAAATTTAAATTCTTACATATTAAGAACTATTTTTAACTCAGTCATTTGTAAATAAAAAATATTATATTTCTTAATATAAATAATTCAACTATTTATTCCAAAAAAAAAAACCCAGATTTCCAGCGTAATTAATCTTGTAATGTTCGAATTCTTGTACAATAATATCTTTATGGTGCTAGAGAGCTCGATTCAACTTGCATTTCTCCCCATTGTATGAGTTGTTCAATTTGCCAGCCGATTGTTGGGTGGTTGGCGTTCCTGAGACTTGGGGTGTTGGTACTGGGCTCGAATCCCGGTTTGGGCATGGATGTTTATTTCTCTATGTTTTTCTTATGACATGATGAAGGAGTGTGACCCAATCTATAAGCGGGCTTTATGAGGCGGGTAATCCTGCTACTCGCTTCCGTTTACAGGTGTCCGCTGAGTAACGAGAAATGAGTAGCAGTTATACCGGCTTTATTGTGGCGAAGGGTTAGTCACCGTTATTTGAAAAAAGTATTTGTTCAAACAGACCATATAAAGAATAAAAAATATCAGCCTCACAGGAATGAACCGCGAGACCAGTTTAGTATTTTTAAAACCAATTAATAATTTAATGTCACGATACAGCACTGAAAAAAATAGTTACCGTTAAAAAAACATTTTTCTCAAAATTTTCAAACATGATTACTTTTCACTGATTTGGATGATGCTTGCAAATTATTCGTAAATATTTGCTCTTAGATAAAAAAATAAAATATCTTCTAATTTTTAAATCATTAGTTTTAAATCATTCTAATAATTCTATAGAAATTATTCTGATTCTACAAAGCTCAATATTGTACTAGTCTCTCTCTGTATACTTTCAAAATCAGAATACTCTACTTACTTTTGCACTTCCAGATTTAAAGTATTTTAATAATATTAATGCTTACAATAAATTATTCATTTTTATGCTTCCAAATTTGGCATATTTTACTAATCTTTACATTCAGATTAAGTTTACTCTGATGCTTAGATTTTTAAATTTGGAATACTAATCTAATACTTTTCAAATATCTACGCTTCGGTGTGCTCTACTAATAGTTTACAAATATCTAAGTCAAAGTATTGAGTGAAAAATTCAGATTATTTTATTCACGTCTCTGTCAGATTAGGAGCGCTCTCTGTACTCATAGATTTATAATACTCCCCCAGGGTCCAGATGAAAGGAATAAAAAATATTATAATAATAATTTGCAGATATCATAAGCTACAGTTTTTAAATGGAAAGATTCAGAGTATACTCGATGCAAACACTTTTCCCATTTGGTATATTCCGCTAATCTTTAAGCTTCAATACTCTACACATCTCTACGCTTGAATACATAAGCTGCACTGATACTCAACTCATTTCTATGTTTCCATATTCGGAATATTTTACTTAACTTTATGTTTTCAGAGTACAAATCTCTCTGCTTCCAGATTGGGGGTATTCTGAAAATCCCAAATTCGATATTGTCTACGAATACATTTTTGAGTACCTAAGTTTAGCGGAATAATTTTTGCAATCTCGAAGTTAAAGTATCAGTCGAAAAATTCAGATTGCTTCCAAAAACTACTTCATACACTTTTTTGTAGCAATAAATTCTTAATACTCAGTAGAGAGAATCTCTATGCTGACATATTCAAAATATTCTACTTCTCTCTAAGCATATAGATCCTGAATATTCTACTAATATCAACTCTTCCAAATTAAGAAAACTATATATATACTTCAAATATTTCCATGATACCTTTTACGGAAATATTGATCTGTATGCTTTCAAATAGGAAATATCCTATTCATACTATAAGCTAATTTCTTTGCTTCCAGATTCAAGATGTTCAATTATCAATATTCTCCATAAACAAAGAATAAAATTTTTAGTAATAGTACTTTAAAATAAAAATGAATATGATAGTTAAATAATGAGATTTTCATTCAAGATATGTATTAAAAGTTAACATTCATAGCATATTCATTTTCTTTCTTTTACATTTTTGTTTCAGTAATGCTCTTGAGCAATCAACATAATTTCCTGAATATTCTTAAAGTTATTAAAAAAGTTATAAATTAATTTGCCTGTTGGTATTTAAAATCATTGTTTAAGAAAATATTGTAAATCCAATCAATTCGTTCTACATTATTCTGCACGGAATGCAGTATGGAAAGTGCAATTTCCTTCATTGAGCAATGAACCACAATGCTGCTACATTACATTTTTTAATCCACAAATGACAATGAAAGTGTATTTACATACGGAAAGTGCATTTTACAAGAGAGTTTAATTTAAAAATTTTAAATGTGTAATGTAGCAGAAAACACTGTATCATGATATTTATTAAGTTATCCTTAAAAGCAATGATTTAAAACATTGTAAAAATTATGTTTTTAAGCAATATATGACCGGATAATATGTAAACAGAATTTTAAAAATACGTGTTCTGCTTAAAAATATTGTTCTCAAATCAAAAACAGTCTCTCATAAATTAAAATATTTATTATTGTAAAGCAGTGTTCCTAAACAAAGCATGACTAGAAATAAATTGGCTATACGTCACTGTGCTCTGCCCAAGAAATCAAAAAATGAAAGTATTTATTTATTTATTTTCTTTTTTATAAAATGATATTTCTAAATAAAGTGTGGTGTGGATTCTATGTAAATGGAAAATATTAAAAAAAAAAGGCGTTTCTGTGCTGAAATAAAAAAAATCGTCCTCAACGAAATAAAATATTTCTAAAAGTAAAATGGTGTTTCTAAAACAAAGCATAGTGTGAATGCTGTTAACAGAAAAAAATTTGAAAATACGTTACAGTGTTTTCAAATTTTTCTCTATTTCCATAGCATTCACACATTAATCGTTTGCAAAATTGAATCGTCTTTAAAATTAATCGAATAAAAAATTTCTTTTTTTTTTTAAGTGTAGTTCCTAACCTAAACATTTTAAAAATGCTATGCAAACTGAGAACAATCTGTTATCAGGCTAATGTGTTCGGATTGGAAAATCGTCTGTAAGGAAATGAAAGAGTTTTTGGTGTCAAATGAATTTCTAATATCCAGTGTGGCTTCAATTCTGTACTTTGTAAACAGAAAACAATTTGAAAATACATTACTGTGTTCGAATCAGAAAAAACTGAATGCAAAAAATTAAAGTACTTTTTATTTTAAAATAGAATTCGAAAACAAGGAATATGGCGTGAAAATCACGTAACAGTTGTTTCAAAAGACAGTTGTGTTTTAAAACAACTGTTACGTACCCGTACTTGATAATTAAATAATACATTGAAAAATATGTTATTAATGTTTTGACACCTAAGAAAAATCTTCATAATACAATATACAATTAAATGATTATATACAATGAGAGTCAAATGAAATAAAAAGAAAAATACCGATTTATTATGAAAGAGTGACTGGAAAGACTTAAAATGAATTCAATTCAGACTGACTGATGTACTTCTCTTATGAGAAAAAAAATGATGAATTTTTATGATAAATTTTGAATTTTTGATGAATTTTGATGAAAAATGAGGAATTTTTATGTTAATTGCAGATAAAAAAACATCTAAATGAATGCTTAGAAAAAAGAGGTACCCACCTTTGTTGAAATTTTCAATGTTAAATTAATTATTTCAAAAAAAAAAAAAACTGCTGTAAAATCTTTACATTTATTCGTATTAACTAAAAGTACAATCATCAATAAAAATTTAAGCATAACTAAAACAAAAAAAATTCTTAGTGTTTTTTCTACTATTTAAATATTTTACTGATTAAAATACCAAATGCAAATGGTAGTAGGATAATAATTTGTTAGACAAAATCATCGTCGAAAAATTTTCATTATACAATATACAATTAAATGATTATATACAATGAGAGTCAAATGAAATACAAAGAAAAATACCGATTTATTATGAAAGAGTGACCAGAAAGACTTAAAATTAATTCAATTCAAAATGACTGATATACTTCTCTTATGAAAAAAAAATTAAAATAAAACAGATAAAATTTTTTATAAATATCAAATTTTTGTTATTTATAACGATTTGATTATTGCCTTTAAAAAAGCTATTCAAATATTTATTCTGTAATCTTCTCAAAATTTATAACTTCATCAAGATAAAACAAACACTCGTATATTTAAATGACAGCTTAAATAAAAGACTGACAAATGTAAAAACATTAAAAAATAATAGACTTCATTTCATATCACTCTCAAACTCTTTTTCCAAAAGGGTCATCGCATATTATTTTTTTCTGACCATGAAAATGTAAATTTATAAAGCATATTTTCCGACAAAAGATTGTACAGAATTTCAACTTCATATTGATTTCTTTTAGGTTTTAATATTACTTTCATATATTGCTGTGCTTAAATCGCTTTATTTAAAAGCACTAAATGTTTTCATTCAACAAATTTTCATCTTTATTAAATATTTTTAGTTTTGTCATTTTGCATAAAATATCTAATTAATGAACTAAAATCACATTATATGTATCACAATGACATGAAAATTAAATATGGAAAAACTGATCTTATGTCTCATTTTGGACTTCAATGTTACAGTTGTTTTTCATTGAGGGGAAAAGGGTAACAAAGTACGAAAAAAAAGTGAAAATAATGATTCGGTACCAGTTTGAAAGGATTAAAAGTATGAAATTTATAAGCAAAGAATTTCATCATTAAATTTGAATACTTTTTGGTATTGTTGCGCTTCCCTGTATGGCTCAACCGCAATTCGATGTCAGGTGGGATTCTTCCTACTTTAGAAACAGAAAACTTCCACCTGCTATCATTTCAGTTTGCAAACCATGATTTATTTAACTTGCCCCAATAAACATGATGGTCCTTTGGCTTAGCCAGTGAGGATTCGAACTCACTACATTTCAGTTACGTCCTAACCAATCCGGTCATTGCGACCTTTTCTTAATATTATCCTGTCGACCCCATTTCGATGAGAGACAAATAGAGGTTTTTCAGACGATTTTATTTCCTCGCAAGAAGAAAAAAATCGTCTGCGTGGAAAATTAGATCTTCACAAGTTACATTTTTGGAAGTCTTATTTAACAACTCAAATTTAGAATTTTTTTTTTACTTCCACAATTGAGCTGGTGAAAAGACAATGAAGAATAGGAAAGGAAGAATAGGTTTTACTCTTTCCAAAGAGGGATACTATTATTCAATAATTCTAAAATGTTATAAAATTCAAATGATTTTCATGATTGGAAATATTATAACGAATTAAGGAAATAAATATTACCCATTTACAAACTGGTAATCTCAATTTGGTAAAGTTGATAGCTTTACATGTCTGATTTCTGAGGTTAGCATTATAAGAGCATACTGTTTGACATTCAGAGGCGAGTCAATGCTGCCAACAGATGCCTTTATAGATCAGAGAAGTATCTAAAATCAAATCTATTTAAGGGTACACAGGACTTTCATATAAGCAAAATATCACTAAAATATCAAATTTTTTATTTCTATCTAATATTAAGAAATGTAATAAGTGCTAACTAAATCCAAAAAAAAATTTCGTTTCTGACAATTTTTTGCAGAAATATCGACATTTTTATAAATGACCACGCCCCTTTGTTTACATTTTGAAGCCGTTCGGCTGTTGATTTCGTCTGCTAAAAATCTTAATCAACTGAAACAGTTTCTGTTGTCAGCTAGCCTTACAAAGTTTTCCATGATGATTGTTTTTATCTTTAATGAATTGGCAACACTTATTTACATTACATTTACTGCTTAATGTTTGTTTATTCTAATTTCGGTTTTGAATATTGAATTTCTATTTTACTTTCGGTTTTGCTTTTGAGTTCATTTTATTTGATAAAACAGTTCTTTTCAGAACTAGCTACTTTCTTTCTTACTACTATAGTTTTAGCATTTAAATTTAAATATGGATGCTATTCATTCTAAATACAGAAAGCCTAAAAAAAGGCCGAGTAAAAGACGTATTGCTTCAACGAAAAATTCGTTGAAACGTTGGGCAGTTGAGAAGGAATTGGAAATCCGTGCACAAAATGATTCATTAGAAACTGTTTCTACTTCTGTCCCTATTTGTTCGCCATCTCAATATGTTTTTATTAATTCAGATATATTTTCAAATTTGCTGAAAAATGTCCCTTGCAGTGACTGTGGTGATAATTCTTTGGATATTCGACAGCTGAATTCTTATGGATATTCAGTGAAACTAGAACTTGTGTGCAAAACTTGCTGGAAATGCTTTGGATCTGCATTTTCAAGTGAACGAGAATTGCCAACAAGAAAGTTTGATATAAACAGCAAACTTGTCAATGCCTTTTTAGCTATTGGAAGAGGTCATGCAGCTATGGAGACATTTTCTTCAATTCTTGGAGCACCATCTATGGATTCAAAAACATTTACAAGATGTTTAGATAATCTATGTCAAAAGAATGAAGAACAGAAAATGGAAATGTTACGTGTGTCACGTGAAAGTATCCGTCATGCTCATGTGCAGGCCAATCCTTCCATCCAGGAAAACGACATCATTGATGTAAAAGTTTCTTATGACGGCACATGGCATAAGAGAGGACACGCCTCCTTATACGGAATAGGTATCGTGATAGATATTTTGACAGGTCTTGTCATAGATTTTGAAATTTTGTCAAAATACTGTCATGATTGTATGATAACATCTAAAAATCTTGGTGATAATTCTCCAGAATTCAATATATGGAAAAAGAGTCATGTTTCTGTTTGCCAGAAAAATTTTGATGGTTCTTCGGGAAGTATGGAGATGAAAGCTGCTTACATTCTTTGGGAAAGGTCAGTATCAGAATGTAAAATGAGGTATACCACAATACTTTCTGATGGTGATGCCAAAACTTACCAGCATCTAATTGAAAAAAAATTTACGGTTCCGATACACCAATTGAAAAAGAAGAATGCATCAACCATGTTGCAAAACGACTTGGTACAGGTCTTCGAAATAAAGTGAAAGAGTGGAAGACAAAAGGTGTGACACTTGGTGGACGGAAGCGAGGAAATTTGACAGAAAACACTATCTGCAAATTGCAAAATTTCTATCGAAAAGCAATTGTTGACAATGTACCAGATATGGAGAAAGTAAAAACTTCAATATTTGCTACTTTGTATCATTTCATGTCAACTGATGCAAAGCCCCAGCACAGCAAATGCCCTGAAGGAAGAGAATCTTGGTGCTTTTTTAAAAGAGCTAAAGCAAGGGGTAATAAACCAAAAGCACATTCTTCAATGAAGACTCTGCTGTCAGAGCAAGTTGTTGAAAAAATATTACCTGTTTATCAACGACTTGCCTCAGATGAATTTCTTCTAAGATGTGCTTCTTCTGGCACTCAAAATGCCAACGAGAGTCTCCATAGCTCAATATGGCGAAAGTGTCCGAAGGAAGTTTTCATCTCAAAAAAAAAAGACTTGAACTTGGTGTCACAAGAGCAATTAGCGAATATAATTTAGGGTACTTGGAGACACTAAAATTAACTACTAATAGTGAAACTTTTTTTTCTCCTATCATTGCCAAAAAACAAGATAGACGTAGAGAATCTCAGAAGAAGCGAAAATCTTCTGAACAATATAAAAAAGATAGACTTATTAAAAAATACAGAAATATTGCAGATAATAAAATTTGCACGAAAATTGAAGGAGGGACTTCATATTGTTCTGGAGGATTTTAATTATTTTTCTTCTTATTATTTTTACAAAATGAATCAAAACAGTATTCCGTGGAAATATATATTATATATTTTGTTTTATATATTATTATATAGATTTTCTGTATTATATATATATTGTAAATTTAATTATGTTTGTTATTTCATGTAAATATGTATATATTTTATAAAATTGAGTTTAAAAACTATATATATTGATAAATTAACATGACTCCTTTGTTATTTTATGAAAAGTTTATGTAATTAACAGCTTATTTTTTTCATTACTTTAAAATAATTTTAATTAAATAAACAGCTAAATATTTAGAAAATATATTACAATTTGGTCTTTAAGAATCAAATAAACTTGTATGTCAGGCAAATTATAATATTTTAAGTTTTTTGTAGTAAATGCTGTTTTTTTCGGAATTGGTAATTTTAACAATTTTAAAACTTTGAAATGCTCTACGCGCAACAATTTTTTTTTCTATTTTTCAAAACTTTCTATATTTTTTGTTTACACTAATATAAATAAAAGTTGCGATGAATGGTATGAAATAAAGTGAGTTTAATATCATTTTTTTGTGTAATATAAATATTTTTATGATTTTTTTTAAAAAAATTGCATTTATCCATGTGAATTGAAAATTTTTTACTATAATTACACAATAGGGAAACAAAATATCGCAACATTTGTTTATAATGATAAAATGAATTCTGTAAGAGAAAATTGTAAAATTTTATCAATTTTTGTTGCGCATGGAATAATTTGAAATTTTTAAATTTAACGGGATTTTAAAATATTTGATTATTATTTTAAAAACTATTAATAGTAGGGACACAAAATTTTGTATATATGTTTGTATTTATATTATATATTAGTGCTATTAATTTGAAAGAAATATCAACAAAATTAAAAAAGTCAGTTTTTATGGTCCCTTGTACCCTTAAAAGGAAGGCTAAGTTATTAATTTATGAATGCAAAATTGACTTATACTTACATACTCATCAGCAACTTGGACATTGACCCCAAAAGTTGAAAATGCTCTTGGAGTCTTTGAGCGGCGTTTACTAAGAGCCACTTTCGGAGGATTGCAAGTGGATGATGGCTCAGAGGCTCAAATTCCTGAATCTGTCATCTCTTTCGCGATATCATCAGAAACATAAAAATAAAAAGAAACGAATGGCCATGCGATTAGAAGGAATAATGAATGTTCAACATTGAAAAGATTCTTGGCTAGGTGTTCTGGAACAAAAACTAGGGGCTGACCCAGTCTTAGATAGACTGACTGCTTAGAAAAGATTCTTGCTTTTTCAAGAGTGTTCCATTGGAGGTCCATGGTCATAATCTTCCACGCCACCTAAAGGAAAAATTCTATCACATACTTTACCGAAGAAATAACGTGTTCTTTCTAATATTGCAGAGGGGAGATCTTTGTTAAAAGAAGACTATCTAATCAAAAGTGTGTTGCAAATATATTAAACAATTCAATGTCAATTATAAATTTGCTAGCTGTGATTTGAGTCTTTAAAAAACCAAAAAATCTAATATTCATCGTCATTTTCAGCGTCACTTCTATGAAAAAAAAACAAGTTACAGGATTCTTCGTGAACATTTATCAGGAGAAAAATGAAAAAATGTTGTAACAGTGAATGAACCTTAATTCTGTTTTAGTAAAAGAAAAAAAAATTATTTTATTATCATAAAAAAGAAAAAAAAATTTAGGATGCCAAATTCTGAAAATTTTTTGGCGATGAATAAATATTGCCAAGATGACATATTGTGACATGGGCGATGACGTAAATACTAGGGTTACCAAAATAGAAATTTCTGCATAATTCTTATAGGTCACCATATCTATGACGTAATAAAAACCAGGTTGCCAGATATATTAAGAAAATTCACCAAAATAAATCGCCAAACTCAGAATTTGGCATCCTGGATTATCTGTGCCCAGATGTCCTAAAAACCAACTGATAATTTTGATCAATATCAACTGAAGAAGTTAACATCTGAGTTGGTTATTTCCCCTCCAACCACTCATCAGAAGACTCAATGAAACTTTTACGAATAAGCTTTGTCAACGCAATGGTTTCCGGCAGGTACTGAACCCATTACCTGCTGGTCTCAAGATCCCTTCACTATCACCTCATGCTGAAAAAAGTTTGTTCCCAGAAGTTTCATGGAGTCTAGAATGTAGGAAAGGTAATGAAGCGAATTTCAGTTTTCAAAGCCAAATGATAATTTTGAAATATAGTTACACTCTTTCTGCTTTGAAAGATATATATTATTTACACGCATATATGTGTGTGTATATTATTTTAGCATTATGCATGCAGTATATATCTTATGTATTACAGTACTTGTATACATATATATGTTAATCTATACATACGCACATATGTATAAATATTTTTCCGTAGAATCCATATCACCGAATCAACCATTTCCCTACTTTAGATTCAAGGAAAAATTTGTATGCAAATTTCGCAATAACGCGAACATTTTTTCAGAAGTAAAAACAATTAGGAAATGAGGAAAATTCTCCAGCAATCGTTATTATAACTTTAAAACTACTCACAAAACTAGTTTTTACTCAACGAAAAGCGCTAAATTAATGCTAACCTAGCATTTTTCAGTACACCAGTTTGTGACTTACTTTGTATATAAAACTCGAGAAGGAAAATATAAAAAGAAAAGAAAAAAATGGAAATTTCTTACATTCGAAAATTTGGAGAGTATTATTATACGCCCGCATTCCTTCTCCTAACACAGAGCCCTTCTGTCTTAAATAACATTCCAGTAGCGAGATGAAGGGGTTGTAGATATAAACAAATTCCCTCGCAAATGCATATTACATAATGTTGGGGGAGGAGGGGCGGCGCACTTTTAATATGTTTCTCGAATACACCGAGGGAAAAAACATAATAATAAATGAACAATTTAATTTAATACATGTCACCGTATATGTTAAGTCGGTGAAAGAGAGAGAGAAAAATTTTCAACGCCCGACTGCGGATCTCATTTTAAAACAGGCGCACCCTTGCCTGGGCGAGCCCGCATCGCAAAACCTTTATTGCTCAGTCTCGTTTCCTATATTGTAAAGAAAATGGTGAGATGTAATTTTCACACCCCCACGACCGGCGGTCCCTCCACCCCCTCCGGGAAAGAAGAAGGAACACACAGGCAAACGACTTTTCTAACAGGTGCGCTTGGCTCTTTTCCCTTTTCTAGCATTTACCTACCGCTCACCCCAAACCTTATCGTCTGCAGCTTTCTCTCCGCAAAATTATTTCAACAAATTATCAACTCCGTGAGCCGTGCGCGAGCACACGCGACTGGGAGGGAGGGGGGTGAGATACGGAGTGGAATCTCTTTCCATTTCGCAGCTTTAAGGGAAAAATTTTAATAATTTTTCGGCAAAAGATGTTGAGTTTAGGGAGGGAAGAAAATTTTTCCCATGGAAAAGAAAAATAATAAAAAAGAACCCGCCCCTTGAATGGTATATGTCAGCATTTAAATAACCTTTCGGAAACGGTTAAAAAAAAGAAAAGAGGTAAAGGTAACCCGAGTTCTCGGACACAAATGTCAATGCTTCACAAAATTGTGGGAAAAAAAGTGCAAAAATGGATTTGAGCTCTTAGACTTTTCAATGGCCTATCTATCTATCTATCTATCTATCTATCTATCTATCATATATATATATATATATATATATATATATATATATATATATATATATATATATATATATATATTAATATAAATATGGCTGTGACACCGCGTTATTAAGATAGAAAAACTCCTTCGAAGCCAAGGAAACTTTGACTATAAAAATTTTCTTAAATATTATTTATTCCAATTTCCCTCCCCCCTTCAAGTGCTATAGCATCTGCACCTATGATTGAGAATATGGGAGGGGAATTTTCTCTCCTTTTATGGAATTCCGTAAGACAGAAAGGAAGAAAAAATTAAGAAAAAGAACTTAATATTTCGACATGTGCGGGGAGACCATTTTTTAAAATATATAAATTAATTTTTGCTTTTCTTATTTTTCATATATATATATATATATATATATATATATATATATATATATATATATATATATATATATATATATATATATATATATATATATAGATATAGATATAGATATATATTTGCTATTTCAGTCTGATTTTTATGCTCACGTATCGTTTCTATAAATGTAGCAAAAAAGGGTAAGTGTGAGGATTTTTTTCCGAATGATGAAAATGAGGAGGGGGTTCGTGAGAACTGAACGAAAAGAAAAAGCAATTTATTTAATAATTTGGGAGAACAGTTCCATCCCGCTGGGAAGAGAATGACAGCTAATAACATGTTACGAAAATGTTATTCTTTTATTTCTTTATTTTTTTAAATTTAATAAGCAAATTGCGTTCATTCTTTACAAGTCATTACAATCAAGGGTATTTTATTTATACTTTTTTCCATTAAAACATCGTACAGAGATTGTGAAGGGGAGAGGGAATTATATTTAAGTAATAAAAAAAACAACGTTTTCAGAGGTTTTTATCTCTTTCATCAAATATCTTTAAAACTTTGAAATTGAATTTTTTAAACGGTTCTCTTTTTTCATAAAACATATAAAGTTAAAATTCCGAACGGCAAATTTTACTCCATCTCTTTAAAGTTGCGTTCTTTTTACTCTTATTCCTTTGAAAAATAGTTCGCTTTAAATGAAATATTCAAACTTGACAGCTTTATTACGAAAAAAAAAAAACTCAGGGTGTGTGATACTTGACTTTTGAAATATATCAAAACACACCGCGTACCTATCTGTAATATGCAAATGCAATAGAGCTCAAATCAAGTTGGCGAACAAAAAATAATAAAAAATAAAAAAGTTGCCAACTTAGCGTTTTTATTTTCCTACTGCGTATTTTTGCGAAATGTAGATCGTAAAAAACCGTATAACTGTTCCAGGTGCGCGAAAAACTGCTTTATTTTTGAACTTATTTGCCGAAGAATTTATAATTTAATCTAAATATTCGAGTTTATTAAATTTCTGACGTTTTATTTACGGTAATGCTTTCGAATCGTGAAAATATAGTTACTCCAGAAAAGTAGCCTGAATCTTACAAATGATTTACCATACAAGTTTTGATTCCTACTTCGCACGTTTTTCAGTGGCATAATTTAGCTCTTGTATCCAAAAACTACGTCGATTTAAATACTACATTTTGGGGTTTTCAGTTATTGAAATAAATGCATTCAAGATATTACGCGAGGAAAAAGCGGTTGCATTATATATTTCTTTGACAACGCATTTGCGATGTTTATATATTATGGTAAATATATATATTATATTAAAGTAATCTCAATTTTGTGCGCAAATGATATATATATATATATATGATGTGATAAAAAATATATTAAATTATATAGTAAGAAATATTTGTGCAGAAGTTATCGATCTTTTGAACTGCATTAAATTATATTAGTTAGCCATTTAAGAAAATGTTTTTGTATTTTAAGTGGCATTAGGGTTAGTTTTATTGGCTGTGTTTTCAGTAACTGGTTTTTGACCAGAAGCTGTAATACACAGCCAATCGCTTTAATTTTGAATTCAATTTAAGTAGCGAAGATGACACATTGGTTGACATTCACGTCTTTAAGAAATACCATCAAAAGGACATGGTAAGTCACAAAACTTTTGACATTTATTCTGAGTATGTCCTTGTGTGTAACTGATTTGTTTTCCATGAGATATTTTGCTTATCAGATATTTTTATTTCGAATAAAGTAGTTTAATGTTTTTCAATGAAATCAAACATCTCATTGCGCAATCTGCTTATGTAATGTAAAAACGATGCTGGGGAGTCCTGGTTGATGAGGGGTTCGCTCTCGTTATCGGAAGGGGGTGATTTCGATTCCTGACCCAATGAAATATCCCTCTTGTTCGTTAACGGAGGTTGGGGAACGAATGTTCAATAGGCATTGGACGCAATGTCTTCCATGCGAAATGACATCTCTGGGAATGGCAAGCCAAGGATTGGGGGTCTTCTGCTAGGTCCTTGCTTCTAAATACGAAGGCATCCATCCGGCTGTTCCCACCCAATTGTTATAGCTCAGGGAAAATTGTGGGTGCAACAACACCTGTATTCCGTCCCAACCAAAGATCTGTCATGTTCGCTAACGGAGACTTGAGCACGTTACACATGTCGTGGTCGCAATGACCTCCATGGGAAGTGACATTTCATGGGAACAGGGAAGTCTGGAACTCTTTTTCTTTGTCCTTGCTCCTGAATTACAATGACCCACCCACTTTCGGGGCCGCGATGACACACCCACTGAATGCTTCATAGTATGCAGTGTTATCACTTTCCCCCTTTGTTGTGCTGGAAAAGTAAAATTCCTATTCGTTGTATATGATAAAATACAGGTAGTTGTTCTTGTTGCATACTTCCCTATACATAAACCTGGGTAGGACTCTACCATTCAGATCGAAGCAGCCAGGTCATTTTGATGCAAGGACCAAGCAGAAGACTCCCAATACTCGGCTTGCCATCCCCAGAGGTATCATTTCATTTGGAGGACATTGCGACCACTACTAATTTTAATGCACCCCAGTAGCCTTTATTGACAATAAAAATTGACGTGAAGGATCTTCGGTTAAGCCGAACTCACTACCTTCCGATAACGAGAACGATGATCTAATCAACCAGGTCAATGCACACCGAGTGCAAAACAGTTAGGTATTATCATAGATCTCGATATATTTTGATTACCCAGATGTATTTCAAAATACACTCTTTATGAAAATAGGTTGCATCTAATTATAAAAACAAACCTTTAGAGAAATGTTAAATTATTTTTTAGACTCATCCTATGTGTACTAGATGATAGTACTCAATCTGTTGAGCCATGGAACATACAAACACATTCCAGTCACAGTCAAGAAGATGTGAAGTGGAAACGCGTCGACATTTGTGCCTGCCTACTTCCGAAGCAAAAGCCTACATGCATATTTTCCCATCATTGCCCCTGCGGATGACGTTAAAAAAAGTTAATCAGGAAATATTCTCCTATAAAAATAGTAAAAACCTCAAGCGCCTCTCTTATTATTTTGTAAAAGGGATTTAGACTAAGTATATATATATATATATATATATATATATATATATATATATATATATATATATATATATATATATATATATATATATATATATATATATATATATATATATATATATATATATATATATATATATAATGACATAAAAGAAACTTATTGGATCAATAATTTAACAGATTGTCCTTCCAAAGTTAAATATATATCACTGTTTTCATATCCCGTTTATGTGACTGGTTAAATCCTTGCTCGGGATTTTCTTTGCTTCATGCCAGTGAGAAGACAGCTAAAGTATTTAATGGTCGTATACCTGTTCACCAAGACGGTCTCTGATTGGGTTGATGAAGATCAAATGAGATTGATTCATTTTTTATTTGAGTTTCCTAACTCCAGAATAGCACCATTAATGAGTATGTTTCCAGTACCCTTATATTGAATCACTATCTTTAGAGTGAAACGTCCATTTTATCAATTGAATAAGTTAGGATGGTGGTAGGATATACTGTGGCTGTAAGGATAGGAGTTTCCACGGTTTCCTTTAGTGCGATATGTGAACATGCTGCTCATCATCTGGGAAAAACATTCTTCGAACTAAAGGCTGTAGATGTTTCACAAATTTTAATACAGCTTTCAATGACACCCAATATGCTGTAATGTGATAAGCATCTCAAGTTTCTTTCAAGCATACATTGTCGAAAGCGAACTCAAATCCCTACCTCTTACATTCACTCTCGCAGTATTTAGTGCGGTGTGGAAGCTGCAATACTCAAATCATTATTTTAGCATCATCATCTTTCTTGAAACCGATTTCGCGAAATTTTCTTAGACTTTGCAACTTTAACAATATCCGTCAAACTCGAAAGCTTTGGCAGTTTTCGTACCCGTCAAATTCGGGGCCAAGTTAGAAAGTAAATAAACGAAGCCAATGATGTGAAGACAATGGAGCCTAGTATATTTTCTGTACTATGTTTGACAAGACCTGACTGACTTAAAAAAATAAGGACACACAAAATTTTTAACTCCATATATCAGAAGACAAAGTGAAACTCAAATCATTTTTTATAGATTTGCTATTATTTTATATTTGTTTAACTGAGAATCAAACATTGAACTTATTCTTTTTAGTAACGCAATATTGTAGTTGGAACTCTTATCATCAGCGTTCCAATGTATTTTTGTTCAGCGGCGTTCTGGGAAATGCGTCAATACGTTCGCTTCAGTGGCTAAAAATAATACATTTTTAAAACAGAAAAAACTATTTGTTATCTTTAAAAAAAATACTAAATTTATATGATTGGAGACAAGTGCTGGATTGGAAACCTTTACCCCAAGTCGTTACGCTCAGCAGTCATTCATAAAAGCATGGCCGAGCTGGCAACCGAATGGTTACTGCTCTTGCCTTCGGTTCAACAGTTCGTGGGTTCGAATCCTACCTTGGGCATGGATGTTTGTAGTAGTTCGGAATCCACTTTAAACCGTAAGTCCCGGTCTAATTAGCCCTCGTGTGCAAAAAATGACCGTTGAGAGACAAACAAACCAAACCTTGACCAATGCCTTGAGACCTTCAAAAAGTCGTTCAACTTGAGTGGATCCAACAGCACTTTCAAAATCACGAAAAGAGTTAGTAACAATAAAGTTAAGATGTAGAATGATGGGGAAGAACAAGAGCCCATCAAAGTGAAAATTTAAAGCACAAAATATGGGTGCAATTGTTTCGGCACACTCCGTCAAAATCGTCTAAAACATGTTCGAACATTCTTTTTTTTCCCCTTCTTTCGTCTAAAGTTTCGATGTGGCGAAAAATATTGTAACTTAAATACCACATCACCGGAACTAATATTATGGCTTAATACCAAACATCTTTTATTTGTTTAATGTAAACAAAGTGAAGATATTTGTTATTGAACCATAGTATTTGACAACGTCAATTTTTAGTGAAAATGGTATTCAGATTAATGTGTAACTACCGGTTTTTACACTGGTACAATCCATATACCATAATTCGTAATGAGAAATTGATTTTACGTTTTGCCATTTTTCCTTGAATCAGAATAAACTTAAAAAGAAGTTTCCGGGTCTTTTCTCAGTCGATTAAACGAAACCAAACTCCACGTTGTTCTGAACTACAATTAAGTGACACTGTCCAGGACGATTTGGCGTCGTTCATTCCATGCCAAGTTAGCGGCGAGATACTTTACCGCTTGGAAGCCTTAGAGCGCGTATGTCCTCTCTGAAGCGAGGTAAGTTTTTGAGAATGATATCGAAATTCGCGAACTGCCGCGTATTCCTTTTGGCAGAAACCATTTACCACGGGCAGTGGTTAGCTTGGTGACCACATTCTCCCTCCCTGGATTGCTGAATCCCCATAGGTTGGTGCACCACCAGCTAGATCTCGGCTGGGGACGTGTCCACTCTAAAATGGGACGTCCAAAGTCCTTCCGCTGATAAGGCGGGGATGTGAAAAAGAGGGGGTCAGCTCAGGTGTGACATGAGTGTGGTTCAAAATGACGAGGTGCTTGGTGATCTGGGAATGTTCCAAATCTGTTGAACTTAAGGTACCATTCGGAGCTCATCTGCACCTTTATGCATGCATGCTGCCTCCCTAATGTAAGAGCATCGAGGTCCATTTACTTAAATGTTAACCGGGGTCTCACAAAGCACACAATTGTTAGCCAAGCGGTAGGTTACAGGAGCAAAGGGATATTTTATTTCCGATCCCTTCTGCTTGCTTACCTGAATTGAAAATCTTAAATTTGGGAATTTTAAATTCCTAAATTTAAGATTCCCAAGATTATAGTAATTTTTATATTTTATAGTAAATTTTGTTTTCTACAGTATTCATAAAATTCCTTTTAATTGTTTTTAAGAAATTATACTTTTTTGTAAATGGATTCATGTTGCACATTTGTATTGTTAATTTTTAACAATTGGTGATGCTTTTGTTTACAGAAGCATGATAGCGAAAAACGTCGTTTTCTCTATTCTTCATCATTTGCAAGTAAGCGGGTTCGATTCCAGATGAAGACTCTCTTGCTGATAAGTGTCATTCACGTTATTTCTTAGCAGAGTTGTTATGTACAAGTTTGGAACGCCAGCTGATGGACGAGAGGTTAGCGTTCCACACTGCAATGCTGTTGGACCCGGGTCCTAATCCCGTTCCGACTGTGGATATACGTTTCTCTTTCTTTGTGTTTTCTTCTGAGAGGATGAATGAATGTGGCCCAACCTCTTAACGGGTTTGTGGTGTCCATGTGGACTCTGTGTCTTAGTGTACAGGTGCCCTCCGGGTAACAAGAAATGAGCAGCAGTTGCGATGAAAGGTGCCCATATTTAGAATAAAACGTTTGGTGGAAAGAGTGCCAACTCACGTGGGGACCTCATCTATGGACCAGGGTACAAAATCTCAGTTTTCGTGCTTTATAAGCTGGTATTATCTTTAAACTGTCACACTTACATTTTTAATTTTATGATTTTTAATATAGTTTGTGGAATGTTACCATTTCGACTAAGTGTAAAACAATTATTAAAATAATATATAAGAAGCTACTTAAAATTTATTCCTAAGCAATAAAAATATGAAATGGAAGTCAGTAAGAATTTTATGTTTTGGTACGTTTCGTCTTAACAGATTCATTATTCCCGCATCATTTTATTTGCTCTGCGAAGCATGATGATCAAATTCAAAAGATAAAAAATTTTACCTAACTTAAAAAAAAAACATTTTAGCTTGTTTTGAAGCATAAAGTTTGCTGTGGTCTGTTTGTTTTTCAGGGCTTTTCAGAGTGGAAGATTTCAAGTCCACTGGGTGATGATGTTGAACTTATTTTATTATTCTTATCTTCCGCAAGCTCCTCTGTCAGGGTGAGTCTTCCTAAATTCCTCCCTTTCGACACATGAATACCACTCTCTATTCCGAAAATTCTCCATGATAGTAATGATGACTGCTGAAATGCCTCACAGTCTGGACCTTCCCAATACGCTGTGTCAAAACACGGAAATCCTCATTTTTGACGCATGCTTCCTTATTCTGTATACAATATTGATTCGATTCCCAATGCCGCCAAAGACCCACCGAGTACATGAGATATACGTGCTCGTTAAATTTTTGGTAAAAACAGTTACCGTGGTTATAATCGCCTGGAGAAGAATTCCTCTCCCTATAGATCAAAGAAAATTGATGGAGTAAATCCTCTGGTGGTGCCATCTATCAGAGAAGTCTTAGAGAAAAGTCGTACATTAATCTTCGTGTTGCTCTGGTTAAACGAAAGACTCACCTTTCTGACTTAATTTCTCATAGCCGTTGGCAGAGCGAGCTTGGCTTGTCCAAATATCAGAAGTGACAACAAAAGGAACAAAACAGTTAATATTTAATCTTGCCACACAGTAACAGTAAAACGTTTTGCGAGAAATTATTTATAAGATATAAGTTCATGAGCATTTGCAAAGTTAATTTAGTGAAATTCAATTTTTAATGATTTTTTTGCAACATGTTCATTTAAATTTTTCTACTTTTAATTAAAAAAAAAATACACAAATAAGTTTGAAATTATTCTTACTTTTATGGTTTTTGCATTTGAAGGTGAAGCTTTATTTTTACTTTATAATAACAGAAATTATAATATTATTTTATGTTTAATTAATCTAATATTTATTTTTAAGATATTGAGCTATCAACATATTCTTTGACTCACTTTTATTCATTCTAATCTTGATGTATATAATATTGACACGTAGTGTCAACAAAAAGTTTCATATGAAATTGTTTACTGAAGAATTAAGTTCAAAACTATTTGTGCAATACATTCTTTTTAATTTTATTTTTTCTTTTTATTCTGTTATTATACTCATATTTTTTGACATTTTCTTTTTTCTTTTTATTCTGTTATATAATTATATATTATACTATCTGTTATTATATTATTATTACATTAAAATTTTTCTAAATTTAATTTAAATAGAAATAACATCTACAGTATAAGTTCTAGTCTTATTATTCACGTTTGGATTTCTTCTTTTTTATATATTTCTTAATGGCAGATAAAACGTTATTGTATAGTTCGAAAGCGAAAATTACTTATAAAATTGATTGAAATTTGTTTTGCATTTTATACTTTGCTATACGCTCATTTAACTTCTTCTACTTTTAATTTAAAGATAGATAATGCCTATAACTTTAATTTTATTTTATTATCATTTGCTTTTTTTTAAAACATTTTTAGTACATTTGTTAATGGCAACAAAATTATAAACTGAATATTTTTGAAGAGTAAAATAATTGTAAAATTAAATTACTGAAATTTGCTTTTGATTCTTTTTTTTTTTTGCAAAATGTACATTGAAATTTTACTACTTTTAATTCAAATAGAAATGTAATTCATGCAATTTTAATCTCATTCTTCTTATCGTTTACATTTTTTAATCCAATTTTCTTCTGCTTTTGTAGGTTTCTTGATAGCAACAAAAGCATAGCTGTGTATTTTCAAAAAGAAGTACAAACATTAACGAACTGCATTGAATACTGCATTTGTTTTGTATAATAATCCACCTGAACGGCATCACATTCCCACGAATGAACATCATTTTCAATATTATCAATTCCGTAACTCTAGTCAAGAAAGAAATCCATGAACTGCTTATTTAATTAACGGTTTCTTGCTGTGCGACAATCTAAATGAATAAATCATAATCAATTGAATAATTAAAAAACCATCAACTTAATTAATGTAAAGAGCATTTCTAATTTCATTTATCACTCGGTAGAGTAAAAAAAAATTAAAAATGGGGACAAATCGGTTTAATTCACCCACCCACTCAACATCGGCGTTTCCAATTCGCCACGGTTCGCTTCACCTTGCTGTCAAAAATAACTTCTGAATCCTTTTCTTGAAGAGGGAGAAAAAAAGATGAAAAGCAGGTCCTAATTCTCCACCAATTGGCGCTCGAAACATTCTTCCACACATCAGTAAACAATGCTGTCATCTACAAAAACAGCTAATACCTTTAAAGAGCAATTAATTAGCCAGCAAGTTAACTAGGTACACGAATATTAATAAAACTCCTTCAGGCCTGCTTGTGCTTTGCTGAAATTACAATTATTATTATTATTATTATTAAAATAAATGAAGTTGAGACGTAGGAGGGAGGTTGGAGAAAGAGGGGTGCCGGAAAAAAGAAACAAAAGAAAATATCTTTATGCTCCTGGGTTTACATTCTCATTAACGTTAATTGCGAACTTTACGCCATGTTAATTCTTTGGCGACTTTTAATAAGACGCGCCAAGTTGTTTGAGCGTTTATTGTAACATTTTTTTGGTTCAACGTAACTTCCTTCCATAAGGTCTGCCTCTTATTTCTTCACTTCATTTTAAACTGCTCTGTTTTTCCCTCGCTCCCTATTCATTATAGGGATTTTGAGGTTGGGTTAGGAATCTCGTTTTGAATGGCGTAAGACTTGCCTCTTGAGTAAGGAATTTAAGTGCAAGGAGAAGAGAAAAAATATGATTTAAAAATAAATAAATTTGAGATAATTAAAAAAATAAATAGATAATTGTACTCTTAAAAATGAATCAACAAAATCTCTTTTTTTTTTCATGAGTACATTATTTCATTTTAATTTCAGAATCATTTCATAGAATTTTTGCATTTAAATTTTTAAGGGTAATAACAAAACCTACTTTTATGTTCTTATCAACTTTTTCCTGATTTTCTTAACAAGAACATTTAATTTATTCATATTAATACAGATTTCGTGAATAAAATTAAAAATTTTAATAAAAAACTATGTTAGACAATATACGTAGTATTATTCGTAAATAAATAAAAAATATTTTATAAAAATTTTTTAAATTATTTTTTTAACATAAGTTTTTTTGTTAAAAATGAGCAGAAATAATGTAAATAATCTGAATATTAATGAGCAGAAGAAAGATAGCATAGTAAATTGTATCAGAATAATATAATTGTTCTTATCAATTATATACGAAAATCAATGGCAAATACACATCAAATTCAATTTCAAATGATGCTCCAAATATCTGTATCAAAGTAAAATTAATGTAAATTAAGAATAATAATAAACAGCAGAAATTTAGTATTAAAAATTGTAGAAGCATTTCATAATTTCTTCCAAAAACAATAACCATTCCAAATGCTGCAGAAAAGGAGTGTTGTGCAACGTTACTACATTTTTAGTGGTCTCTTTTCACTAATATTGAAGCTATTTTTAAAATGTTCTTTTTTATATAAAAACCATGCCGTTTAGTTCTGCTAACTTTAGACGACTCTATCTGAATTGTAATTTTTTATACATGAAAGTAAAAATACTCACGAAATAGCCACAGACAAGTAGGATTTAGAATAACAATTTTTGTATTCTGATAATTGATAAGGTCTCATGGTCATCGACTGACAGGACCACACTCTTCAATCCCCGGCCACTGCTAAAAGCGCTTTTCCATTTCCTGCGTGCACATCCATCTTGTGGTAGGAATTCTTCCAGTTTTTACGTTCTGCAACACGTCCCACTGCCTGTACTCCAGGACAGCAGTGCATGCTGAACGACTGAATGTCCTGACAGCTAAGAAAACCACTCCTCGTTGTCAGTTAGGTTCAATGCATTAAAAATACTAAATACAAAATATTAAGTTATCATGTAAAGCTATAAATCTCTATTTTCTTCGATATCTCTCATAGATAGCTATAAGCATCTACGGAAGTATGGATTAATAATTATTGTTTTAAGAAGCCTGTGGCTTAGTGGCAGCGTTTCATGCTCCCATGACACAGGTCCCAGGTTCGATTCTCGGGCTGGGCAAGGTTGACTCAGCCTTTCATCCCTTCAGTGGGTCGATTAACTGAGTACCAAGCATGCTTGGGAACTAAACACTGAGGGTCTTACGTTAGACTGACCACCTAACTGGGACATATGCTTCGCAACCCAGGTCCCTCGGTCATGAAAACAGTTATGGGCACTGTAGGCCTTGGCCCACATGGGCTGTCATGCCATGGAGTTTAGTTTTAATTATTGTTTTAAAGGCATTTAAAGTTTTACTGGAACATTTCTCTTTTATAAGGTCAGGCCACGTGGGATGTTTTCATTTTTGGTACTACAAGAAATGGAATTGATCGTGATTTAGGCATGTGTGCCTCGGCATACTTCCTTGTTAAAAATTGGACTCTACCAGTTAGATGAAAGTACCTAAATGCGAGTCTTCATAATTTATAAGCAAGGACTGAGTATAAGACTCTAAATATCTGACTTCCAGAAGTATCATTTATCATGGAAGAACCATGACCTATGGAGCGAGTTGTAACCAACCAGGCCATGGCGGCGGAATGTCTAGTGGATGTGCCATTTTAGGTCCAAAGGAGATTTCGCCCTCGTAAGGCAAAAGACCTTAGACTTAGCTTGATACCTTCAGAGATATCTTTTTACCTGGAAGACATGGCGATAAAGATCTTTTTTACGTGCACCGTACGACATTAGTGAGCACGATGGATATCCGGTTAGGTCGGGAACAGAATTCACTATCTTCCGCTTAAAAAAAGAACGCCTTTTGCAACCATGCCATCATGACCTCAGTGGAGTTATTGTAAACTCATCACATGTTTAACAGAGGCACGATTTGTTCTTTTGGCCATGAAGCAGAGGAAATGTAAGCAAAAAGAAACTGAAAATTTTTTGAACCAGGAAAGAAACTGAAACTGTAATTCATGCTGAAGATCATAATTAATATCGTGAGTTTTTTGTGAAAATCTTTTTTGTCAAGATTATTTTGTTGCAGAACTTCAGTTTTCCGACATCGGAAAATATTTCGAAAATTAAAATGAAGATAACAAAAATACACTGGACTAAATCTTATAGAATAGAAACTATGAACTCATCGTAGAGAAATAAATGTGATTTTCATTCAGACTGTATATTAATAGAGATTTGATACACATATTTTGATTCAAACAAAACAAGAATGTAAAAGGGAATACTATTAAAAAAACTGTGTAAATAACTATATTTTTACAATTTTTAATGGTATTTAATGCTCTATCATTTTGTTCTGCAGTATGAAAGGAAATCAAACGTATGAATCAGCTAAAAACAATTGATAACTGAAAAATTCTCTTACATTGATTGCTAAGTTTCTTAATATTGAAACAAAAGTTTCTTCGCCAATAGTAAATGCATTCTAATGCATTTACCATTGGCGGCGTATTCGGAAAGGTAAAAACGCCTTTCCTATGGTCAACACATTTTAACAATACTTTTGCCATTACAACAACTTAAACAATATTTTTAAGAATCAAACAATAATAGTGTATTATTATTTTGAAGTTTACTTTTTTAAAATAATATTAAAAAAACTAAAGTTTTTTTTTCAATTATATTGAGAAAATGTATAGAGAAGAAGGATCCGATGCCTACATATTTTTTCCTGTATTTTCAGAGTTTTAACACATAGTTGGAACTTTTAAAAGAATGTGAAAATGCCTCATTTCCGTCTTTTAAACGACTAGTGAGTATTACGGCATAAGCAACTTTACAGTGAATGCAAACTAGTGTTCAATACAGATTAAATTTATTAAAAACGTAAAATTTCAAAGGGAAATGAAGCGATTTTTTAAGCTAATTAGAAATTAACATCCTCATATAAGCTTTATTCTATTCCATCAGAGCAGTCATTTTAAATTCAATTTCGGATGAAACTGACACTTGGTTGTTTGAAAGATTTCCCGGTTTTCTCCCTTGTATCATATGTGCGTGACCCACTTTATAGATCTGATTTAAGAAAATATAATACAATTTAAGTGTCCAAAACTGTCAGATATTCATGTATCTTATACGAAGCATTGCATAAAAGCTTTCGGAAATGTTTATTAAGAAATAGTTTTTTTAAAGGGAAAATAATTATTATTTTATTTAATTTAAATGATTCAAAACTAATTTTTAATCACTTCTTTTCTGCGTAGTTCCTGTTTTGTTTTTAATATATCCTTTGCCTTATTTTTTCATTCATATCAAATTTCAATTTGAAAAAATGCAGCCTATTTTATTTTTTTCCTTCTAATTTAAAACTTTTTTTATTTTTTATTAAAAAAATTTAGCAGAAGGAAACGGAAAATTTTCTAATTTTCTTTTTGAAGTTAATTTGTATTAAAAAAAATTTCAGATCCTATTTACATTGAGATGTCTTTCTATTTTTATGTACTATATAATTGCTTATCTTATTTCTGGTTTTAACAAAGTAACTTTCAAAGGCATTTAACTATACTATTCCTGATTGAACAAATTTGAAATATTTGAAAAGTTTCACAATAAACAGCTAAGAAGAATTTAAAAAATACTAAAATGAACAAATTTAATTTTATTTATGCAGTTTGTTTTTTATGCCTTAAGAAGTGAATAATGTGGCATCTTCTTTTACAAACAACATAAAGAAGAAAAGATTTTAAAGTTATTTTATATTGGATAAAATAAATTGATCTGAACCTTAAAAAATAAATAAAACCCTAACTCGATATTTCAAACCAAAACTAATTACTGAGAGCTTAATTATTTTGCACCTACAATAGAATTTTTTTCAATGAATCCGCCTCAAATCTATTTAAAATGGGAATTCAAAAATACCATTTTCATCGCTTTATTTCCACTTAAATTTATTTCATCGATGATCATCTTAAATCTCTTTTGTGTGCTCATCTAAACAATAACATTCCCGCTCTGATAGAAATAAACTGATAATCGCCAAGTAGAAATAAATAGGGAATATCTTCTTAACATACACAATAAATAATGAGCAGCGCTCGGAAAAAAGAAAGAGCGCCCCAGAATGCCGCCAATGCGGGGGAAAAAGCAGCCAAAAAAGAAGAAAAAAAATTAATACATTGAAAAAGAGAGATGAAATAACAAATGAATAGATGAGTGAAAACTTTTTAGAAAAATGAGCATTCTCTCCAGATCTCTATCATTATTCCTTTATTTTTTTTTTCACACTTGCCAATCGCCCAATTTATATTCAAGGAAAAGATGATGAAAGTTAGCGGTTAGAGAGTCAATTATATTTTCAAATAATGATATTATGAATTTACCGGAGGGTCTTAAATGAAAAAAAGAGGGCGCTAGGATAACACTCGAGATAAGAAGATTGAATGGGAGAAAATGATAAATAAATAATTGAATGATAATTTTTTATATTTTTTTCATCATCTGCAGCACTTTTCGAGAATTACTTCTTTTTCGTTTCTCCATTCAAAAGCCCAGCAGAAAAAGCAGAGTTTGACAATAAAAGACTTATTTCTTAAAATTCAATGAGATCAGTCGCTAAGAAAGGGATTTAAAGGGATTGTAGTGAAAATTAGAAGCGCCAGTTTAGTGATCTATTATTAAACTTGTTCCATAATTATAACTATCCGCTATAAATATGAAATAATGAGGTTTTTTCATAGTTACAATAAAGTTTAATATTAAATTTAAAATTTTTTAATCTTCTTAAGAATTAAATTTATTTAAGTACAATATTAAGATTTTTAAAGGCCAAGAAAATTATTACAATAAATGTGAATATTTAAAAGAATAGATTATATTTGATAATGAATAATTATGTGAAATAATAATGCAATTAATCAATAAATTCTGTTATGTAAATAACATTCCTCAATAAATAACAAATATGAATGTGCATCAGATAAAATACTTATATACACATATACACTATAATACTATAATATTTATATACACTATAATATTTATAAATACAGGTGAAAACTTTAACGAGGAAAAAATTTTAGTTGTGTAGGAAATGCTAGGGTTTGGTTTATAAAATTGTGAAAAAAATATGTTGACTTATGTATAATATTATTTTAATAGTTATTCTCATCTATTTTTCAATGCTAAATTATAATAATTTAAGTAATTAAAATTATACATGATGAGATATAAATAAATAAATTTTAATAACAATATTAATAAAATTTTAAAAAATGATATGAATAGGAAATGTAATTGGAACAACAGCTGAAAATTGCAGAGAAATTTTATAAATGAAATGAGAATTCAATGTTCGAAAAATAATATGAAATATAATACCAAATTTTAATATTTTGATGATGAAAACTTGATTTAATTTTAAAAAAATGAATGATGTAATGTATCGAGCAGTGAATATAACACAAGAATATACTTGTTATCAATATTGTACTATTGTTCTGCAAGGAAAAGAAATATTCATTACGTGTGAAAACTGGATGTATTTATAATACTTTGAATTATAACTATACTATATTTAAGAATATTTCATTGGCAGAAACAAGTTATTATGAACATTTAAAAACTTTAAAAAGATAATCTATAAATTTTGCAAATAAATTGATAAAAATGAAAATTGGTTTTTATATCTCTCTCTATTGGGAGAGAAATAAATAAGGGAAATATTGTGCTGAATGGGAAAAGTAGGTTCTCCTTCATTTCAGCCTAAAACCATATAAAATGCATTATCTTGTTGGAAATAACCATTTTTATTGATATATATTACCAAGCTCGCAGGAATAATTTAATCAGTTGCCAAACATATTTCTTCAACGCGAAGTCTACTAAAAAAATATTAAAGTACAAAATAGTTTATCTTTTCTTGGTATTCGCGCGATAATCGAGGGCTACTTTAAATATGAAATATATTTTATCATACAAAAGAACTCCAATTATTCGAACCCCATTCCGATAATCAAAGATTCGCGGTTGAATGGATTTTCCATTTTAATTAGATATTGTACATTGAAAAATAAGAGAAAAAACTAGATATTTTTAAAGGATAAGAAATTTTAGGGCAACATTTTTTAGATACTTAGAAGTGCGTATGTAATATTAGCATGAAATCGCGGAATTTCTCGGCCATAGCCTCCACCTGTTCTCGGAGCCGCCTCTGTTCCACCCACCTTCAAAGCAGTTTCACACGCTTCAGCAGCTGATGGTCCCGTTTCAGCTTCAACTAGGAGGCATCATCTTCTTCCTCGACACTTTCAATATGTTGACCATCATTTGCAGCTTGAAATCCAAGGTCCATATCTTCAGCACCTTCTTTTGAACATCCAGGAGTTTTAGAAAAAAAAATTTCTGAATTCCTCAAGCGACGATTCGTTCTAATCTTCTTCTTACCTTTCCTGTTCTTGACCTTTTTCCTTCTCTTCTCTTCAGAGGAACTTATTTTTCTGAAAACGATTCGAATGGATGGACTTCGAGAGAATAGCCTTCTTACCATGCTTCTTCTATGTCATGCGGGAGGACTGAAAAAATGTGAAATCTAATTTTATTCCTCCTTTTGCACGTTTAATGGAGTAAATTTGCTGATTCATATTTTGATTCACAATTTAATAATCAAGAGAAAAATAACAAGTTATTTTAATATCAAACCTATTAATATAATAATTATAACAATAAGTTAATATAATAATAAGTTACTTTAATAAAAAAGCTATATTCTTTTTAACTCTTATCGGAATTCTTCTTTGAAGGATTTTTATTCTAGGGATTCTCAATGATCTAAGCAGAGGTATTAAGACTTAGATTTAAGAACGTAGTTTTTGGATTCAGAAGTCTCAAATTCGAACTTATACTGCTCAACAACAAAAAGTAAGCTCTGCATTTATGTTTTGTGAAAGCATTTGTATCTCGTTCAGTACTTTGGAGTTTTCTCTACTATGAAAACTGTTCTCCTTTTATCGACGTCAAAGTGGGTAACCTAACATCCGAGATGAAATGAAAGATCTTATATTGTTGTCCTTGCAGAAAAGTTTGCATGCAGGCAAATAGCTTTAAGTTTTAAACTATATATTTGCCTACAGGAATCTTTTCAACAGATTGTGGACCACGTACAGGGATCAGAAAAGGCTATGTTCATGGCTCTTCCACATTCCCACTTTGACATTGACTGGCTTCACTGCATCAACACAATATCCATCTCTCGGTATTTAACAACAGTACTACCTTCACTCGTAAGAGTGTGGTTCCACTGCTAAACTCATCAGTTCGGAAACATTTCAATGATCCACAAGCGAGCTCCAGTGGCTCAAGAGCTTCACGCCGCTTCCCGTTAAGATCAGCAAAGTGAATCATCATTTGCCTCGGGCAGTGGTTGGGAGGATGACCACATTCTCCTTCACATGGTGATGGGTGAGTATTCCAAAGACGTTCACCAAAAGGTACAGCCCGGGACTCGCGCTCACCCTATGTATGTATGTAAATGAAAAATATTATCAAAAAACAATATCTAACTAATAACTCAAAAGCAATGACTTTAAGTACTTTGTAACCACATTAGGAACTAATCACTAAAGTATGACAGAATGGGCCACAATTTCGGGCAAACAAATATACACAGAACCGTTAAGGTTTTCGACTTTTCGTATATATATATATATATATATATATATATATATATATATATATATATATATATATATATATATATATATATATATATATATATATATATATATATATATATATATATATATATATATATATATATATATATATATATATATATATATATATATATATATGTATATATATATATAGATATATATATGTATATATATAGGATGATATTTAACTAAATAATCCATAACGACTTAATTATTCATCGTAAGCTGAAAGTGTAAATTTCTTTAATATGACGTTAGACACACCTAAAATAAGAATTGTATAAAATTGATAGTAAAACAAAACAAGTGCAGGAAATGAATTTTGACGCTGATTAAAAATTTATATTTATTATTAAATGTTAATTTCAAATCAACGTCAAAGTGCATTAATCTAAAGTTCCATAGTTATGATCGACAGGCAATCTGTGCTATCTTAGTTTTGTTGAAGTTTCTTCGATAGATAAGAAAACTTATGTTAAAGGGCCGTTTTAGACTAATCGACTTTCCCCCTGTTAGGGCGGGGTTCGATTCCCAGTGACGCCAAACAAAGATGCATCGAGTACATGCGAGACACGTGCTCATTAAATATGTGAAATCAAAAGTCCTGTGGCCAATGATAGGGCGAGCTCGGCTGGTCCAAGTGTCACAAGTAACAACAACACAACACTTATGTGTTAATAGAGTTTTAGTTGATAAACTATACCAAAAACATTGGGTTTTATCCGAATTCGGTGAAAGTTCTTTCGATAGATAAGACTATTTATGTTGTGATGTCTATCATTCATAACATGTAATGGGTTTTATCCTAATTCGATAGCTCATAGCATAGACTTGCCGAATCTTCTGCTGGCGATAGATGTTTATGTCAGAGAGTAGGGTTGGCTTTTTTTAGTATGCTATGGAAAAAGGACGGAAAAAATGTTATTTTGTGTAATCAATATTTTTCTTTAAAACAGGGGTGGACTTCGATTCGAAATTAGAAAATAGTTTTCCGGTGTAATAAAACAGAACTACCACACAGAATATCCCAAACAGAATATTATGAAGATCTAATGCCGACTCACAATACTTACCTTGTTAAACTATAAAAAATCAACATATATTTTGCTACTTTAATTCAAAACTAGTATTGAATTATATACATTTTTTTCCATTAAAAAATTGAAAAAATAACTTTTCAGTGTCCCCAACTTAGTTAAAGAGCAAAAGAGTTATGTTTTGTAGATATGAGCGCAACCCCTCTTTAGTTAAGAAGTGAATTCCACCTGGGAGCAAAATTAGTATTACACGAGGACTTCTTCAAAGCGAAGGAAAAATGAGAAGGATGAATTCCGACAAGAGGGAGAAAAAAATCCGTCCCCTGCCGACGCTTCTTTCCGTAAAGGGAAAAAAAATATCCCTCACGATATTAAAATATATCCACACGGGATTCTTTTTTTTTCTTAGGGAAAAAAGTTTCGATCTATTGGCACGCGTCCTTACAGGACGATATAATAGGAACTTTGAAATCGGTTTGATATTCGGAAAGGGGGGAAAAAACAGGGAAGAGATGAAGAAAAGGTGTATTTCTATATACAGGAGAGAGAGAAATATCTTTGCTCAACTTGTGTAAGGTGTACACTTCGCAAAAGACCCTGGGGTCTGCTTTAATAAGGTGGGGAGGCCGCTTTTGCGTGCTTCTAAATGCATAAGCTCCGCCAACCAATCAGAGGGAGAGCTGCAGATTTTGCCGGATACCCTTCGGGGCGAAATTCAAATTCGTCGGCATTTACTGCGCCGCATGCATACATGTATGCGTGTATGAGCGCGGTTGTGTATATCGGCAAGAGATCTCTGTGACTGTAACTGGTCTAAGTCAGGTGAAGCCTTCTGATGCATTCGTGTCATCGGTTGCTGGAAACAAGCAGAATCCAAATTGTTTTCATTCTTTTTTAGAACAGCATACAGGGCAGCGTTTCCATTCTCATTGATTTAAATTCTTGGAAGTTACCGCCCAAGGAAAGTAAATTAATCTTTTCTTTTTATTAAGAGAGGAATACTGATATTTTTCTTTTTAATACCCAAACGAGAATAGCTTCGTCCCAGAAGGAATGGAACAGAGAACAACTTATCTGTAGAGCACCCAGAAGATAAGTTCTCTTCACTCCGAAACTTGGCTTGCCACTCCCAGTGGTATCATTCCGCATGGAAGACATAGCAACCACGACTTATTTTGCGTTCTCTGGTCACCCTTAAGTACACAATGAATTTTCGATTATGTAGGCGATCGATTAATTTCCCAATCAGGCCCCAGTGGCCTATGAATACTGATACCAATTTAATAACAAATATGCGAAGTAGTGACCTGCACAATTGTACAGTGTCAAGAAGGATACTGTGTGGGAATGCCCACTGCTGTCCTCAATGCTTGATGGAATACCACCGGTTCAATAACTTAAAATGCATTTATTAATACAACAAACTACCGACACACATCTCTATAATTTTTAAAATATAATGTCACCTGATAATCCGATAATTTTATATGAGTTATTTTCATCGGGCTCCTAATATGTACTCGTTATATTAAAATTGACAAAGTGTTTTTGCGTCAAAATTTCTTAGTTCTAGAGGTGGATGTTTAATAATTATAATACACAGTCAAGAATTACATTAGAATGAATTTAGTGAAGACAAATGTTAATTTCATTAAAATTGAAATATTTACTGTTGTCTGAAAATCAAAATCTAGAGCTACGAGATTAATGTATTTTATTAGGAATAGAGTCGAGAATTCCCTTAGAAATAACCAAACACACTTATTAGAAGAATTGATTTCTTGTTACTAAAAGTTCGGAAATAATAAATGTTACTCAAGAACCCCATTGAATGAACGTCATGAGAAAAAAAATATTTCGTTCGATATATTGAAACTAAAGTACAATTATGCATTGGATTGTCAAAATAAAGCTTTGTGTGAAATGTGTGTGATGTTATTTACAATTTAATCGAAAATTCTCTCTTAGAAGGAATTTCTTTCAATCAAAAATATTAGTCTGCATTCATTGTAATGAAGCTAATTTCTATACTGTATCATTTTTTGTATCAAAGTAATGTTCTTATTTCTAGAACAATAAGATTAATATACGTCATTTGTATTATAATTAATTAATCTATGTGAAAAAACTTTATGGTATAATCACAATGACTTCGTTCAACAGAATTCAATAATAAAAAAAATAGTGAGATACCAAAACAAAGTCTGCTTAGTTTATGAAGTGTGAAAATAATGCTTTTGTAATCAAGATATCTATTAAAGCAAACTGCAAAGTACCATCCAATTTAATCCATTACATTGAAATAAAAATTTTATTGAAGCAAGATTTCATATTTTTGAAATTTTTGCAGGTCTATTTTTATGAAGCTGATAATACTTATCTCTTGTAACGTAGTTGATAAAATTATCTCTTGCTGTGTAGCTGATAATACTTATCTATTGTTATGTAGTTGATATCTCTTATATTTTGTAGTCTAGTTGATAACGATTGTTTCCTGTTATGTAATTCATAATATTTATCTATTATTTTGTAATTGATAATGCTTGTTTCTTGTTATGTTGTTAATAATACTTATGTGTTGTTATGTAATTGAAAATGTTTGTCGTTTATTATCGAGTTGATAACGTTATGACAAAATGTTTTATGTGATTGCAGGTTTGTTCCTTATATCCAAGTATGACTTAATGGGAATTCTCCTTTAAATATGATGTAATGGGAAATTTCTTAAATTTTGGAACTTAATCACTTAAGAAATTTTAATGTAATTTAAAAATTATCTTAGTATCCAATTTTATTTCAGTGAAGATTATTTACAGGTGACAAAATAAGCCACAGTTTATGTATTTTCAATACAAAATGAAATAATTTTAAATATCACGCAAAAATATTAGTCACAAAATTCCTCTGACTTCCGCTTCACTCACCAGATTTAGAGTCGATTGATTTTTCTTTTTTTCCGAAAATCAAACCGGACCAGGAATACTTTTGGAAAATCCCTTTCATGCGACTTCATTTTTGTAGGTGTTTCCAAGGGTATAGAGAGCTTTGCCAGCTGTATGTAGAATGTAAAGGATCATATACTAAAAAGCCGACCGATTGGCTGAGTGGTTAGCATTCCTGACTCCTGAGCTGCGGGTCCCGGGTTCGAATCCCGGTTCGGGCATGGATGTTTTTTTGCTTCTCTGTTCTCTCTACCCTTTCTTCTGTGATGTTGTATGAATATGGCCCACCCTGTAAACGGGTTTGTGGTGGTATGGCGCGGGTAACGCTACTCGCCTCCGTGACTTGGTTCACAGGTGCCCGCTGAGTAATGATAAATGAGTAGCAGTTTCTGGCCTTGTTGTGGCATAGGGTTCAGTCCCCCTTGTGTGCCCGCCAATAGAAAAAAAAATATTAAAAATAATACACAGCAAACTTATATATTTAATATTTGCAATTTCCTCCAAGAAAGTTTTATTCCCTTCTTTAAAATGTAAAAGCGTATTTTAGAAATGCAGTTGTATAACGTAATTAATTTTAATGTCCTATTTTAGAATTCTTGAATGTTTTCAATGATTGGCAGTTGAAGTTGTTACAAAAGTTTCATTGGCATCACTGCCTTTCGCCCGAGTTCTAATGCATCCTGATAGGCGAGATGCTTGAGAACTCATTCTCTAGAAAGTAAAAATTATCGAAAATAGAAAAGCAAGATATTTTCTTTTGGGATGCATGAAGAAAAGAAATCCGACGCGAAAAATATTTTCTCTTTATCCCCGTGTAGATGAGAGTTTTAAGAAAGTGGGGAAACCAGGCCTCTTGAAGCACTCCCAGAGATGATAATTTTACAATACATTTGAACAGGCTGTATTTGCGTTTTAAACTAATTAGAAACTTTCAAATTAGAATTTCGAAAGGAAATGTCACTTGCGTTTTAAATTAGCCAGAGACAAAAAGTATGAAGTAAATATCTTCTTGTGCGTTTAGAGTTTCTTATATTAACCTAATTTAAAATTCCACAGGCTTGTACGATAAGGATTTTATTCATTTTTAGGTATATTTATATGGACATACTTTCAAGTAGAAGGCATATAAATCTCCGGGAAATGAGTTAATGAATTAAAACAAAATAATTTGTATGAAGAAAAACTGAGTAAAAAGTAAGAAAAGGGATAATATAAGTCTTTCCGAAACTTATAAAAATATAAATATACCATAAATATATTAATGAGTAAGAATTTGAAAAAAATGAAATGTTTCCTAGATAAAAGACTCATTAAACATTATAATGCAATATTGATTTATATAAAATAAATAATAAAAGATTCACATCATGATCATAAAAGTTTTATTAAGCTTTTGACAAAACAAGACAAAGTTGAAAAACATTATCAAAATTATACCTAATGAAATATTTATGGAAAACCACTCACATGAAAGCAGATATGGCTCGAGAATCTTCACTAGTTGATTCATTCCATTCTTATCCACCTTTAAACTTGGCGCATTAAATGTATTTCAGTGCAGCTTTTTAGCAGTTGAACACTGTAACCTGAGTGGGACATAATTAACTGGTAGCCATGAATATTCAAATGATTATTGCCGTTTTCCAGTATTCTCTTCGCTCCGGAAGCAGATCTCTCAACTCAACAATAACGCCGAACTAAGCATTTACACTGAGGGAGAATTAATATTTATAGATCAACACCTAAAATCCGCGTTTATCCGGAGCATGCATAGATACATAAATATATTCAGCTCTCCCTCCCACCCAAATCGGTGGGGAAATTTGCGCATTTTCGCAAAAGCGCGCTGTGGCGGTGGCGGGGGTGGCCTGTCACCGGCACATGCCGCCTGAGGGCTGGCGGTTCATTTTCACGCGCCCCGCTTGTCCCTCGCCTTGCGCGGAATCCTGGTTTATCTTCCGCGGTGGAAAGATCCCTGAATGCAGCTTCATAAGAAGGAGATTCAAGTTCAAGCTGTTTTCCCGGCTCTTGGAAGCCCGCCATTGGACAAAAGAAAAGGCTGCCTCTAACCCATGGAGGGTAAATTTTCTCATCACCTAACTCTCCACAATTATAATGTATCATTATAATGATAAAAGTTGCATCGGTTGGCTCTAATCTCACTTGCCAAGAACTTTAAAGCACAGATTTATTTCAGAACCAATTTACCAGAACATTTTTTAAAAGAAGTATCACTTCTCAAATATGACTTATCATTAAAGTATGAAAAAACTTTATAATTTAAGTTTTATGTTTATTTTGGTGGTTCATATCATTCTCAGTGATTTGTCAATATATCTTCGTATTGGTGTTATCCATTTTACCGGTGCTGAGGATAAACTCTCCAAATGGTATTACAGACTCCCCAATTGTAAAATTCATCGTTACGTGTTTTAAAAACACTAATTATTTAAAAAAATACTTAGAATTTTGAAATATTTAAATATTTTTGATATATTTAAAACATTTTAATATGCTTAAAATATTTTACTTATATTCCGTGTGTTGTCGCCCAAAATTTCAAGTTAGCGAGATTTGCACCGGCACAATGAAATAATAATTTATTACTTTAACTCTTAATGTACCGTTGAAATGGAATAGTACCTATATATATAAATATATATATATATATATATATATATATATATATATATATATATATATATATATATATATACATATATATATATATATATATATATATATATACTATATATATATATATATATATATATATATATATATATATATATATATATATATATATATATATATATATATATATATATATATATATATATATATATATATATATATATATATATATATATATATATATATATATTAATCAATTTTTATATAAAATAATTAAATACAAATTGTATTTCCTATCCCATAGATGATGATGCCCTATGGCATCACATAAATATCATTAAGATTTAGACAATCATTTACAATGAGATCACAGTTTTCGTCATTGCACAAGTAGTCCAGTGATAGGACTTCACACAGAGAGATACTGAGGGGTGTTTGAAAGGAAATATTGTATTTCTGCTCTCTTTTCCGGATTTTTCTTCTCTGCTTCCTGTGACTATCGAAGAAAAGGAAGACAATAATACGAGGTGGATTTTAAAAAATCCCTCACAACTGTGTGTTGGCTATAAGACACTGTTCTGCACGATATCAAAGTGGTGCTTAAGAAAGTATTTCACTGTTGGTGCTCAAATTTTTTCTGCATGGCGCATTGGTGATTGTCCAGAGACTCTTTTAATCCTTAGCTATTAATATTTATGAATTCTCCCTTAATTTTCTCCTAAGGAAAGCTGCTATTGCTTTGAAAATGAGGATGATCCAATCATGATAGCCCGGAGACTATGGAAGCCCCAGCTATCAATATTTACCAAATTTACTTTAGTGAAGAGTGTCGAGTTGAAAGGGATAATTTTGCATTGATGATAATCAAGAGACACTTTCGAATCTTCAGCTGTCAATATTTATATATTTCCTCAGAACTTCACCTTTGTCCCCCCGATGGTATCTTCACCTTGCCGTGGTGGGCGGGCTTGCGTGCTTCTGCAACCCAGAGAGCTATGCCGGCGGTAGCTTAGCTACTGGTAGGGTCTCCCATGCCGGACAGGTCTTCGTTGGGTAGGAGCCAGACTAAAAGAGATACCTAGGAGAAGGAAAACTCCGATCCAAACCCACGTAAGGAGCTAAGTCAGCCTTCTACCTTTGGTGCTCCGGTCCACTTGGATAACAGAAGCTGCCCCTTTTCCCTATCTATGAATACATCACACTCAGGAATTCATGCTGCATCGGCCGTCGCGCAGTCAAAAAAGGGTCGCGATCCTGGTTTAGGTAGAGGGCCTCGATCGATAAGCAAATTACAGTCTCCCGTGTCTCTAAAGATTTTACAGTGCAATATCAACGGAATTTCATCAATTGCAGCTCGAGTTAAATTAGACCAGGTCTTGGACCTGGCTAACATTTATGGAGCACAGATCATCGCTGTGCAGGAGACCAAATTGAAGGGTATCAATTCCCTCAACATTAAGGGATATAATATTTATAGAACTGATAGATCAGACAAGGGTGGAGGAGGACTTGCTTTCCTCATTAGAAATATTAACTATCAAACCATAAAATTCAGTGGAACAGAACATTCTGACCTTGAAATTCAAGGCATTAAGGTTACTTGGAGGGGCAAAACCTTAAATATCTATAATATGTACCATCCCCCAAACAATAAGGGTCTGCCTTCTAACATGCATAACTTCCTTGTGGACAACACTATTCTGATCGGAGATTTAAATGCAAAACATACTAGTTGGGGGTGTACTGAAGAAAATCGAAGAGGTAGTGAACTCATTAAGATGGTAGACGATTGTGGTTTCATCTTTTTAAACGATGGTACACCAACCCATGCATCTTACAGTTATGACACCACTGAAGCACTGGATGTTGCTATTGTTAGCCCCAATATCTACCTGGGGAGTTCCTGGTCAGTCCACGAGAACATAGGTAGCGACCATCTCCCTGTTTTAATTGAACTAAATGGTGAATTGCCTGTTTTTAAAAGCAATAAAAAGTACTGGAATTTCAAGAGGGCTGACTGGGAGTCCTATACCCGTTCTATTGAAACCGATATTAACTCTAAATCCATGACAAATATTCTTGATTCTGATTGGCTCACCCTGAAATCAGTTATTATAAATAATGCTAAAAAGGCTATTCCCAGGGGTAATATTAAGAGTTTTAAGAAATATTTTACCCACAAGTCACCAGCTCTCCAGCCTTTGTTGGAGGAGAGAAAAAGAATTCTTGGCGCCCTAAATGAGCCTAAGGATATTTCTCGTAGAATTAATTTAAACAGAGTCAATGCTGAGATTAAACTAGCCTATGCACAATTCAAGAGAGATAAATGGAATGAACTTTGTTCTGGGCTTGATCCAAGGGTCTCTAATAGTAAATTATGGAAATTAGTGAAGAGTATTAGTAAGGAACAACCCCAGGAAGAATTATGCAATACGATTCAAGGCACAGACGGCCGAATTCCCCAAACTGATTGCGAGGCTGCTGATATCCTTGGTGCGCACTATCAGAAAACCAGCAAGCTTAGCTTCTCTCATGTTGACAGATCTATCACGAAGAGAGCCAGAAACATTGTTCACGGGTGCCGTAGTTCCCGCGAGGGGATACCCATTTTCTCAACTGATTTTCGTTTGCACGAACTCAAGGCTTCCCTCATGGATACTGATTTACAAAAATCCCCCGGTCCTGACGGCATTCACGGATACTTCATTGAACATCTGGGTCAGGCTGGAAGACAGAGATTCTTGGACATAATAAACTTATCTTGGAAATCGGGACGGCTTCCCCGAGACTGGAAAAGGGCAACCATCATCCCTATCAGAAAGCCAAACAAAGACGCCAGTTCTCCCGATAGTTATAGGCCCATCGCACTTACATCTATTGCGTGTAAGATAATGGAGAGGATGATTTTAAAGAGACTTTTATTTTATTTGAATTCACGTGGTCTTTTCCCCAAGGAACAATATGGATTCAAATCAGGACATAGTACTACAGATCAGGTGCTTTATTTAACCCAGAGGATTCGAGATGCGCACAATTTGAAGCCTACAAACCACACAGTGGCAGTTTTCCTGGACTTGTCGAAGGCTTTCGATACTGTTTGGAAACAGAGACTTATTACCAAGCTCTTTGACGGTTTTGGAATTCGTAATAGGGCCTTGCCTTGGATATATGATTTTCTAAGAGACAGAGTAATCAGGGTTAGATACAACAACTCCAAGTCCAATGGTCTTAAGTTGGGACAGGGTCTTCCTCAGGGCTCCGTTCTGAGCCCTATTCTTTTTCACTATTTTTGAGTGGCATCGAGAAAGTTATCTCCAGGAGATGTGAAGTAGGATTGTTTGCGGACGACATAGTCCTATGGAACTCCGGTGCCAATATTGCTGACTTGGAAAATAATATCAACCAGACTCTAGTTGATGTGTGGAACTTTGCTGAAAACCACAAATTACGTTTTAATCCTTTAAAATCCACTACCAGTTTTTTTACAACAAATAGAAAGCTGTACAATTACCAGCCTAGGATTTTTCTGAACAACCAACCTCTCTTAGTGGATAGATATCCAAAATACCTGGGTTTTGTTATGGACCCTGAGATTACAAGCCATAAGCACATCGACCATCTTGTAGAAAAATGCAGAAAACGTCTGACTATCCTGAAATATATATCTGGACGCGACTGGGGAGCAGAAGCATTTACGCTTAGAAATACTTACATCGCGCTATTAAGACCCATCCTGGAGTATGGCTTCCCAGTTTACTGCTGTGCCTCTAAGACTAGCCTTCAGAAGCTTGAGCGAGTTCAACTGAGCGCAGCTCGGATTATTACTGGTCTTCGAAACAGTTGTCCTAACGACATTGTTCTATACGAGGCGAATTTGCTACCACTCAGTCACAGAAGAGACTCAAATCTTGTGAAGTATTTTAATAAACTCTTTTGTTATGGCTCCCAAAATCGAACCTCGGACTTTCTCAGGGGCTGGAATAATAACCAGAGACTAAAAAGAAAAAGTCCCCTTAGTCAGATAGCCAGTGATAATGTTATCTCTAATACTGTAGAGTCGCATTCCTTGAACCCATGCATTGACCCATCTGAGGGTCTTAACGGGGTATTTTTTCACCCTAATCTTCCTATCGAGGTTAACAAGTCTTCAGATCTTCCTGAGTACTTAAGGCAACTTGCTCTTGAGTTGATCAACAATATCCATGATGAATCTGTGCTTATTTACACGGATGGTAGCAGAAATGACAGAACTTGTTCCGGTAGTGGGGTATTTATTAAGTATCAAAACGAATCCCACCAAATCTCAATCAGAAACCCCGACGGTTGTTCCGTCTTTCGCAGTGAACTTATTGCAATTAATGTGGGTCTTGATACGGTTCTTTCTCTCCCTGGGAATGAGGAAATTTGGATTTTGTCGGACAGCCGGAGCGCCATCCAGCATCTTACTAACTGGCACAGAGTCCGTGATAATACAGGAGTAGCTATCTTGGACAAGCTTAGACGACTCTCCTTATCTCGTGAGATTCACTTACAGTGGATCCCTTCCCATGTAGACATTGCGGGTAACGAATTGGCTGATGCCCTAGCAAAAAGAGGTACTGACAAGCCTTTGCTTACTCCGGCGTCTCTTACCTATTCTGAACTATATTCTAGACAGAAAGGCCTTGTTCGGTCTGCATTTGCCATTCCCCCCGTGCACCATTGGTACCAGGGTAATCGTCCTGGCGGATCTCTATCCCTCCGGTGCAGCAGACTGGAACAAACTACTATAACTCGTTTTCGAAGTGGCCACCTAAGATCATTGGCATTTAACAACAAAGAAAAGAAATTTCCAATTTGCGCTAAGTGTTTCAAAAGCCAAGCCACTCCGGATCATATCCTTGAGTGCTTGGGACTCGATAAAGAAGATCTTCTGGAGCGACCATTTTTGGTCATTGATTTCCTGAGAGTGTATAATATCATGGACTTGGTCTAGCGCTGCTAGACAACAGGGATCAGCAACAACAACACTTCACCTTTGTTAAGAGTGTCAAGATGGCATGGACAATGGTGCATTGGTGATAATCCGGAGACAATTTCGAATCTTCAGCTGTTAATATTTATATATTTCCTAAGAACTTCACCCTTGTTAAGATTGTCTAGTTGAGATGAACAATGGTATATTCTTAATAATCCAGAGACACTTTCGAATCTTCAGCTGTCAATATTTATATATTTCCTCAGAACTTCACCCTTGTTAAGAGTGTCGAGTTGAGATGGACAATTGTGCATTGGTGATAATCCAGAGACACTTTCGAATCTTCAGCTGTCAATATTTATATATTTCCTCAGAACTTCACCCCTGTTAAGAATGTCAAGATGGCATGGACAATGGTGCATTGGTGATAATCCAGAGACACTTTCGAATCTTCAGCTGTCAATATTTATATATTTCCTCAAACTTCACCCTTGTTAAGAGTGTCGAGTTGAGGTGGGCAATGGTGCATTGGTGATAATCCAGAGACACTTTCGAATTCTCAGATGTCACTGTTTATATATTTCCTTAGAGCTTCACCCTTGTTAAGAGTGTCGAGTTGAGAGGGACAGTGGTTGCATTATTGATAGTTAGCGACACTATTGAATCTTCAGTTATCAATACCTACAGATGTTTCACTTTTAAATGACTGGCAAAAGTGGGAGTCAATCAAAACATATTTCCTTACTTACGACAATCTCATTTATTTCCTTAGAGAGTCCTTATTTGCTCATTGTTTCAATAAGTATCCATGGTTGTTCATTATTGCAAATCGAAATGAGACTCCAATCGAATCGAAATGGAAATATTCCCATAATTAGGTGCATTTTCTCTTTGCGGCTTGCTCATACTTCACTAAAAGATTCCTTTTTGTTCATCACTTTAGAAATGTTTCTCACCTAAAGGCCACAGCAACATTTTAAATGGGTATTTACTCATTGTTTCATTAGTTTTGCTCATGACTGCAATAAAGGATTCATTGCCGCAGGAATGATTCGCACTTGCAGAGACGAGCCTCATTTTGACCGAAACAACGACATTTTAGAAGCCTCGTTTACTCTCGGTTGACTTTTTACTTGTTCATTTATTATTAAATAACCTTCATTTGTTCTCGCATTTAGAAAGTGAGTCGAAAAAAGGACGATGCTTTGTGATTCAAACTTAAAGCACTTACATTTTTAAAGTACCATTTGTTCCTTTTTGCATGAATAACTCCTTACTTGCACATTACTTCAATAGAGGATGGATATGTATTCCTTATGGCAAAAAGGGTTAAAACTTAATCGAGCTATTCTCGAAACAAACTTCTATTGGATTAAAACAGCAATACAGATTTCTTTACTTATTTAAGTCTTCATTTTCTCATCAGCGAACATTTGTACAATCTTACAACTCTTACTGGGTGTTACAGCAAAGGATAGCAATTCCACTGCTTGCAATGGAATCTATACATTGTGAAAGCACTCATAATATATACTTGATTTTTTTTAGTATTAGATCTTTATTTACCCATTATTACAAACATAAATCAACATTTCTTCAGATTTGTTTATATGAATATACCTTTATTCATAATTAATTTCAATATAATTAGTTTCAATTCGAGGGAATATAACTGATTAGGAATAAAAGATTTTAGGTAAAATTTTCATTTTATATATTTGATTGCACCAGAAGAAATTATACAAAACTTTAACTCAATTAATATTTAATAAAATTTTCTAACAAAATTTTACAAAAGAAAAAGTTCATTTCGTTTCTTAAGCTTCATTACTAATATATAAAAATCTATCATATAAGCTAAGATACATTAATTTTACATTACTGACAAGTAATATAAAACTTACCTTAGTAATGGAAGAACTTTACTTTCCTGACAAGTAATTCCTGCTGCTATGGTATTCCCATACTTACTTTGGAATTTTTACAATATAAGAACTTTTTCCAATACTATATTAAAATACAAAAGATAGAAATTTCCTTTATACCATTTTTCTCCAAAACCAAAGGCTTCATCTTTATCCTCTTGTATATATTTATATTCTTCGTACTTCGATTTTCGTAGGAGTTCTCTCCCCTTTTTCCCTATTTTATTTTTCTATTTCAAATAGACCAGCACACACAGGAGGGAATAACAGGAACAAGATTTTCCCTAAATTCCACTCTTCTCTTAGAATGGGGAACCATTCTATTTAAGGTCATTTATTCTGGAGTTTTGAAAAGGGAGCCTCGAATCTTGTTCCCATTATTTTTTCCCCGACCTCGCAGACAGATAGGGAAAAAGGATTCAGCAAAATCTTTCCATAGAGCATTCCTTTTTCTTCCATGTTCTTTTTTCCATATATATATTCCTATTTCCAATTTCCCAAGAGGATTAGGTCTTTAGGAAAAATTGGTTCGAATCCCATCTCTTCTTTTCATTTCGAATTCTCCTGTCACCATCTTCGTCTTTCACAATTTTTTTCCCTCACACGTGAAAAATAATATTTGAATCACGCAAGAAATGTCAGCAACTGGTAATCTCTGGGTGCCCCCTCCCCGTATATAAAAATGCTCATTTGAAAAATTTTAGTTTCGACACAGTAAATAATATACCTGCTCAACTTCACATTTAGAGGTAGTACTGACTAATGATGCATCAAGGAAAAGTAATTATGAATGACTCATCATTAAATCATTCATTAATAAATCACTATTGTGGATGAATAAATGCATCACTGAATCATCATCATTCATTAAATAAGAAAACATCAAGACATTAAAAATGTTTTCTTGCCAAAAATACCAAATTGCTGTTCATTTGGTGATAAAATTCTGTTGAAGTAGTTAATTTGGAAATCTTACATTTGTATTTACATGACACTGGAACTAAATGAAAAACTATTGACGACGGCATATCGCATTTTTAATTAGTTTCTGATCTTAAAAAATTCAACAACTATTTCGTAGTTTTTTTCAAGTCAATCAACGTGCCAGTTCACCGAAAAACTTTGGCTATATAAAAGCCAATATTTTTTAGAAGATTATAAATCGAATCGAAATCTATTCAACTAGATAAGTCACCCCATTAACAACTAAATTGATTTGTTTATAGAAATGAGCAAAATGAGAACTTGTAATTGATGAGCAAAAATGAACAAAATGAACTTCATTTAAAAATCAACCAGATCAATTGATATATATTTATATATCAATCAATATATATATTTTAAATATCACCAATAACTCATCTAAAGTTTTTTTTATTCTGTAAGCTTGTCATTAATATATTACTATATGCATAAAAATTCAACTTTCACCAGGAACAAATAATGAATTGAAACTCAGCTGACCATAACTTTCCTGACTTTACTAAGGAAACTGATTAAACGATTGTAATTGAAAAATATTTCCGAGCGAGAAGATCAGTGCGCAAAATTAACTTCTAAATTTGATATTTAATAACAAAATCTTCCGAGAATTATAATTAAATAGATCTTGATTTCCCAGATAAAAGTCCTTTTCTTAAGACATCAAGGCTTTCCCCACTCCTCCTTCACAATCTTCCAGACTGAGTCTGCTCTGGAAGTTTTTATGGTTTTGTTTTTGGATACCTTTTATGAAGAGCTTAATTTAGAACTTTAAATGCGCAGTATAGGTGAAACATCAGGGGATTTGGGCGGGATGCTTTAAAGGAAATAGATTCACTCCCGGTTTTATTTTTGACCATAAAATAGTTGTTTCTTTCGTATTGAGATCATGGCTGAAATACTTTATTACAATTCATATTAGTTTAAAATAATCATGACGTCAGATAACATTTCATCAACGTCACACCTAATTTATTAAGACATATTGACAAGGGGTTGTAATTCCGACTTGTCCATAAATTTGTCGCCTACTTTCATATCGAATTTTTCCAGTAGCAGCAAACAAAGCAAAGTTCATCATCGAATGTCTCAGAAAGTGTCGAAGTTACTTTTGTTAATGAAACTATTTCTTATATAAGAACCAAAGCATCGGTTTGAGAAGACTTTTTCCATGGATTCAAGCCATTAACACGTCGACAATAGAATAAAAAAAAGCAAAAAAGCGTGATCAAACATCCACTTTATAGTTAATTTAAATCTGCAAGGACGATTTAATTTTTTTAAAATTTAATTAATTAATAAAACTCTAAATTGCAATATTTGTACGCAATCTTTTTTAAATCTTAAGATTAATGCCTGGCTTACACCAACATTAAATTTTAAATTTTTTTTTCAAAAAATAGAACAGTAGATCTAGAGGTATGACTTGGAGCCTAATCTTGATGGAACTAATCTTGAAAACAAGTGTTACTTCTGGTAATATTCCGAATTAATTTTGACATTTTTTTCTATTTAACTTATTTTAAGCTTTCTTTATGAGAGAATCCAGTAATAACGATAAAACTTGTAGAAAAACTTTCCTTGTTTTCTCTAAACCAGCTTATTAAATCTTTTCTTCTCTTTTCATGCAATATATCGATCTTTTTTTATTGCAGTCAGATAAATATATACAAGCTTCATTAATTGTAATTATATATTTCCAATTTTCACCAGCCAAATAATTTTCATACAATAATCCACTCATAGTCTTAAGCTGACATGTTAAACGATAAACATCATGCTTTTTTGCTTTGATTAAAATCAAATCGGATTTTATAATTTTATTCGTAGTTCCAACAGAGATATTTAAATATTTGTCAATAGTTTTTTAGTGGTAGGATTTTTCTTAAAAAGCGACATAACCAATGTGAAATGAAAGAAATTCCAAAGTTTGATTGGGAAAAAGAAAAAAAATGTACACTAAACAAAAGTACGTACACCCCTTTTTAAATATAAAGTCACATGATATTTATGATGTGGCTTTAAATATTTATGATGAATCACATCATATTTATGATGTGGCTTTAAATTTAAAAAGAGGTGTACGTACTTTTGTTGAGTGCACATTTTTTTCTTTTTCCCAATCAAATGTAAACTTTGGCATTTCCTTCGTTTCACATTGATTATGTCAGTTGTTTTACGTGTAGAAATATTAAAACCATGATTTTCACGTTTTTTAATGACCGAATAAGAATATATTTCTCTTTGTATGGCACAAAAATATAGTCTACGATCCATTGTTTATTTTTAAGTGAGATTTTAAAGCAAAGAATATTTTTAAGGTTGCAGATGATAACTAAGCGTTATAACAATTTGATGCCAATTACATTTTTTAACTATCATTTAATTTTATATTATAATATCTAAGTTTAAAAAAATTCTGCATGAATTTTCAAATTAAATTTTAAAAGAAGTGTAAATATATCGTAAGAGAAAAAGGAAAATCCACCATTTGCTGATGAAATGCTGAAAATTTGAACACAGTAAATAGAAGTTCAATGTTTCAGTCACTGGGCAACGTTGAATGAAATTGAAAACAGTAATTCCCTAATTCATTTCCAAATAATCATTGTGTTGCCAATCACCCTCCTTTCTTTCCCATTGTTTCTAACTAATTATGAAATTGCAATTGATTATGGAACTCATTTAGCCCATTCTTACTCGAACAAAAGCCCAGAGATCGCTTGCGAATGACAACTCCATTATGCGTGTTATCATTAAACCGTGGTCGGAATTATGTAAATCCTCCACAACGCTTATGTAGGAATTATCCTTTTATTTCGTTATTAACGAATGGCATCAATGAAGCGCTATTTAAATCATATCAATTGTGTTCTATAAAAATCGTCTGCCTGTATAAATTTAATTTGAGAGCAAGTCTGACACTTCCAAACGATTCTGATTATGCGCTTGGCGAAAGACACAAAAATCCTTTAAACTAAAAGAGCATTTGGCACCATTAATGGCACAGAATTAAACCGCTTCTCTTCTTAAAATGGTTGACTCATTTGCATCAAAATACACTTTTGCCGAGATTTAAATGATGTTCGATAATATGTTCATTACGTTCTATTACTACGCCTTTCTCTGTCCCCATTTAATTGAAAGAAAACGTTTCTTTAGAGAAAGAATGCAGCAAAAAATACTAATAATAATTATGTAGAAGAAAAGAGGAAAATGTTAAAGCTGAAAAGACAGTTTTGAATGGCTGGCATGTTTATTTTCCTACTTCGAAATGAAAGTTCATTTCCGCAGCAATAAAGACGTCATCCAAAATGTCAGATGCAGTGATCAGGGTCTGATTTCATTAAGCGTTCATAAAGTTAAATTGAGCAGAAATTAGAACGTGATTTATCGTGTATTATTAGGCTTGTATAAATGGCAACAGAGGTACTTTAAAAATGTCTGTTAAAATATGTCTTTCGCTTGAAATTGCCTTAAGAAATAAAAAATGTATAATTAAATCATAGGAACATAAGTATTTTACAAATGAAATATGACCAAAAATTAAATAATTTTTTTCCGTCTTTTACATTTAAAATTATATTAGAGCAAAAGATTCTCTTAAAATAATCAGTATTGTTACTTTTGTTTTTTACAAACTGACAAAATTATTTGCAAGTGAATGTGTACTTAAGAATTATAATTGTTTTCGGCAATATCTTTTAAATATTATAATGCTAAAAATTCTTATTTTAATCTGAGATTATCTTTGCAGCAAATTTTACTGTAAATTGTATGAATTAATACACACCCACAATACCACACACACATATATTATATATATATATATATATATATACATATATATATATATATATATATATATATATATATATATATATATATATATATATATATATATATATATATATATATATATATGTATGTATGTATATATATATATATATATATATATATATATATATATATATATATATATATATATATATAATAAATTAATAAATATGTTGAATATCAGCAACTATAATTATTTCTAAGGCTTTTGTTGTACATAATTCGATTTTTTAAAAATCAAATATTTTAAATTTGTTATTGAAAAAAATTTATAATTAACTTTGTGTGTTTGAACAACTTGAGTATTGTTGCATTTAGATAAGAATATCTTAAGCAATATTAATGTTGATAAATTATTGTACAAAATGTACAGTCTAAGCCTCGTCTGAACTGCTATTTATGTATGTGCAATTTATAATGCAAAAAAGTAAATTATTATGAAGAAATTTAAATAAACAAATGTAAAAATTAGATAAAGCACAGGAACAGTAAAATTTTATGTAATAAAATTTCACAAAATAAGAATACTAATTTTTGCTTGCATTTTTTTCAGAAAATGTGAATTTTTTTTTATTTAATTTTGTATATGTCAGTATACAGATCATCTTCTTTTGTGATGTTGGTTTGTGATTTTACGCATCTCTAATAGTTTGGACGAAGAGCAGAATTTGTCTTTCGTGCTACGGCTTCTTCAAAAGCCAAATTGTTCTCTGGGGAAAAAGTTATTTTTCTCAAGAAAGAATTAGAGTCAATTTAAGTCCATTTTCTCCATTATTTTACTTCTGGTAAAAGTCAATGCTATGGGCTTGAAATCACCAGGCAAGCAAAAATTATTATTTGACTTCTTAACTGGTATGATTGTGACTTATTTCCCAATCTTGAGGTAAACGTCCCTGTCACCAAAATCAGGTTTTAATCAAGCATTTTTCCTTCCCGATATATGAAAGGCTTTCAAGCATGTATCCATGAATTTCATCTGGACCTGGAGATTTCCTGCGTTCATGAGAAGCCAAAGCGAGTTCTCAGCAGTTGAATTCAGTTGCCAGAGTATGATCGCCATGATCAGAGCTAGGACAATCATGAACAATATTTCTCGCTTTGCACAATGTCGTCTTCGTTTATAAAATTTAGTCAACTAATATGATGCAAAGCCTTTGGCAGCAGATTAATAATCTGAAAACATTTGACCACTGTCACCTGTAATTGTGCTGCAGGCTTCGTATTGAGATAGCTCTTTATTTATTTCTTCTTTAAGTAATTTCCATGGTTTTGTGTCCTTGCGTCAATTTCATTGCAAATTTTCATTCCGTCTATTACTTTAAATTTAGCTAATTTGATTTCGGCGTTAATTTTACTAATCTCGAGTCCAACTGTCTACTGAGGATCTGGAGGATTCTAAAACATGTTTTTTGTGTATAAGGGGATCTATGGTAGTAAGAAATTGGGTGTAATGTGGGACAAAATGTCTTATATTTTCCTAGGGATAAAGGCTTTGGCTTTCTAAAATATGATTTTCCAGAACATCAGTCAATATTGGTTTATTTCTTCCATAACTGGAAATGAAGCTATTCTTTATCGACATATACTCTGAAAGAAATCTAATTAGTCTTCATGAAGTTCCAAAATTTCTCATTAGTGTTTGTTAGCTTTTGTCTTTTCTTGAATTTTTTGATGATTGGGAGATGTTGGCTTCCATTGTTGTCCTGTACTGTCCAAGAGCACTGGAGGAATAAGTTCGAGATGACCATGGCAATGTCTAGAGCTTTATATGTGTTACAAATGAAAGAGGTATGAGTAGATGTTCCATCGTAAACTATCATGAAATCATTGTCATCTGCATATTGAAGAACATTAAAGCCTCCGTCATTATCATTCGAACATCCCCAAAAAGAAGGTTTAACTTTAATATCTCCGAAGATGCATGTGTTTTGTCTATAATATAAACAACAATCCAGTAAGTGTTTTTTATTAGGAGGATGATAAACATTTAAAATTCTTAAAGATTTCCCTCACCAATTAATTTTAATACCCTGGACATAAAGTTCTGAATTTTCACTTGATGGTGATAGCTAAGATCACTGACAAAGAAGGCCAAACCTCCTCCTTTATATGGTCTGTCTTTCCTATAAATATTGTAAACTTCAGAGTTTTTTTCATCTTTAATTTAGTTTCCTGAATAGCTAACAAATTTTAGAAATGATGCGGTGGCCACCATCATTCAGCAAATTAAGAGTTTCTTTACTGATTCTGACACGCTCCTCTTTTTGATGCTCAGTTAGATGATGGGGAACCCAACGGCAAGCTCCTTTTTTCATATATAATTCTTCATGAATGATTTTGTGTATGGCTGCGGATCCAATGTTAAGTTCCTTCTGTATCATTTGATAGGTACAGCGGTTATCATCCATTAACATTTTTCGTATGGCAGAGACATTATTCGGGATTACTGCCGACGGCGGCCTTCCAGTGTGTTCTTCATCCTGAAGAAAATTGCGACCTCTTCTAAATTCTCTAAACCATCTGAATACAATAGCACGAGCTGGAAATTCATCACTCAATGCTAATTGCAACCGTTGAACGCATTCTTCTTGATTGAATCCTGCTTTGAAATCGTAGAAAATCATAGCGCGGAAATGTTCTCGCGTCAACTCCATTTTCTCTTCTGTTTAAAATTTATTCCACGCTAAACACGTTGAAGTAAGTCAGTAAAAAATCGTCTTCTATGTTAAAATACTTTGTACTTTAAAATTAAACTGTTATTTTCATTTTGTAAATTCTCGTCTGCGCGCATCTCAAAAATTTCAGAGTAACCCTCGTATTATCTTCAGCCATTTTTAACAAGAAAACTCTACAATTGATCCAATAAAAAACCGTTGTATTCATTACGGGACACGTCATTATGGCAATATCCACGAATTAAAATGATGCTTCTGATGGGGTAAGTCAAAGCAAGAGCTTTCTGAATTACGAAGGCTTACCTAATTTTGTGATTACGATGATACACCATTCGATTCCCAAGGGGTAAAATATCATGTATACATAATGGTGCAATCGAGGCTCGAGTTCTACCTTAAGCTTAATGGGCTTGGGATACTTGCTCATCACCAAGCACCTCATAACTTTGAACATCGGTTAGGTGACAAAGTCACACCTGAAGTGGCGTCTTTTTCTCCACATTCAAGATACACCAGCGGAAGGACATTGGACTTCATAGATTGACGTGGACATGTTTCCATCTCAAGGAGCTCCAGCTTCCGGTGAATGTGGTCACTCATCCAGTGCCCGAGGCAAATGAATCTTCACTTTGATAATCTCAACGATAGGTGGCGTGAAGATACTGAATAATATAGTTATATTATAGGTTATATAGAATACCTGTTTTTTTATGCATGCACTTGTCCATTAATAGATGTGGATAATTTTGAATTTAGGGTATGTACTTTTAGAAAGAAACAACGAAAGTCAGCGTGAAAACGAATATGAAAAACCAGTGTGTCTTTATCTTGCTCAGATGAAACCATATAATGATGGCGAATGAAATTTCACTTTGCTAATATTAAGGCGACACGGCGTAAAACTGGTGTTCGGCAAAAAGTGTCATTAATACCGCCTTTGCAGAACTGAAAGATGAAATGTCTCTAGTGGCCTAAACTAAACTAAACTCCATGGCACGACAGCCCATGTGGTCCAAGGCCTACAGTGCCCATAACTGTTTTCATGACCGAGGGCTCTGGGGTGCGAAGCATATGTCCCAGTTAGGTGGTCAGCTTAACGTAAAACCCCCAGCGTTTAGTTCCCAAGCATGGTTGGTAGTCAGTTAATCGACCCACTGAAGGGATGAAAGGCAGTGTCAACCTTGCCCAGCCCGAGGATCGAACCTCGAACCTGTGTCATGGGAGCGTGAAACGATGCCACTAAGTCACCAGGCTCTCTCGTGTCCTACCACTAGAAAAATTATAGGTTCTAGTCAAAATAATATATCATTCATAGAGATATAATATAGAAATTTATTTTTTGATTAATTTATTATATATGCCATCTAAACAACCAAAACGCATGGATTAAATACAAAGCTAAAGATGCATCTCTTAAAACCTCCAACATTTTTCCTACTACGAAAGAATTTTAGAAAAAAATAGTCATCCTCGCCCCTGGAATAGTAAAAAAAAAGAGAAAAAATCAGGAAGACTACACCTCTTGAATACAAGAGCTCCTTTTCCATCAACGGCAGAAAAAATGAAAAAAAGAAAGAAGAGAGAAAAATATCTCCCCACATTCCTTCATCCTAGGGCCGAAAGAAAAAAGTGTATACATATATAAATTGAAAAACTTGAAAACCGATTTCAAAAAATTCCCGAAACAGAAGGAAAGAGGCCAGCGCTCCTTCTGCTGCCCCATCTGGGGAGGAAGATGTGACAGAGAAGTTGCAGCGAAAACCTGTCAACCGGGGGAGGCGCTTGCTGTTGTTTCTGTGTAAAACTGGACATTTCGTATAAAGTGTATGAATACATGCCGCTGTATTTCCTCTGCGATGACGGACATTCATGTCGGCGTTTCTGATTATTTTTGAATTGTTTTTCCCGCTGACGTTGACAAAAATTGTCCCTTGTCCGAGATGGAGGAAGGGATACAATAAAGGAGGCGAATATATTGCTTTATTCCCTATCTATTCAAGAGGACATCGAATTTGTTTTCGTCTGGAGAAGGTAGGGGGTGGATGGAAAACAAATCAAAACATTTAAATCGTTGTTTTTTTCTGGCACTGATTTTTATTTCTTATAAAATCAATTGATACTTTTGTTTACATTTATATTAAAAGCTTGTTTTTTTTCAATCAAAAAAGCAGAATAAAAATTTAAAAATAATTTGTATGCAAGCGTAAAGAGTTCTAAGATATCATCAAAATTCATGTTTTTCTTAATTCAGTGGGTTGTTAATGATACATGCATAGGAGTACAGTCGTGTTTTGGATTGTATCTTAAGGCTAACGGGTTTTGAATACTCACCCAAGACTAAGCCTCGTAATTTTGAAAAGGTCACATCTGATCTTGCACCCTCCTCTCTACATCCCCGCCTCACCATCGAAAAGACTTTGACCTTCACAGCTTAACGTGGGCACATCCCTAACCCACGAAGATCCTGCAACTTAACTAGGGAGACTGTGCTGACCCTCCCAACCACTGCCCTCGGTGGCAAATGTTACTTCACTTCACTGATCTGAACGGGAAATGGCGTGGAGATAGTGAGTGGCAGAAGCTCAGCTTCTTAATGATAGTGGATCCTATTGGCTGGATACCATAAAGCAAACGTCAGATGGCTCGCTTCTGCAAGCACATCAACTGGTTGGGTGCGGGGGAGTTTTTTCTCCATTGTGTGTGTGCGACACGTTAGTGCGACCTACTATGTATGAAAAGTCGTACTGAAAGGAATTTGTGCAGTGATACATAGAGGCATTGCAACGGCTTTCGGCAGTTACGCTGTCCGCTGCGTGGAGGTGTTCAAACTTCCGAGAATTTTTTTATCTACATTCATGTCCTCCTTCATGCATCATTAATACTTTAAGATTCTAATTCAATGGGATAGCAAAGAAGAAATGAAATCTAGTCTAAATTTAGTGTAGGTATCTTTACTGTTCTGATTTAACACTCTAAAAAGATAATTTTCGCTTTGGTGTTATGGCAACACTCGACGTAAATTCCTTGATATAGAAAACTTGGATGCGTAAGAGAACGAGTCAGTCAGGGCGCTCCGTCGCTGAGTGGTCAAAGCTTCACTCCGCTCATCTCTTGAGAGCGTAGGAGTGTGGGTTCGATTCCCACCGTGGCCGTGGGTGTTTTCTTCGTTATCTTCTGTGGTTGTACATCTGTCATTGTGCTATTTGTCCCATTATCAACGAAGACTTACAAGCGGATCTCAAGAATCAAGCATACAAGTCTGAAATATATGTAATGTAATAAAATAAATAAATAAATAAAAGAACGAGTCAGTAATTAATGGACAATTCAGAGTTCTAAGTACTTAATGAAATTAATTAAGAATGGGGATTTGTGGTTTGGATGATGACTAAAAGAATTCTGATCTACAATTTAGAGTGGATTATAAACTGTCATATCCAAGATGGTAAATGTATCCACAAAATATTGAACCGTAAACCAGAGTGCTAACTATTCAGTTGTCAGAACTGTGGAGAATGCACACAGTACAGTCACATTGATGTCACCACCTGCCAACAGATTGAATGGAAATCTTCCGGAAAGCAGACTGCTGTAAGATTACAGGAAGAAAGTCAGTCAGGTTCCTGAAGGTGTTCACTGGGATGTAAAGCCATGCCGAGGCCAGTAGCGCTAGATTACGCGAAAGAGGATCCATGCCACGAACAAACCAATCAAGATGGTCCGATCAAGAAGATCTTGATCGAATAAACCGATCAAGATCCATAGATTCTCGATTAGGCTTAAATCAGATGCGTTGTCTGGTCAGGTGGGAACAGTACACACACACACTCTCTCTCTCATCCCATTGCTCTTTAAACCACGCACGTACACTGCCAGTATTGTTCTGCTGGTAGATGCCATATCCTGAGAAAAAAACAATGCGCATATAGGGGTGGACTTGTCTGTAATGATAGATGCGTACTTGTATTTATCCATCGCTCCTTTCACAATGTCGGTAAACAGCAGTCTGCAAAAGTGGATGAAACAAGTATCTCCAGATGTGACAATGTTCACTGAATAATAGTTTGAAAGACACTGTTGATAGTCTCTGGGTTCATTTGGGTGATCAGTTTCTCAGTGGTAATATGTCTGTTCCCTCGAATGCATTTCCGCAGCCATCGTTCACCTCTGTCGTCATTTGTATCCCGTGATACACGACATTTGCACGTCACTGATTTTGGGCAAGTCCTATTTTGCCATGTACGACATACTTTTGAAACAGAAGCCCGCTAACAGCTCACATTTTAACTGCTCTGTGCTGCTACCTACCTTCTGTAATTGGCTATTTAACGTCGACGTCGAAAGTACAAGGGAGGTCACATTAATGTGACTGGACTGTGTAATTGGACTCTCACCATAATAAATTTTATTTAATTCATTTTTTACTAATTTAACACGTGATTGTAGCAGTTTGCCATCAAATAAATATTTTAAATTTGTATATATTGCATCCACTAGTCTTGAAATTTTAAACTTGCAATAAAAAGCAATGACAACGACCATTTTATACTTTTAGAGTTTAACCGCGTATTATATCGGCCTCTTCGAAATATGAGGTCCCAGATTTAATCCCAGCTGCTAGTGAACAATAGAAGATGGATGTTGCATTCTTGTCCTTTGCATGTAATCTGTCGAAGTGTTTTCTGGGTTTCCTCCCTTGCAAAATATGAATACAGCCCACTGCCTATGACAATGCCTTCTGGGAAGCAATTTACGCATTGAATATCAAAACACCTTACAGAATCTTTTGGCGACCAGGCTGTTCTCTTCTCAGTGTCAAATCTAAAATGTATAATACCAAGGGAGAGATTTCTTATTCAAGAGTTCCCCGGGATCCTTGGCATCAACATGGACATGCAGAAAGTATAGAAACTCAATATTTATCAATCGTTTTTAGTGTTCCTACCTAACAGAGTCTGTGGGCGCCTGGTTGGGAAAGCTTTCAATCCTTATTATTAGAATATAACGATTTTAGACTTAATCGTCCTGTTTTCCACAAGTCCTGCGATAGGACAGTCTACTTCGGGGAAGAGGAAAATAGGATGCAATCTTAAGGGAGGAAATATAAAACAATAACTTCCAGCAAGGGAAAAAATGGATAATTTAGTTAATTTACAAACAATATCCAGCAAATGAACACAACATTGCATCTGAGCGATTAAAAATATATAAAAATTGGCAGTCACCAATACATAATGAAAACTAAATAATTTTTCTGGAACTGGGAATAAGAATCAAATTATGTAATTTCGGTAACTTACCACACCCTTAGTGACTTTGGCGAGATTTTTCTTTCTTTTTATGCTAAATTTAATGTTTGTTGTCTCTCAATGTTTCCAATTTAAGAGAAACATTAAAATAAAAATAATACTATATATCCCGCATAAATATATCAAAGAACAAAATATCTTAAATCACAAAAATCTTTTATTTGCTACCTAATATTTCTTATAAAACAAACTAATTGCAAAAAGATTCCTTTTATGCACGTATAAATAATCAATTTTGAATTTATTTTCTTAAAAAAAAGTTTTGTTTTTAAATCAAAATCTCAATCAATGAAAACTAATGATTAATTATTAACGCCAATTTAAAATGCTTTGAACTCGATGTTTTCATACAACTAATTAAACTTCGGAATGTCTTTAGATATTTTTCAATGCAAGAAATAATAAAAAAAGTTATTATCTTTATTCCACGAAATAAAAAAGGGATTATAATTATCATTTTTCCCGCTCGGGTACGGTTAAAAACTACAACTTCAATTAGCAAAGAAGCAGGAGCAGAACTGCAAAATAAATTGAAAAGTGAAATCGTTAAAAGTAATTGGCAATTATTCGCAAGCGATTTCTAATTGACTTCTTGGAGAAACACTCTAATTATTTATCCGATGCGCAAGTTCTTCAATAATTGACAGGCACCGAGATTTTAATTCGGGAGGGGGGGGACAATTAGTGATTATCAATAAATCTCTTAATAGAATGGATAATCCTTAATTTTCACTGCTCGAAGGGACTATCATAGCATGTTTGAAATCTTATTAAGAGAAGAAAATAAAAGCAATCTCTTGTGAATAATTAGAAATAAATTTCAAAAAAATATAGAAAATTGTACGAAGTGATAAGATATAATTATAAGTATTTATAAATTGACGAATCCACAAATCTGTAAACTGTATGAAATAAAATTTTATATATAGTATACTCATTTAAAATTATGTCCCAAAAGCACCAAGCTCACCCGGATTCCTGGCCATTATTTCCAGTTAAAATGTCAAGTAAACGGGAAAAAATGGTTTGGAAAAACAGCGATTGTTACTACTGCTTGGAAATTATTTTAGTTAAAATTAAATATTAAAATCGGGATTTGTTTAATCTCTTCTCAAATGCATTTCAGATTGGTGACATGTTGGGAAAAACAAAAACGCCTTCTCTATACTGAACGAAAAACAATATTTTTCAAAGATAAACTAAACAATTATAAATATCTTTCTTTCTTCAAAAAATATATATGCTGTGTGAATGTAGAAAAAAGGGATAAGAAAGACGTTTATATTTTTCCTTTAGCTCGAATATTTATGATTAGCTGACAATTTTAATGGAGGAAAAAGCTATGCACTTCTAATTTGGAAGCAAACAGAATTTACAGTGTTGTGTTTCTATGACCTATAAAGACTAAAAGTATTTAAACTTTTTCAATTATTTAAAAATTCTTTTAATTAAAATATGAAAGGGTAATATATGAGGATAAAATTAGATGGGTAATAAGATATAAAGTTGTCAGTACAGAATATTTGTCTCGACTATCTGGAAACATCTAATTTAAGAGGTAAATTATAACCTGCTCTTATTAAGTATTTATTATAACCTATCATTTTATGATAATCATTCATTAAGCTCCATGTAACTTGCATAGAAACATCTAATAAGAAATGGTAAACTATAACGTTTCTTCTATCCAATGAATATTTCGAAAGTTTTTCATGATGAAAAGATAATATTTTGTCAAAAAAGTTTTTTTCTCTTTCTCATATTTTTGAGAAGACTTTAAAAAACATCAATTAAATGTCTGCTCTGTAAAATCTGTTGAAAAGAATAAGTCTACTTTGATGAAATGTTATGGCATCAGTTGTCATTAGTTCTTGCTCTTATCAAAGATAAAACAGCAGAGAATAGTAATATTATTTTATATTTATAATGTATGAATATTTATTTTATTAATGTATTTATTTGTAATTGATTAATTTCATTTTGAATTCATACAATTTTAATAAAATAAAAATAGTATTGCTTATATATATAATCAATAATATTATTATTCAAAAATATTATAATTAATACATAATCAATAATAATATTATTTTATATGTTGATTATATATAATTAATTTGTTCTGAATCTCCAACGTAGTTTCAGTACAAATTTCACTTATAATAAGAATCAATACCACAAAAGCCATATGTAAATATAATATAAAAAATTATAATATTAAGCAATTTCTTCTTTTTTAGCATTTTTTCTCCTCTTCTTGTTTTATGGTGTTAATCAAATGAAGTATATATATATATATATATATATATATATATATATATATATATATATATATATATATATATATATATATATATATATATATATATATATATATATATATATATATATATATATATATATATATATATATATATATATATATAACTGATTATTGCAATTGATTTTTTTTTAATTTGGATTAGCTTTATCGTTTATTTGTTACGGAATAATGAATAGATATACTAATTAATTTAACTGTAATATTACATGAAATTTTAATTCTTTGTATTATAGTTCTTTAATGAATCGACTCATTCTGGAAGTAATTAATGAATTGACTCTAATTCTGTGATTAACTTTTGATTCCCTACAGAGGAAGAAATACATCAATAAATTAATTTCCATTTAAATTTACTGCTGTTGTTTCAGCAAGACTTATTTTCCTTCTGTGAATAGCTGATAAGCAGCTACTGATGATGTAATTTATTTAGATTCTCTCGCACTAAATGTCAACTCAAGTAAAATATGCTGAAAATAATGTTTTGAGGATATGATTCGAGGAATCTAGTTTCCGTATTCTCGGAACTCCTCCTACCTGAGAAGTACAGGCCACTTGGAAGAATACGCTTTAATTTAAAATTAGCCGTCCTGTTCCCGCGCGGTTGCTGTTGAAATTTGAGAAAGAATTAATCTATCAACTATAATTAGGTGGCAACGCTGCTGATGTAATGTCGGCACTTTTGACGCCTCAAATAAATTGTCTTTGCCTAATGGAACGCTTTAATTGTGTACTCATAAGGAATTGCTTTAAAATCCCATAAATCAAATTACCTAAATATATCACTCAAGGCCCACATAACTCGGGATAAAAGAGGGCCAATGAAGTGATTCTGCAACGGAACTTTTTCTGGGAGCCCATAATAGTTTAAAGATTACTCATCCTCCATTAGGTAAAAGAGGAAAACATCCTTGGGTCGTCTTGACTAATAGGGCAAAATTATACCAAAGACAAACTTAATAGTTTCAGCCTTCACAATTAATCTTACCACACACGACAAAGGAGCTCTCTAGTGTCATTTTTCCGAACTATCTTCTGCCCATAAAAGAGTTTTGAAAAATGAGACACAAACCATTTAACTGATGCGAAAGATGGGGAAAAAATAATAATAATAAACAGGATTTATTTTTTAACATAGATTTTTTCCCTCTTCCTTTTATCTCTCTTGGCAAGGAAATTTTCCCGAAACTTCATTATCTGTCGTCTTTGAGACATTTTCTCCTAATGAGCCAATACTCGGGGCCCCTGATTAATTTCTGCAACACTATAAAGAAAAGAAGAGCAGGGGAAAAAAATCGGAAAGAAAATAGTTCCACGCTTTGGTTCAGGGTAGGAAAAAAACTGGAAAGGAGGAGAAATTAGGGTTAAAAAACTTCCTATCCAGCGGCTAAATATTAGTTAATCATGCAGCGTGGAGCAAAAAAAATTAGGGAAAAATATCCTGGAAAAAAATATAAGCTCTAATTAAAAGCTTGAGGTAAAAAAAAAGAGGTATTGGATATAAGTGAAAAAAAATATTAATAATAATGCATAAAAATTCGATGAAAGCTCTGTGGGCGCCTACCTTTTGTTGATGAATAGAACTCGTTAGTTTCTGTATCAAAACCTCGTGTAATAGAGTAGCGTTGCCACAGAAAAAAAGCTATAAGGAAAAGAAACAAAAAAAAGTGAAACTCTTTTGTGTTTGGGACCGTAGCGTTTTTAACTCCAACGCGCACTAGGGATCAAAACATTGAGTTTATGTATAAATGCATGCATAAAAAACGCCAGCGACAGGCTAAAAAAAAATGGGGTATAAAGAAAAGAAGTAAATGCTTTTATAGAAGCAAACGATAACGGAGAAGAGGATGATGAAGCCTCGAAAGGGAAGGGGAGAGAAGAAATCTTAGTTCCGTCATTACCATGTATGAAAACGATTTTACTCAATAATTGCATCTTTAATGGCCAATAGCGATTATTCCGAGCCTTAAACGGAACAATAGAAAGTTGAGATGAATCGGTTCTGTCGCCCAATCAGCAGAATCCAGGGGCGTGGTTTGCTCTCCGTCTTCTGGATTAGGTGACAATTAATTCTCCTTCAGACCACCAGGTGTCTCTGGCAAGCGATTAGTCGCCTGATGAACGGCATTAATTCTCTTCTCTCTGGCTATAGCTCTTCAAGGAAACGCAGTTATGCCGGATTTGGCAACTCATTTCATCCTTTTTTTTATTCAAAAAAAAAAATCACACCTTACGGATAACGATGGAGACTTATTTTTCAGGAGAACATTTGTAATCATTAGCAAATGATGTTTTAAATATTTTGCGATAAAAACTTTCGTGTGTTACGCTTTTTTTTTTTTTTTCCTTCCTAAATCGCGTTTTATTTTTTTTTCTAACTTACAATCTATCACATTTAATAGATACTTGTACTCAAAAAATTGCAATATAACCATAACTTTGGAAAATTATGCCCCACGGGAAACAAATTTTACAGTTCTTTTTCCTGCTAATTAATTTTAAAAGATTGTAAATTAAGTTTCGGAATTAATTATAAAGGTGAAACAATTATTTAATTAATTGGATACAGCACTCAAGTTATAAATTGCAAAGAGATTTTTTCCTAAGAATATTTTATTCAATTAAAATGAAATTATTATTTTAATTTGTTTAATTTTAGTATCTCTTCATCTTACGATGCTTTGAATAAATAATTTCATATATTTTCTTAATTTCTGTAACTTTCCTTGTGGAAAATATTAAGATATGTTTTAATAAGTTTATGAGAGAAAATATTATATAAAATTTTTAAATAATTTTGTGTTTTATATAATGATATCAAATATTTTTCTCATATTATTAGTATTTTCAAGAAAAATAGAAACGAAAAACTTCTTCTTTATATTTTAATGTTAAAAACAAATAGATATGTAAAAATAAAATTTTGAAAATATTGATTAAATGAAATTTTAAGTAGAAGGAGGTTTAAACCATAACTTAGAAAGTAATTGTTATAAAGTACTCTCTCTAGAATAATACTTAATTCCAATGACGAAACAGTGTTAATAATATGCAACGACTTGTATAATTTTCTGATTTTCAAATTACTAGAAAAAAAAGTAGGAAAAAGCCAATAATTATCCTCCCCTTATGATGCATGCGAAAAGAATAAATTGCTTCATTTAAGAAGATGTGTTAAGGTCAAAAATTTTCGATAGTTTCCGATTATATTAACCCAATTCGTATATTATTTTTAGCATTTGATTTACAGACAAAATTCAATTATTGGCGTTGATACGTTTTGACACTATAAACAGTGAATATAGCTTTGCAGCAAAACCAACTGTAAAGCTTGGAGAATTGTCGCAGATACTAGTCTATACTTACAAAAGAAGAAACATGGAAAGCTCCTGTTGACTCTATTTAGAATTTTTATGTTCATCAGAAGAAGGCCGTTGTAAAGTATACAACAGTTATCGCGTGTTATTTTCCAGAAAAACTTTATTACAGGCAAAAATATCACAATGGAGAAAACTTGGAAAATTCAAACACACTCATTTTGACTGACGAGCAAATAAGAAGCAAAAATGCAACATTCGCCGTCGGGGCTCACCACAGCCCAGTAGTAGGACAGCGCTCTTCAAAGTAGAAGAGGTTGAGTTCAATTCCGTCCAACGGAGAACGCGAGATGGATGTCACGCTTCTGCCTGCATGTCTGTCAAGGGGGATCCCGGGCTCATTGTGACCGAGGGATGCGACATCATTCCTCGGAGCATAAGTTTCTGGATTCGATCTCAGACATTGTTGGATAGCAGCAGATAGATTTTCTTCTCGCATGCATGTTTGTTGGGGTGGGTGTTTGGGATTTTTCGTGGTTTCCTCCCTTGCTACGTGTAATAAAAGCCACTCTCTTTGAAAAGTCATCCCAGAAGTCAATGGACGTGGCTGATAGTACGGCTTTTGGCATTCTACTGCGGGGTGTCAGAAGGGGCTCATCGGGTAACAGGGCAGGCCTTTTTCGAGAGTGAGTTCCCTGTTTCCCTTCCAGTCACTGTTCAACAATTTGAAATGGAATTAGAGTTTTCTCTGTAAGAAAGCGAGACCACAGCAGCTCAGTGAAGGAAATTGTCCCACTCCCGGTCGAGGAGTGCATTTGATTCGATCTTTGTAAAATCGGTGGGGTAGTGCTATCGCTCCTAAGGCATAGGTTCGATTCTCAGGCTGGGCAAGGCCGATTCATACTCTCATCCTTTCACAGTGGGTCGACAAACTGAGTATCGAGCGCGCTTGGTGACTAAGCACTGAGGATTTCACGTTAGGCTGACCACCTAAACGGCGCATGTGCTTCGCAGCTCAGGGTCCTGTGTCATGAAAACAGGTATGGGCATTGTAGGCCTTATGGGCTGTCGTGCCACTGAGTTTACTTTTAAATACTCTCCCCCTGAAAAGTCCCATGAATGACAGAAAGCTTCAAAAGGTCCGATGGTGTGGTACGAAATACAGAGGGGAAAACAGCATCAGGTGTCAAAGTCATCATGAATCAAAATGGTTATTTATGTTAAGAGTCTTCAAAATGCGGAGGTATACGGCAAGAAGTGTAGGCTTATGACTTTCCCGAATCAAAACTAATGGAATATTGTATTGCCTATCATTCCAACAATAAATAATAAGAAAGAAAAATTTTACAATTTCCTAGTTAGCGCAAGACAAGTTATGCTTAATTTTTAATATATAAATTTCTTTACGACGAATATAATAAAATTTATTCTAAGTTTCATTGAATACATTACTAGAAGCAACAAATATATTCTGATTTTATTATGCTGTTGTGATTGCTGTGTTATTCTGTGATACTGAATGTGGCAGGTTCGATATTAATTCAATCAAAGCTCATAATTTTCAAATTTCAAAGTTCATAAAGCCAGTGGAATTGTGGATTCTAATTTGTTATGCCTAATGTCCATTCGCTTATGTACATCGGAATTTTCAACATGGAAGCAGCACCATCTCAGATGTCGACTACATCAAAATTAAAAATCAACGCACCAAGTGTTTATTTTGTTTTATTTATTTTTATTTATTACATTACATATATTCAGACTTGTATGCTTGATTCTTGAGATCCGCTTGTAAGTCTTCGTCGATAATAGGACAAATAGCACAATGAAAGATGTACAACCACAGAAGATAACGAAGAAAACACCCAGGGCCTCGGTGGGAATCGAACCCACACTCCTACGCACCAAGTGCTTATAAGATATCTCAGATTGTCAAAAACAACCAAAGAAAACGTTTTGATAGGATTCTTTTACTCCAAAATTTTTCATTGCAATTCATAATTACTTGAAAGAATAAAAAACCAATAAATTTCAATAATAGCAATGTTTAAAAAAGAACCCCATTTTCCATGCTTAAACGATCATTACGAAGCTAATTTCGAGAAACCTATGCGGTGTGAGAAACCGAATTATTTTCCCTTCTCTTGGCGAGAAATTTCGAAGTTGCAACCCTGCGTTAAGACTCTGGCGTCTGAAGGGAGAAACTTTGGAGGAGAAACCGCTGCCCCATTACCCCTGGTGCTGAAGGAGAGCGTGTCTGGGGTGAGGCAATTTATCGCACACTCCCGCCGAACGCTTGCTCCACTTCCCTCGCATCTGAAGGGGTTACTCGACCGCTCTTGCCACGGCAGGGAATGGCACTGGCTGGTAATTTCGTAGGGGGTAGGGGATTAATGTGACGTAAATGAAAAAGGGGACAGAGTGATTAAGACTGTAACTTGACACAATCAGCTGTTGATGATGAAAGAATTTTAAATAAAAAAATTAATGTAAGATAAAGGAAGACACGTATTTAATTATCTCCAGAACAAACAGAGATTTTTGCAGGAGGAACTTATTAATTAAGGCACAGTACGATTCGCGGGAACATATTAAATAACACATTGTATTCCCGCTCAAAATGAAAGCTCAGAAAATCCCCAAGTAACCGCCGTCTTAACTGTTATGCTCCTTCAAAGCAGAAATAAAAAGGCAATCACGCAAAGAGATTCAGACATTTCTGAGGACCTTTGGAATTGAATCCAATTCAGTGCAACGAGGAGAGAAGGGGAGGGCAATTTATTACACTGGATGGGCCCTCTTTGCAACACGAAACACAGAGAAATAAAGTAACATCCATGCCCGAACCAGGATTCGAACTCAGGACCTACTGCTTCGCAGTTACGGAAGCTAAGCACGCCACCATCAGTATATATATATGTGTGTGTGTGTGTGTGTGTGTGTATACGAGGGTCACTCTGAAATTTTTGAGATATAACTAGTTTTTAAAGTTATACTTACAAAATTTTAGTTGTGTTCAAAGTAGTCTCCTCCAGCATCAATGCACTTTTGTAGACGAATTTTCCACAGATTAAATGCCTCAAGCCATTCATTTCTTCGAATAGATGACTAAAATGCATTTTTTGCCACATCAATCTGAATGAAAGCGACGTCCACGTAAGTTCTTTTTCAGATTAAAGAATAACCAAAAGTCGCACATAGCTAGATCAGGTGAATACGGTGGATGTTCGATCACTTTAATTTGTTTTTGTTTAAGAAACTCAACATTCAGTTCTTGTAGAATTTCTGGAAGACATTTATTGGTATATCAGTTTGCTGTTACTGTCTTCTGTCCTTCCAACTTGATGGCTTTGACCCATCCCGTACTTCTGAAGGAAACGGCATACATCACTTTTTTAAGTGCGCGTTGCTTTTTCACAATTGTCAGCGTGGGATCATCTTCAAAGACCCATACTTTGCTTTCTTGACATGTTGGAACGTCAAAAAACGGTATGTACGTTTCATCATCTGTTACAATTTTAGAAATGATGGGATGGCCACCATCATTCAGCACATTAAGAGTTTCTTTACTGATTCTGACACGCTCCTCTTTTTGATGCTCAGTTAGATGATGGGGAACCCAACGGCAAACTACTTTTTTCATATGCAATTCTTTATGAATGATTTTGTGTATGACTGCGGATCGAGTGTTAAGTTCCTTCTGTATCATTTGATAAGTACGCCGATTATCATCCATTCACATTTTTCGTATGGCTGACATATTATCCGGGATGACTGTCGACGGCGGCCTTCCTGTGTGTTCTTCATCCAGAAGAAAATTGCGACCTCTTCTAAATTCTCTAAACCATCTGAATACAGTAGCACGAGCTGGAGATTCATCACCCAATGCTAATTGCAACCGCTGAACGCATTCTTTTTGATTGAATCCTGCTTTGAAATCGTAGAAAATCATAGCGCGAAAATGTGTTCTCGCGTCAATTCCATTTTCTCTTCTGTTTAAAATTCATTCCACGCTAAACAAGTTTAAGTATGTCAGTAAAAAATCGTCTTCTGTGTTAAAGTACTTTGTACTTTAAAATTAAACCGTTATTTTTATTTTGTAAATTCTCGTCAGCGCGTATCTCAAAAATTTCAGAGTAAACCTCGTATATATGTATATGCATTATTAACGGAGAGAAATAATTAGACCTTTACAATTTAGACAATTTGCTTAAGCAATACTACTTATTATATTTTATGCTTATTTATTATAATACTACATTTACAATCTTTCAAAGTAGAGAACTGCTTAAATGCTCGCCTCAGAGAGCCAAGAGGAGGATGTTTCGAGGCTTAGAAGAGAAGGAATTTTACACTTAAAGCATTTCAACTTCCTATTAATTTCCTTATCTTTAAGGTCTTCATTTTAAAACAGTGGCTTTCATGAATATTTGACAAAATTTAACTTTATATGCAAAAAATATAATGTGTCTATGAAATATCTCGTTCGCCTTAATATTCCATAAATTAAAGGTAGATTTAAATGAGCAACACATTATTGATTCGGTAGATTCAAAAGCTTTTATCGACCGTGGCAACTAATTTCCACGTGGGAGTGCCAAATCAAAGGGAGATTGTGAAGATAGTAGTCAGTTCCATGCCAAGTACGTAAAAACATCTGAATATACATATTAGTTGTAATTCTGTCGCCGATGTTCGGCACTTTTCTTCTCCTCTCTTCATTCGAAAAAATGTCCTGCGTTGCTCTGCCAGATGATCTATCTAGGTAACCAAAAAATAAACCCAATCTTTTTTTTATTTAAATAGTAAAAAACCAATAATAAGTAAAAAGCTATTCAAGCTTGAAAAAGAAATTATTTACAATTACCAATAAACGAAAATGATAAAATCAATTGGAATAAACCAATGAAAAGACAACAGTTATTTTATATAATATGATAGTCATCTACAGTTACTGATGCGTGAAAATGGTAAAGTCAATCGGAAGTGGTACCAATAAAGTGAAAACAGTTTGCTTATAAGTCTATCCATAATTACTAACATATAAAATTGGTAAAATTAATTGAAATAGGTACCTTTAAAATGAGACATCACATATTTTAGATATTATAATAGTTATCAACAGTTACTAATATGCAAATAATGGTAAACTAATCAAATGAAATGTCGAAAAATGGTAAACGAAAAAATGACTTCATCAATTGAAGTAGGTACCATTAAAATAACAATTATTAGATAAGATATTATAATAGCTGTCTATACGCGATTTCTCTAATATACGAAAATAATAAAATCTATCGGAATGGACACCAATCAAAAGACAACAATTAGTTTTTAGAAGAATAATTTCATCATCTACTGCTTCTAGAACTCGCAACCTTTTGGATAAATTTTATTATTCGCAGGAATTGAATTCTTCGACAGCTGATTTTATGAAACTCTACTTTTCTGTATATACTCGTATTTGCTGAAAAATTGATGCCTGTACTTTCTGAAAAATCTTGAAATTAAATTTTCGCTTTTACATTTTCAATTGGATTCTTTTCTTTTTCTATTATTTTTTTTTGATTAGTTTACATAAATAGTAACTCGAATAAAGTCTGGTCTGTTTCGAGGATATTCAACTTTTATTCTATAAAATCTATTTAAATATTTTATATTGAAACAGATGAATGGGTTTTAAATTGTACTGGATTAAAAATACAACGCCTATCGCAAAAAGAAGCATTTTTAGTATAATTGTTTTAAGAAGATATGGAAATTTATCCTTGTCCTAAAACATCAGAGCATTTGATTGCCTAAAATTTATTTTAGAGATCAGAGCATTTTATTGACTATAAAAATCTTCTCAAACAACATTTTGTAATAATTAATCTTCACAGCTAAATTTAAAAAACTCCCTATGTAATATTTCATATGCATATTAAATATTTTACAATGATTTATTAACAAATAATTTATTTCGGAATAGCATAAGTTTCATCCATAAATTAATTAAAAAATATTTTTGAAAAAGCATTTTGAAAATTATTTATTAAAAGTGAAATTATTCAGCCATAAATTTATTGACGTGCGACTGCGAATTTCACGTGTGTTTTCGTAACAAATTTAAAGGAAGTTTAAGAAAATTACATTTTTGTATTCGTTTTTTGTTAGATAAATATTTGACTTACATTTAAGTTAAATACCTATATTTTCAAAGTAAGAAATTTGAAGAAATGTCTTGCTACTTTATACTTTTCACTAACAAGACGGAGGGGGGGAAGTCGTGGAAATAAAAATCAGACGTCACTAGAATATTGCAATTCTTATAAAGTTTCCAATATCAGAAAAGAAGAACAAAAAATGTTACAAAAATTCATTTTATGATTCATATACCAGATAATTACAAAAAAATTGGAATTAAATTTACCGAGAATCGGTTTTAGTATAAGAGCCCTATTTTGTTTTATTTGATAAATGCGCACACATTCGCGGACCCCTCCAGGACTTCCTGAGAGGGTCTTCCTCACCCTGGCAAAGCATTTAAATGTTCAAAAATCGTCGATTGGTCAGTCCCACACCAAGCATAGTTTGGAGAATCCCTCACTCTACTCTGTGTTCTGCAAGAAGTCACTAAGTGGAAATACCGCCGTCTTCCTTTACAGTTCTCTCCTTCCCCACAATCTGCGCCTTCAATCCCACCCTGTTGGCGAGTTTCTCTAGCGGTCAGATTAATAAACAACTTTCCCACGTGGAAAGAAAAAGGATGATTTATACCTTGTTCTTCCTTCTCAGGCAGTGCATCGACTTTTTTGCCCAATTCTGTGTCTTAAACAAGGGTATACATTCTAAAATTCTTTGGGGCATATTTTGATTATTTAAAATTGGCTTGGAGCCCTTCTTATAATATCCTGATGCTGTCTAAGGATTCCAATTTACAGGACAAATTTCCTCTCACTCCAAAAATATAGAATGCATTCAATCATATCTTATTGTATCAGAAAGTGGTATTGCCTAATCGTCCTAAAGATACAAAATCCGGTTTTGTTATTTGAAAATTTGCCTATTAATTATTTTTTTTCAATCATTATTATTATTTTTTATCAATATATTATTATTATTTTTCATTATTCAATATATTATTATTATTTTTCATTATTCATTATTATTATCATTATTCAATATATTATTATTATTTTTCATATATATTATTATTATTTTATCAATATATTATATTATTATTTTTTATCAATACATGTCAAATTGATAATATAAAAAAATAATAACTTTGATTTCTTTAATTCCAATTAAATTTGTTCTTGTATAAAAAATGACCATAAATTTACAAATTTTAATAGAATTTACAAATACTATGGGATACTTTTGGTACCGTAAATACTATTGAATATCTTTGGTCACTTTAATTTTGGTCAAGTTGTATTTAAAAGAAACCATAGTAGATTAAATAGATTAACATTAAAGGTTTTTTCTGGATTCAAAATATCTGTACTAAATAAAACATAAATCTACTCGCGCAGTTTTTCAAGATGCTATACAAATTCATTTAATAAACACAAATGAAAACTGAACTCATATACTAAGTTTTAATTTAATTGATACGGCAAATATATTTTGAATGATTACAATTGCTTACTTTATAGTTATCAGGACAAGATTCATAACCACATATTTTGCTAAAAGTCACCATGAATTTTCTAGGAAATAATTTTTCTTTGCAAAGTTTCTTTCGATGGAATTTATACTATCGATATGTAGTCCCAAATGACTCATATAATATTGAACTCAATTTGATAAAACTCTTCACAAAAAGAAAAAATTATTTACTTTAAAGCAAAAATTGTCAAAAAAACTCCAGATGAAATTTTACACTACTATCGGAGAAGCATAGAAAGAGAAACGTTAACAAATAACATGCCGAAAGAAAAGATGATTATGTTCTAATTTACGTGTTCAAATTTTAAATCTTCTTCACCATATCCTAAGCTATTTTAGTGATTAATTTTTGGGCTTTGAGAGAGAATTTTCAGCCAAATACTGAAGATATGGCGATATCTGGATCCGGACCAAATAATAAAAAATGCAGAACAGAGTACTGAAAAATTATAAATTTTTAGATAGATCTACATATTCATCTATTAGTATTAATTTAGCTGAAAAAATTTAACAAAATGATTTTGAAAGTGCTTGTAAAAAGAGAATAAAAATAGCTATTACTAACACATTTTTCACATTTCTTTGATGAATCGGACTAAATGACATTAATGTAAGGGTTTATGTATAGAATTATATTGGCATACAAATAACTTTATTTTAAAGTAAAACGTTTTAGAAAGAATGGAATAATTGTATAATTAGGAGGCAAAGGTTTCAGTACTTTTGTAAGAATTAAAATTTTTAGACACTTCTTCGTGAAAATTTAGAAATCGAAAAAAATTATTTTATGAAATTATAAAAATGTTAATATTTTTAAAAATTCTATTTAACGAAACTAGGGCGGAGATGACCTATATTCACTGTTAGATATATCATTTGAAAATTTTATTAAAGTTACCACAATTTAAGACAATTTCGGGTTTCAGTTAAGAAAATATATAGGTTTTTTAGGATGCCAGTACAATTCTATTATGTATTTTACCCAAAAACATGTAAGCATACTATATATTTTACTTGAAATATTAAATAACCTTTTAGTTAAGCAGTTATATTAGATGAAAAAATGACAATAATCCAGTCATTTCCATCATTCTTAAGTATAAGATTCAGACATTTCTGAAGATTTGATTTGAGGTTTTTTTTCGGATTCATTTTCAGATTCCTATTCGAAGTCTCTTAGAAATTTTTTGAGGCCTATGAAATTATCTCGTAAATATTTTAGGGCAAAGTATTCAACAACAAAAATTTAATCCAGCAAAATATGCATTAATTTTTTAATTAACTGAACACTTTTGAATAACCTTATTATTTTTATTCTATTACAATTTTATATGTAGATACAAAAGATAATCTAATTATAGTACTTATTAACGATATAAAACAACATGAAAAATTAAACATTAGAAACATTAGAAATAAAAAAATACATTCAAATTTATTGATACAACATTTTATTGTTTACATTTTCATTTGTTGCCAAATTAATATCTTACTGTTATTGATTTATAAAATCGTTTGCAAAAGAGTGATTTAATTAAAATCACTGTAAACCGTAATATTATTAAATAAAATAATATACTCAAAGATATCTAAACAATATTGCTATGAAATTATCACTTTTTTAAAAATTTTGTTTATGATGATATTATAAAATGTATCTATTTTGAGAATGTATTTATATTTGATATCTTCACAAACCATATTTAATATTTTTCAACCTGTGATAAAAAATTTTTAAAAAAACCTTAAAAGCACACAAAAACTTGGCCTTATTTAGATTGACAATACTTTATGCAATGTTTCACCTTCCAGTGTTGGCTTTTTATTTTTGTTCATTTATTTATTTTTGTAAAAGAAAATAATAATAACTTCTATGATCACCTTTAAACTCATGTTGGAAAACATTGGTGCAGTGATTTTTTGCGTGGTATTTCAAAATTATCTTCATTCATAGAAACTGGGTACTAAAAATGTCATTATATTTTTAAGATTTGCAAAAATAATAAACGCTTGAAGTAATTTAAAATTCGCTTACAGATTTATATTTCAGAAAAATTTAAAAATCACCTTACAACTTTTTTTTTGTTTCTGAATGAATAAAAATTTAGCGTTTTTATGGTTGCACTGTAAATGTTGCTTTTCCTTACTAGGCCGTTATCGCAGGAGAAAATTCATTCATTCGCCGTATCAACAATGGTTTTTTTTTTTTATGGACGATTCCTACATTGGTTTTTCCTGATACTTACAACAGAAGCCTTTTTATGCGCACTCATAATAATGTAATATTTAATTACATTAAAATTTAGTTTTAAAAACCGAAAATTTTAATACAGTGAATATCTGCTCAATTTTCATTTATGATTGTGTTTCTTGAAATTCATTGTATAAAATTTTGTTAAAACAGTATTTTTTAAAAAATTTTAAACACAACGTTTTTGAAATATAGCATATAAACTTTGGCATCATTTCAATAAAAAAATTATCTTGATAGGAATGGAGGCTTTAATGATCAGAGTAGCAATTTTTAAACTTAAAAATGAAACTTATGCAAAAAAAAAAATTGTTTTTGAAACAAAAAATAAATATCATTGTTAGTGTGTTTTCTTTTTTATATAAATATCTCAAAAAAAATTTCTCATTAAAAATATTTCTGACTTTTTAGCATATATTGGATATAAATTTAGTGTAGTCAGTGTGACATTTGTTTTCATTTCTTAAGAAAATGTTATTTAATATAATCATTAAGAGGTTCTCTTCTTATGTTTCCTAATTTCAGTTTTTTTTTAATTCTGTAAAAATAGACAAATTTTTTACAAAATTAATTCTTCATATTCACGTAAAGGATTTAGAAAGAATTCTGTGTCATATTCAGTATTAATTTTAAAAATAATAGAATTTTCAAAAACATAAATGAGAAAAAATAAATGTTTAAAGTTAATAATGACACAGGTTCTAGAAATATTCACTATGTTTATATTAATAAAAAGAAAAAATTTATATTTGTAAATTTTATTTTAAAAATAATTAGAAAAAAAGCTTTAAAATAAGAACTATTCTTGATTTTAGAGAATATATTTAAATATTTCATGATTTGCGTACATTTTAAGCGTTAAAACTTACATTTCAATTATTAAAATTAGTGTTAGAAATATTTTCCATGAAAAATAAATAAACAAATCCTTCAAAATTCAAACGGGAAGAAATTTATTAAAATGCATAGAAAGTAATTTTGCTATGCTTTCAAATATTTATTACATTTTAAAATATAAAATGAGAATTCTACTGAAATTGGAGATTTCATGAAAGCTTTCATGAACTGCATCGCTTCTATTGAATGAAAATCAATTCATTTTTTAATAACAAATCAAATTATTTTGCTAACTAAATAATAATTTCTTCTATTACTATAGTTTTCCTCATAAAAAGATTTCCTCATAAAAAAATTTCCTTTCTTTTTGTTACAAGAAGCCCTGCCCTGTTAATAGATAAATAGTATATTAATAACTGTGCTTACTACATATAGAAATAGATAGCAGCATAAACATGTTAATACCATAATAGAGAATCGGTTTTAGATTATATAATAATTATTCCAATTAATTTATTTTATTTCAGCATATATTGTAATATACAATATATTGTGGTATACATTGCTATAATGTAATATACGTGCATGAAATATCCTTCAAAAGGAAACAATATTTTTAAAGCTTTCAGACAAAGGGGGTATGTGTGCGTTATCCATTTCAAAAAATGTTTAATATTTAAGAATAGAAAATCATCATAATTTCAAAAAATGAATAATACAAAAAAGAATTATTGTTTTAGCAAAAGTTGGCGATAAAAACTTCCCGCTGTTTATTATCAATGCTTTATGATACTCATATTTCAACCCAATGATCTATATAAATGACGTACGAGTTTTGTGAATTTTAAATAGATAACCTCCCACAATACACTGAACACAAAAAAAGCCCGATGTGCCGCCAACTTAGTCGCCAAGAGACGTGTCGTCCGAAAGTTATTCTCTTAGCAATAGAATCTAAATTTATATCTAAAACGTGACTTCATCACAGAACATCTCTTCCCTATTAGCCCTTTATTTCGCTTATAAATCAGCAAGTGATTGCTTAAAAATCAACCCTCTCTTTTTAAGAAAACCCCTGAAAAGCGGTTTTCTGTAAACATCGTAAATCCTTTCCTCTTCCCCCTTCATCGAACAAACAAACTATTCGGTTATTAAGGGGAGCGCCCTAATGGCCCAATGAAAGAATGCAGAGAGGGCTGATTTTAAAATGGGTCATTAAGGGCCTGGAGCAGAAGGGCGTCCGTTGGAGCTTCCATTGTCTGCATCAATGTATCAGAGTGATAACTAGATAAATCATTTCGCTATTGGAAGGCAACCCCACGCCAGCGCCTTTTAGTGGGAATTCAAGCAAACTAACCAAATCGTTTGGTGATGATAAATTTGCATAGGAAAATAGCTATTTTCGAAAATGCCTTCAAGTTTCTTTCCGCAAATAAATTAATTTAATTATAAATCTTATACGAAAATCTTGTATGAAATTGAAATCTTTAAGCATTTTCGGTGTCTTTCACATCATAAGCCTGAATGCAGCGTTTATATATTAGCTTTTATATTTGATTGATTGATCATATGAAAGTTGTTTTGTGATGACACTTTAGAAAGTGATACATTTTGAGTCTTTTATATCTTATTCAAAAAAATTTTAATCTTATAGCAATTTTTGCATCTTTTACATCATAATCTGGAATGCAGTTTTTAAAAATAAATCTTTACGTATAATTTCTTAATGACAACTGACAAATTGGTTTTGTGATGATAAATTTGAAAAGAAACATAATAGTTTTTTTAAAAAAAACTAGGTGGTACCCCAGGCCATATGACAACAAAGGCCTACCGTGACTATACCTGTTTTCATCACCAAGAGTACGAAAGCATGTGTTCGATGCGAAACCCCCAGGTCCAAATCATGCTTGTTGGACTGCGCCTTGGGGAGCGCTGCCACTTCTCCACCGGACTCCCAATATAATGAGTGACGTTACAAATTTTTCAATTTCTTCTTTAAATACGGCAGTTGCTTAAAACTATACTGGAGAGAGATCACTCACTTCTTATTCGGGCTATGAAATCTAAGAGCATTTTCATATCTTTTAAATCATAATGCATTATGAAGGGTTTTCATAGAATTAACCATTCAATCTTTACATTGAATGGATTCATTTTGAAGTGATGTCGAGGTATATAAAGAGAAGATTGAAACATGAGAGGACGCGACCTCATTCAAGTTAAGGCGCAATCATCTCAGAACACAACATCTCCAATTCAATTCCGTAACAACAAATTTAGTGGCTCTGGGTGAAAAGCCGATTTCTTTGCACAATTTTGAATGAATCATTGACTAACATCAGTAATCCATTATTTATTTCGAAATCAAGTCAAATTCAAATACACGAAATCTTAATAAAGGAATTGCATTGAAATTATACTGCTAGCTATTGGTGATAATTTACAATTTTTACTAAAACCAGTCCCTACCAACGCAGCCTCATATTTTTTATTTATTATTAAGTAAAGGAGTGAACATAAACTAAACTTAACTTTGTGACATGAAGACCAACAGCTTAAAAGTCAGGAATGCTCAGCCATCGGCCGGCATATTGTGTTAAAAGTTATTCTTTCCTCGGTGAAAGAGAAGGCTGCATGCATGCATAGTGGTGCAGGTGAGCCCCAAATGGTACCTTAAGTTCAACAGATTTGGAACATTCATAGATTACCAAGCACTTCATCATTTTGAACTACGTTCAGGTCACACCTGAGCTGACCCCCTCCCTTTCACATCCCCGCCTCATCAGCGGAAGGACTTTGGACGTCCCATTTTAAAGTGGACACGTCCCCAGTCAAGAGCTAGGTTGTGTTGCACCAACCTATGGAGCTTCAGCAATCCAGTGAGGGAGAATGTGGTCACCTAGCTAACCACTGCCCATGGTAAATGGTTTATAGCCAAAAGGAATACGTGGCAGTTCGCAAATTCGGATATCTGATTCAAAAACGTACCGCGCTTCAGAGAGGACATACGCGCTCTAAGGCTTCAAAGCGGTAAAATATCTCGCCGCTAATATGGCATGGAATGGACGACGCCAAATCGCCCTGGACAGTGTCACTTAGTTGTAGATGTGGAGTTTGGTTTCAGTTAATACTGAGGAAAGAACATGGAAACTTCTTTTTACGTTTATTCTGATTCAAGGAAAATGGCAAAAGGTAAAATCAATTTCTCATTACGAATGATGGTATATGGATTGTACCAGTGTAAAAACCGGTAGTTACACATTAATCTGAATACCATTTTCACTAAAAATTGACGTTGTCAAATACTATGGTTCAATAACAAATATCTTCACTTTGTTTACATTAAACAAATAAAAGATGTTTGGTATTAAGCCATAATATTAGTTCCGGTGATGTGGTATTTAAGTTACAATATTTTTCGCCACATCGAAACTTTAGACGAAAGAAGGGAAAAAAAGAATGTTCGAACATGTTTTAGATGATTTTGATGGAGTGTGCAGAAAAAATTGCACCCATATTTTGTACTTTATATTTTCACTTTGATGGGCTCTTGTTCTTCCCCATCATTCTACATCTTAACTTTACTGTTACTAACTCTTTTCGTAATATTGAAAGTGCTGTTGGGATCCACTGCAGTTGAGCGACTTTTTGAAGGTTTCAAGGCATTGGTCAAGGGCTTTGGATGTCACAGATGTCCCAAGTGCACGGAGTTGCAGCAACCCAGTGATGGTCAACCTCCCGTGGGAATGATGATTCCCTTTGCTGAATTTAGGGGGAAGCTGCTCCAAGCGCGTGCTTCGGCCGGAGACTGTGCCAGCAGAGCATCCTAGGAGATGAACATTCCCTACAACTTTATATTTTCTTTAGCTTAAATTTAAAGATTTTTTCATCAAGAAATATATTGTCTGAAAACTACATTTTTATGGAATTTTATAACTGAGAAACTTTTTTTAAATAAAGCAAAAGCATTAAAATGTTAATAAATTTAAATTTATTTTAGAAAAATGAATGAATAACTCATTTAAGAATTATGTTTTACATTGTCAGGATGGTTATTACTCTATATTAAGATAGAATTTTGGTCTAATTCTTAAGCCGTATTATACTAACTTTCTAAATAATATTTGTTATATCCACGTATAAGTTTTCTCATCAATCTCGCCTATGAAAATAATCCATAATATATAAATTAATTTTAGACTAAACCCCACCCTTCTGGATGGAAGGCCGATGCCCGAACCTCTAGGTTACCACGGCCCATATATTGTATTGGGGGTATTCTGCTTCAAAATCACGCAAACTCCACGCAGCTGCTTCTTTCCAACTGGTAGAGCTCAATTCAGGGATAAGTACAGGGAAGGATGCTGAGCACAACAGCTCCTATAATGTATATATTATATCTTAAGATCAGCAAATTAAGCATCATTTGTAACGGGCAGTGATTGTGAGGGTGACCGCATTCACTCTCGCTGGGTTGCTGGAAAATTGCTCCGTGGGTTGGGAAAGTGTCCACGTTTATCTGTGACCCCCAAAGTCTTTCCACTCGTCTGGCTTGAATGTAGAGAAGAGAGTGCCAGCTCAGGTGTGAATCTTATCACTAACCGTCTTTCAAAATGATGATGTGCTTGGTGATGGGGGAGTATTCCAAACCAGTCCCTGATCACTATGTATGTATGTAATAATAATAATGCGTAACTAAATAATCCTATCATAGTATTAAAAAGGAGGGGAATCAGAGTTTTGAAAAGAGAAAATATAGCAGAATTATAAAGTATTCATGATCAGTTACAACTGAAAAATATTAACAAAATAGCTGAAAATTATGCCACAAAACAATACCGTCGAGAGCCATAAAAATTTCAATACTACTCTAAATAAAAATTCCTTACTGAGAAAACCAAAGGGCGCTCCGTGGCTGAGTGGTCAAAGCATCACTCCGCTAATCGCTTGAGAGCGTAGGAGTGTGGGTTCGATTCCAACCGTGGGCCCTGGGTGTTTTCTTCGTTATTCTTCTGTGGTTGTACATCTGTCATTGTGCTATTTGTCCTATTATCGACGAAGACTTACAAGTGGATCTCAAGAATCAAGCATACAAGTCTGAATATATGTAATGTAATAAATAAAGAAAACCGAAAAAATATTTTGTTTACTTTCATGATTGCATCATTGCCTCAGAGTCCACTCAACTACTTAATGGTGTCACTAAATTTAGTTCTCGAATTGCAAAAAAGTTAATTTCAAATCAAGAAATACTTTAAAGGTTCCATTAGAAAAAAAATAGTAGTAAATCCCATGGATGAAAAAATTATTTCAAAAAATTAATACAATGCTGGTCGATGCTCCGAGGCACAAAAGAAAGTCGCCCAATTACCACATCCAATATAATTGAGTGGTCTTCGGAGACCGACACTTTCTCAATGCTTGGGCAACAGAGTGGTTCCCCCTTCCCTCATTAGGCATTCGCCTCTTGTACCACAGGCAATTACGAGTTAACCAAGGGGTGGGGGAAGGATTAAATGAATGGTGCTCAAGAAACACGAAAAAAAAATGTCGGCTCGTCCCATGAATGGAGCGCCAGGTTAGTTGGCAAGAAAGTGGTAGTACTTTGGAACCTGGAGTGGAGCACACTGGAACCTGAAACTACTGCAAATGAAGATGCCTATCGCTTTTTTGTCAGCTGGCGATTTAAATTGGAGCCTGGTAATTTCCTTTCTGTCGCAGATGAAGGATGGGGAAATTAAAGAGCGATGAAAGTCACTGAGGAAGTGATTTTCAGCTAGAAATCTGGCACCAGCAACCAGAGTTTTCATTTTCAGAGCTAGAATGTAATAGGAATTGGATGCGAAAAACTAAAGAAAATTGAACCAAGTTAGAATTTCTATTTCGAAGTTCCAAGGTTCAAACTTGAAAATGCGAAAATCAATCAAGAAATAACTTGCTAATGAAAGATGAATAAATATTAGGACTTGATGAATACTTATTGGAAAATATTCTCAAGAAGTTGTCTTCAAAATAAAAAATATATTTATGATAAAATAAGGTTCTGTTCTATGTGAGTAGATATGTCATCATTTTTTTTTTCCTAAAATCGTTAAGAAGTTCATGGGAAGTCCCCATTTTTCTCTTTATTAATTATGCACCACAAAGATAACTTCTCAAAATTTTACTATGAATATGAAAAAGCATAATTATTTTAGTGATTATACGATTTCTTGGTATCTATTGGAAAATTTATTTGGAAATATTTTCATGGAGAGTCGTCATCAAAATAAGAAAAACATGCAATACACACAAAACAACGCATCGGCACAAGACTGGCTTCTAATTGTTTTGCTATAATCACTAAGATCACTACATAAAAGCACAATTTTTCATTTCTAAAATTACTTACTCTCATTTACTTACATCATTATTTAAACTCTCATTACTTAAAAGTTAATATTTCGCCAAATTGTTTTTTCATAATTTTCGAACAAATATTGATGATTTGGCGATATTTGAATCCCATTTAGATAACGAAAAAGCATCCAAGACACAATGAACTTATCCAATACAGTAAATCAAAAAGTTAAATGATTCTGTACAATTATATAAACTTCAAAAACGTTTGAAATATAATTTCTGGTTTAATGTATCAAACAAAGGATATTATATTTTACTCTAAAAATAACTAAGTAACATAATGATATATAATAATTTCATATTAAAAAAAGGTTGGTTTTTAACTATTTAAATAACTACTAAAATCTCATTTTAAGACATAAAATGTGCACACAGACTCTCTACTCTCATTGCAATCTTTATGCAATAAAACTATGCGTATACTGTGTAAATAAAGATTTGACCAAGCCTTTTTGACATCGTATTCCAGTACAGCTTCGCTACTTAAAACAATTGCTAGGAATTTTTCGTGTACTTGACCTAAAATGTCTGATGGGCAAAAGCTATTGCAAAGGTGCCCATCACGGATAATTATGCTTTAGTAAACCTTTTCACAGATGGTCGACCCCATTCACAAGCTGAAAGGAAATGAACTCTCCTAACAACCCATCCCAACCAATGCACAAGACAGAAATTGCATCACTTTTCTCCCATTGTTTAACAACCGCTGGGTTTGAATCCAAAACCTTTCACTCTGAATAAGGTTATCCTACCACCACGTTGAAAGTCATGGACTCTGACCCAGGCAAAGACAATCGTGCTGAGAGATTCTATGCTGGTTTTAATTTCCTTACAGTACACTGTTAATCCCTGGTTTACCATCCCATAAATGTGCCAGATCGAATGCTGATCTCATCTCTTGTATGGACGTAGTTTAAAATCAAGATGTGGTTTGCTGTATTTAGTGGCTCCTACCTACAAGAACTAAACTGCTGAACTGTAACCTAACTGAACCAAGTTTTAAATAAATGCTTTTTGCTGTTCAAAGAAAAATAAATATTTTAACATGGTACTAATTTCTCATGAAAGACCATTTGGAATCTAAAATTATGGAAACTCAAGAAATAAAGAAATAAATAAACTCAAGAAATTCTCTTTTGTGTGTGTGTGGCAACAATTTTCTACGATCTGTCTTACTTTGGCATGATGGCAAGAATCCAAATGAAAGGGAAAGAGCAATAGTGATAATCTGAGATAAAAATAAAAAAAAAACTAAGCCCACATCAACATCTAAGTTTAATTTAATATTGGACAATTGTTATTACTTAAATTTAAAAGATTGATTTGAAAATTTTTTAAAGCTCATTTTATTATAAAATAGAAATATAATAAATAAACTGCAGAAACATTCGATGAATTCAAGTCATTTTAGTTTTTATCAAGTTTTCCCTTTTTTATTTTTGAACTATTATAAAAGTTCACATAAAAATAAATTAATCGACAGTACCATTTATGCAAATCAAATACGAACTTAAATGGTAGATTTAACAATTAAAAATTTGGTTGAAAAAATTTTAAAATCAATTATTGATCCTACAATGCATCCAAAGTATTCAGTTCGTTTGAGTTCATTAAGCCTTCACGTGCTTTCTCACCATCCTAAATGTTCACATGAAATCAAAAATAAATTAATCAACAGTGGCATTCAAGCAAATTAAATTTGAACTTAATTGCTAAATTCGAACGGTCAAAAATTTTTAGCTAATAGTCCATCAACTAGGCCTACTACAGCGATGTCCAACAAAAATTAATTGGCGAAATATTAATTAATTGGCGAAGATCTTGGCTCCACTGGGGGAAAGTAAATCACGCCGTTTTCCACACAAAAGCCAATTAACCTTTGCGTGGACCTCCGGGGCAAAACGCTCCAGTCTTTCCGAAAATTTTCGGGGCATTCTCATTCTCTTCCTCCCTTCCTACACATCTCCTTCTACTCACCCACCCCATGGCACCTGGGTGATTAATGGCAGTGGTCATTCCTTAGCTGAGTGTGGAGAAGGAGAGGGAGAGGTGGGGCCAGTAGCGCGTAAAATTCATTAAAGGTCAGGCACAGATAGGATGGATGAATGTAATGCCTGTGGAAAATTTTCGCTGTTTTGATGTAATTTTGGCGAGCGGCTCTCTTCTGAAATATGAAGATGGTCTTGGAATGGAAAAGGGTGGTTCTGTGTAGGTGGAGGGGGAGGGGGAAGTAAAGGATTGAACTAGAGTTCTGCTCGAGGCAGAATTTGATAAATGGATAACCACGTCCAATGACAATTCGAAGAATACTAAATTAAATATTTCCCAACAACGGACATTTAAAATTGAGGGGGGTAGGAAATTTTGAATCAGTTCCCAAAACAGAGAAGGAGGCTTTCGAACAAACGAACCGCGTATTCATGACGGTGAATTGGGTGACGGAAACACATTTTAGGTCAGGTGTGGCGGACAATAATTGAAAAGGATTGTTGAGACAGGTTTTCCAAAATTTCTGAAAACTGTCGAAGCGATTAAAATATTTCCACTCGCATGGGAAGTTGGCGCATCCAAAATCCAAATAATTTGTAAATTTCTCAATTTATTCCTCGACAATGAATCGCTGGCATTGAATGGGAAAATGGTTTCATAGTTATATTATCATTTGTAATATCGTCTCCCAATATTCAATTTTGCTTTGAAATCAAAAAAAAATCCCATGAGAAATAAATGAAGATTTGAACTTCACACATCTGGTCAGCTGATGCATCCGAAATTTAAATAATTTGTTAATTTATTTCTTGACTGATTATATTGAAATGTTTCCACTTCACATAAATAGTTTCATGGTCGAATTATAATTTGTAACTAACATCTGCTATTATTTTTAATTTTTACCCTAAATTTATATAAGAAAGTTTTTTCGAGAAATAAATGGAGATGCGAAAATCGCTCTTTCTTGACCTAATACATCCAAAATTCAAATAATTTGCAAAGCTCTCGATTTATTTCTCAACAGATTAAAATGAATCATTTGCATATAATGAAAATGGTTTCATAATTGTATTGTCATTGGTAAATATCATCTGCTATTGTATAATTTTTGCTCTAAATCTAGAAATAAATTTTTCTTGAGGAATTAAATGGAAACTTCTCTTGTCTGATCAGTAATGAAATGTGTAAAATACCCGATTCATTTCTTGACCTTTCGCGGTCAATCGCTTGCATTCAAACGGAAATGGTTTCATGGCTGGTGTGCCGTCTTCTGTCATTCTTCTTTTAAGCTTAAAAGTAATGGGAGGGATAAAGGGAGATTTATATGTTTATGAAATTTCTTTACTCAATAGTCACGTGACATTTCGTGAATCTAGTGTGTAAATTCTCGAATCACATGAAATTTTAAGCAGATTTGAAAGCTCGTTTATACCCTAGTTCTTTAACTGAATTCTTCAAATTTTAAAATAAATATCCTTCATATTTTAAATTTCAAACTTTTTTGAGAATAATTCCTGATTGTTTTCAAATTAAATTATTTGCCTAACTTAAAATTATTTACCTATGCTTTTAAGAATTTTTAAATATGATTCAAAAGTCAAATATAACTATAGGAATAGGGTTGAGGGAAATTGGACGCATTAATCCCGTGAAAAATATTATATTTGCACTTTTGCTTTTTTCAGGCATGTTTAACAATTAAGTATTGCACAGTTTTCGGAGCTCCAGTGGCTGAGTAGCTTCACGCCGCTTCCCGTAAGCTCAGCAAAGTGAAGCATCATTTGCCGCGGGCAGTGGTTGGGAGGGTGACCACGGTGTTCTCTCCTTCACTGGGATGCTGGAGCTCCGTGGGTTGGGGACGCATCCACGTTCATCTGTGACGTACAAAAGTCCTTCCGCTGGTATGGCGTGGATGTGGAGAGGAGGGTGACAGCCTAGGTGTGGCCTCGTCACCTGGCCGTGGTTCAAAATGACGAGGCACCTTACGAAGAGCAAAGTCGTACTTTCACCTACGTGGTGCTCTGATCCAAACGAAAGACGCTCTCTTTTGACTTAATTCGCACAGCCAAATTCATAGCAAGCTTGGCTTGTCCAAGTGTCATAAGCAACAACAACACAATTTTCGGGTGGAGCAGCGCACCCCATATTGCCAGCCTAGCTGGCACACGACAACAACAACAATTTTCGGGTTTCTCTATTTGCGAAGAATTAATTTTGTGACGAAGATTTACGAAGCGTTGGTGTATGAGCAATATCTAATATTAGAAATGTGGGACACGAAAATATTGCCTAAGATTGAGAAGAAAAAAAAGCACACTTGTGAATATCAGAAATACTCATTGAAAATCCGGCGAATTTCCAGAGATTTGTGAAGAGCCTAAGTTATCGTTTAGCTCGTACTCATTCGCTGTTTGACGCTCAAAGACACTCATAAGTATAAGTTCTGAACCATTGAAAGCATCTCCACTCTAGGTGAGAAGGGAACCTGCGAATTGCTGAACTCAAGATTAGTCAGCTGCTAGACCCATTTAGTCATCCATTTGTTATTCCAATTCAATAATTTAGAGTCAATATTCCCATTTAGTATTAATCTATCTAACAGATGCAAGCCGAATTGGTAGCCAAATGGCTTTGGCTTTTAACTTAAAAATTTAGGAATTCAAATCGCTCCTCGGGTTTGTATGCTTTTAGTTATTTGGAAACCACTTCAAACTGTGAGTCCATGCCTCGTGCACAAAAAAAAATTTAAGCGGCAAACCGAATTTCCAGTTGCGGGCTTTTCTTGCAAGACTAGTGTGGCTTTTATTAAACTGTATTTCAACCACAAAAACCTATAAAATATGTCAAAAAGTATTCAGGGTTAATTCTTTTTCGGGGGGCTTTAAGTGATATGAAATGTATAAAAATTCTATCGAGTATGTTATAGACTAAATACATTCAGTAGAATGTCCAATTCCAACAGTTCAATTCCACAGAAATTAAATGAGAAAACTATAACTTATTCATGTATTAAAAATCATCCATTGAGCTATTGTATTAATCGTCGTTTAATATTGTTAGTATTACTGAACATGTACATACGCCACTTAATTTACCCCAAAAAAAGAAGAAAAAAACATTATTTAAATAAAACTGGTGACACATTACTTTTCTTTTTTTTAACATTTCATTCAAAAAGATACTTCGAGGTGATTTTTTTTTAAAAGTAAAGGCTAAACCAAAAAGGATGCCAACGGCATGCTATTAGAAATGATGTTAGCGACAGATATTTGTGTTATATTATTCAAATTATATGAAAAAAAAGAAACCAGATTGAAGAGTTGGCACCGAAAAGGCATAAAAATTAATGTTAGCTGCTGTTGGTCATGGGGATCATAAATTTTTACCCATATTTGTGACAATAAAAGAACCTCACCCAAATGAAGACTATTTAAAACAGTAAATAAATCATGATTTATTAATGACACCATAAAGCACCATAACACAATATCATTTTAATTTAAGAATAATAAGTCAACTAAACTCCCTATATATTACATTTAATACTATACGATATTTTCTAATTTCCCAGGTTTAACTTATCAGTTCACGATTTTCCATTTCAAAACAACTGGCGCATTAAAGAAAGATTTTTTGAAGAAATTTCAAATAATTTTAAAGCATGCATTGGAGATTTTTAAAGTAATATAAGTAGCTGTGTATATCAGAAAGAATTTAATTAGAATTACATGTAATCGTAAACTTACCATGACCTAGTCACTGTTCAGAGTGGAAATCCCACTTTTGAGACATGTTTTTACTTTTTGCATGTAGGTAAAGTTTTCGAGGTTACCTCCATTCTAATATCTTACTATCTGTGATAATTATTATAGGAATTTAAATAGATTATGATTGGTTATTTAACCTGCCTTTTGTGATTGGTTATTTAACGTCAACGTCGTTCAACGTCCTATTTACTTATTACAATTGAAAATAAATTTTATTCACATCATACTGTGTGAATACATTTCTAAATAATGAGGATAAAAGTCTTGTCAATAAGAAATTCTTTTGTTATTTGCTTTAACTACTTCAAAGACTGCCATTGAATCATATAAGTCTTGAATTTCGGTTTGACAAATACTGTCCGAAACACAATTTAAAGCTTCCCGAAGTTCGATTCCTATTGCTTGCCTCTGGCATAAACACGCCGAACAGTTACTGACCATATAGTTTTAATAATATTAAGGTCTGTACTTTTAGAAGGCTATGCAAAACCTGAATATTATTTACTTCAAACGCCGTGTCAATGGATGCTCCATTTTCTTGAAGTATCCAATTTTCTCCACCTAGCTCAGCACCATAGGGAAGAAGCATTGAATTTTGAATTTTAATGTTATCTGTGTGTTTCTGTCTTTCATCCAAAACCACTAGATTGGTCTTTCCAACGTAGACAACAGTTATTCAAACCATTAAACTGCCTCCTCCTACATGCCTGGAACAATAAGCTTCTTCTAGTGTACCTATACAATGCCAATAATTGACAACCTTCTGGGCTATCTAAATTGAAACTTTTTTTCATCAGAAAAAAATAACTGAAGTCCATTCGGAATTCCAAGACTTGTGTTCTTTGACCCACAGTAGACTGTGTTCAATATGCCCTTCGTTCCATTTAAGGTAGTGCTGCCTTTTCTGAAATATGAAAGCATCCGATCTTTTTATTTGGTTGTAAATTGTTCCCTTCTGATTTCCGTACTTAATTTCCGTTATTTTAGTCGCAGAAAAGCTTTGGTTATATATATATATATATATATATATATATATATATATATATATATATATATATATATATATATATATATATATATATATATATATTCTGCTTTAATTCCCTTTCATATATTCTAGACAAAATACTGCTATTATTTATGCAAGTATACTTGAAATTATAATTAGTATTATTATTACACATAATTAATAATAATCGGCATATAAGCATAAATTAATAGTTATATTATTATAAAGTAATGTAACTAATAAAAATAAAACTAATAATTACCTAAATAATAATAACTAATAATAATTAGTGATATTAACTATTATTAATTAGAATATTAGTTATTATTTAGGACAAAATGCAGTTGTTTTTTACATAACTATTCATTTAATTAATAATTGTTATTAGCATATAAGTAATAATTAAAACATAGGCTATAGTTTGTTTCAATGTTTTAATTACAGCATCTTAAATTAATTTAAGTCGTGAGTAACGCTTCTATGAACACATCGGGAGATTGCTATGAGTGCTGCAAGGGCGGGGGGGGGGGCTCTTCATCGCAAAATCGTCCTCTGTGCAGGTAGAGAAGGCATTCAAGCACAATTTTTTCAAAAATTAACCATGATGATTCATTTTTGTGATTTTTAGAGAAACATCATTCGTGCCCCCCTCCCCAGCAGCGATTGGGTCTTTAATTTCTACAGTGCATTTAAATTCAGAAAAAAGGCTTAGCGATTTTTTGTAACAACATTACAGGCCTTCTACACTTCATTCTTTTTGTTACCATTATTTCATGACAGCGTTTTAAACCAAGATAAGTAAACAGTAAATATCGGTATTCTTTAAAATCACAATTTCCCCCAAAAGCTAAATGCACATTTTACACTGGAAATTATATCCTAATTATTTTTAACAAAATAAAGACTAGAGGCATAAGGTAAACCAAAATCTATACTTTTAATGAAATATCACAAATTCAAATCCGCATTTACTTATAGTAAATATCTTTATATTTTCAAATCACAATTTACCCAGGAAGTAAGATAAACATCTTACGCTGGAAGCCATACCTTGCTAATTAATAACCAAAAGATAAACCAAAATATGTACTTTTAAGGGCATGTCAAAAAGGCATATGCATTGGAAACAAGAAATGAAATTTTTTCTTTTTCTAAAACTAAAAAACTAATAAAATGCTTAAAGGAATAACATTCAATGATTAAACCTCATAATATCAAATATATGTTGCAATATCTATTCCGCATTTTCAATCCCAACTGGGGAGTTGAGCACACACAAGGAAACAGTCGGATGCCTATTGAGGGATTCTATTCTTACAGAATCCCACCAAACCGGATCAGAATGCCAAATGATGAAAAAATAAACGTTCCACCAAGACCCCGTAATCGAGCCCAGCCTTCCTGCGAGAAGAACGAGCGACAATTATGCAAATATTTTGCATTGTGCGGCCATCGGCAGGCAGCTATTACCAGTCAAAGAAAATATTTTCGCAAACTTCTGTCCCGGGGGTAGTTCGTTAAATGGGAGATCTGCTAAAGATGCTAATCCTCCCCTCAGTGCTTGGGGGTCTCGGATGCATCGTCCACAATGACACGAACCCGGTGTGTTTGGATAGCTGCCTTTCCCATACTGCACCACGAGAGGACCTTTGATTCGAAGAATGCCGGTTCAATCGGGGAATCCAACTCATGTCCTTAAAAGGAGCGCTTTTGTGGATTCTGTTTCTACGGGATTTAAATATCATATATATCGAATGAAATCACCTGAATATGATTCCTACAGATTTTTGATTGGATCCCAAGATTTTGAGTAAAAATTGTAATTTAATTTTGATGGAGCCGTCGTGCATAATTCTAATTAATTAGTATGATCAGTAATTATATATTGTTAAGGATTATTTCAATAATCTTTAGAAATCTAAAAGTAAATCAATTCAATTATTAATAAATTATATAATTCATTATTAATTATTGTGATTAATAGTTAATTGTGGCTCATTAATGTTTGTGTTTGTGAATATTTTTTGAAAATGAAAATTTTTAAAATTATAAAATAGTCAGTTTTTTAGACTTTTTAAAATATATTCCAGAATATTTTAGATAGAGAATATATATATATATATATATATATATATATATATATATATATATATATATATATATATATATATATATATATATATATATATATATATATATATATATAACTTGCAAACATACTGCCTTTGAAAAATAAAATAAACACATCTTGAAAGTCATTAAGTTTTTATATTTTGCCTGAGAAATAGTCATTATGATTAATAAATAATTATTATGTTTAATACCTGGTTGTTTATTAATATTTTAGATATTAAATATTTGAATATCATTTCTGAATGGCAATTTATGAAAAGTTATAAAATATTCAATTTCAAAGTCATTTTTTTAAATTACACTCCAAAATGTTTTACAATTTTAGAATCAATGACTATAATTAATAGCTTGGATTTGAAGATGAGTTCATTAATTACTTAAAAATCAGTTGTAAGTTGGAGAGTATGAGATAAAGTTTTAAATTAAATGAGTTTAATTAGTTAATGATTTTAAAGTACCGAAATTCATTCAAAAATATGAATTCATTGTAAAAGTTAGATACCACTTGATTACTTTGCATCATTTGTTATTTTATAAAATGTTTACAATGTGAACAAATTTATTATGTTATATACAAAAATAAGTTATGAGTAGTGATATTTTTTAATAAATATTTAAGACTATTTTTACTACCAAAGATATCAGATGAATAAATTTATGAAAATATTTGCGCGATTCTTAATGTGCTTTCAAATTTTAAGCAAAAATATACTTTCAAAAATTTTAAGCTTAATATTACATTAAATTTATAATTTGTAAAAAGTAATTTTCTGTTCAATAATTTTTATGATCGATCAAAATTACTCTCCTGCGATTAACAAATATGAATCTTTCAAATCTAAAGTAATATTTCAAGTATCAGAGCATGCTTTAAAATGTTTTCGATTTTTCAATCATCGCAATTAATTCAGTTTTCACTCTAGAGAATAAAAGAAAACTCACTCTATTTTTTTATTTTTTTAAAATTACTTTAACGTGATTAAGATGAATTATTCTCATAATTAATCTTCAACAATGAATTAATGAATTAGAACATTAATTTATCTTGAAGTCAATTATGATTAAGATGAATTATTACGATCAATAATTATTTGTTGTTTATTTATTATATTCGAATGTTCCTCGTTTGATTCCTGAAAATGAAGTTGCTTATTTTTGGGCGAAGAAAGGTGCAATAAGTCCTTCGGGGGCCTTTCTTCGCACTCAGAGCGAGGTGCTGCTGCGGGCATGAAGCCGAAGGGACTGTTAGGGGGTCGTCCCGAGAAGTGTTGCACTTCTTCGCCCTTTTACGCGCCATGACTGCTTGCTTTTGGAGTTCTTTGTGAAAACAAGATCAAATTTTTAATGATGAACATCTTGACTTATTCCTTGTATACTTATACTTTTATATATTATATATTTAATGAATAATATTATTAATATAATAATATATTATAATATTATAATATTAATAATATTATTTAGTACATAATATTTTATATATAATATTATTAATATACTTGTACTTATAATAAGTTCTGTGTTCAGATGCATTGGATAGCCTGGAAACTATCGACGTCATCGAAACATTTTTGGGTATTTGTAATAAATAAATTCATTATTCGAATATTTTAATAAGAATATATATAAAGTCAAAAGAACATGATTAAAAATTTTCCTAACTTTCACTTTTAGAATAATTTATGTCAAAATAAACTTTAAGACGTCTTGGATATTTTTAACTAGACAAAATAGTAAATTTTTATTCTAATGAGTACAGAATCTTATATTCGATGAATTTTCATTCATGATTAATATTAATCAAGGTAAATAATTACATTCTGTCCATTAAATATTCGAATAATTTAAATAACCAGAACACGATGAGAAATCTACCCACACAACTCCCAACAGTACAATGCTTCAAATGTCAGCATATCCTTTACAATGAATTAGTGATTGTTTTCTTTTCAGTCTGACTAAAAGATAGTTATCATTCCAATAAATTAAATAAAATACTTTCTATTCATTCAGTTTTCATGTATACTGAATATTAATTACTATGTTCAACACAGTCAATTTCTTATTAAATATTAAGTTCTTAAATAAGGGAAAAATAAGAGACAACATCCATACTAATACATTGTGTCATGTTCCAATTATTAAGAATATAAAAATGCTTAAAATGTCAAAATATTCTTCAAAATGTTTTAAATTTTTGTTAATTATTACAAAAAATTAGTTTTCCTTCAAATAAGATGAACAAAATATTTTCTATTTATTCATGCTTTATATACAATGCATATTAATTATTATGATCAACGATTTTATTAAATATTCGAACATTTTAAGTAATCAGATGACGAGGGACAATATACAAATATTTTTTCTCGTGCTTGATTATTGCCATTAGAATAATACCAAAAATGTCAAAATATTTCTTAAAATGTTTGGAATTTTTGTTTAACTAAAACAATAAATTTTATTCCAATGAATAAAAAATACTCTATTCGTTGTATTGTTATTTAAGATCAACAGTTACTTATAGTTTACTTAATTTTTGAATATTTTAAGTATTCAGAATCTGCGAAAAAATATTTATAAATTTTTCAACTTAAGAAAGTAATATTTTAAATATTAAGAATTTTCAACTTAGGGGAATAATATTTAAAATATACTTCAAATAGTTTCGAATTATTTTCAAGTATAAGAAGTTAATTTTCATTTCAAGAAATATCAAAAACCTATTTTTTAATTTATTGAGAAACTATCAACTGAACTTTCAGTTTTAGAAGTGTTTTAAATGTTAAAATACCTTAGAAAATAATTCTCGAGTGGGTGCACGCAACAATAAGCAGGAAATGCGTAATTTTCTGCAGTTAAGAAATGCGCAGTGGGTATTGAATTGCTTCGCAATCCTCATGTTTCGAATGCCTCACTGTTTATTTTTGAGACTTCTTGATTAGATTCTTGAATTAAATTATTTATAAATAAATAATTGAATAATTATATTATATTGATTATTATGTAAAAAATTACACTCTTAAATTTATTAAGTTGGATGAATCAAAGTTTACCGAAAAAGAAATTCATCAATATTTAATTTCTAAACAGTAAGTAATATGCTTTTGTCATAATCTTCTAAGTATGTGATTTTAATATAATTCTCCCGTATGTGTCTGTTAAAAAGAAGAGGCTATCAGATAGATTACTCAGAAAACTATGAAATTTTCTAATCAAGCTAAGGCTGGAAGAAATCAAGCTAAGGCTGGAAATTTATTTGAAGGAATGAAAAAGAAAAATAATTCTAATTTTCACGGTCAAAAGGAGTTTCCTTCATAAATCTCCGACGGGTTCCCTCCTTTTTATACCCCTCAGCCCTTGCTGCTGCCACAATTTTTAAATTTCACAGTCTCTAGAAGGAATTACAAAATGATAAGCACATTTCGTTCCAATACAATTATCAATGCATGTTACACATTTTGAAAAAATACGCTTAGGTATCAACATTTTTTCATTCTGTAAAAAAAAAAAAAATTAATCTCTTTATTATATCTTATTAAGAATTTAAAAAATGTTAGGATCGTACTCTCATAACCTCTGTTCTACTTTTACTTCCAAATGATATTTATGTCAGAAATTTCCAACTAAATCACTATAATATTTTTGACTTCACCTACATAATTGATAAACAAATGAATTCTTCTAATAAAATAATCTTTTGAATAAATAGTAATTCATTTATGAACAAATTTGTGGAACACTAAAAGGAAAAAAAAATCGGTATTAACGTGGGTTGTTCTTATTTGCTTGCACAATATTCTAAAATAATTAAATAGCATCACAATATATTGATGGTAAAAACTAATTCTAAATATTTGATATATATATATATATATATATATATATATATATATATATATATATATATATATATATATATATATATATATATATATATATAATATGCATGTCTATTGTTATTTAACTTTATGCAACTTATTCTGCTCCTTTACAAAACTAACTGGGGAAATAAAATCCAACACACTTAAAATTCAAAAATTTTCAACAAAAAAACCCCATTATAATGACGATTAAATCCAATTGCCGAAAGGAAAAACTTATTCACCAGAAAATCCCTTGTAGGGAAAATATCTGTTCTCACGGCTTCAGCCAGCCGTGGCCAATGGGGATTAACATCTCCCCCGAGTTTTGGAAAAACAAATCTGAGGGATTTGTTCGACCTAAGTGAGCTTAAACGAGCCATGCTTCATTGCCATCGGGGTTGGACCTCCTGTGTCGAGCACCCCTTGTTTATTTAACTTGTATTATAACTGTTGCGCCCATTCTATGCCATATTTATAGAGAGATGATACTTATAAATTTGGATTTTGAATACAGACGCCCATATATATCTTTATAGTTACCAGTTTATATAACAAGCTTTTTTCTTTCCTTCTATACTTGGCTCTCTTGAAGTAAAGAACTTGTTTGGACAGCTTGACATGATCCTTGGATCTGGCTGAAAAGAATGGTTTGAATTCATAACTCAGCGGAGTTTTCTTGAACCAGAAGGAACTTAAAGCGCTTCCATCTCTTTTTAAATATAATAACTGCTGGATTACTCACAACTGCCTCACACTACTTGAGGTTTCAGAATGTTGGCAAGCGCAGTGGAATACGAATCACTGAGATATTCACATATTTTGAAATGAGATTCTTCGATAGTTATTGAAATTTCCAGCTGTTTTTTAAAGAAAATATAGTGAGAATAGTTGTCACACTAGTAATTTTCTGGCACTGAATGATAGCATCAGTGTTTCCATGCTCACACACACACATTTAGTAGTAAATAACATTCTTAGACTAACTCTGGTATTCATTTCATTATATATAATATAATGTAGGAGAAAAATTACTTTTTGTGTAGTGCGCCCATATGGTGCGGGTGACTTCTGATTCTCGCTTAGATTGATTTCAAAATTCATTTTGATTGATTGATTTCACACACATTTTGAATGAATCATACTTAATCTAAAATACTATATGAACTTTCTTTAACAATCAATGCATTTGTGGTTTGCGCTGAAGATTTAAACAGAGACTGCTCAGAAACAAAAATAGCTTATTAAAAATAGCAAGATAATAATTTATATTATTTACCATCCAAAAATTACCGATATGAAAAGTACGAAATAGCAAAGTATCATTTCTTTTTACTTCTCTACAGCATTGTTTCTCAGCAGGATTTACTCCAAAGATCAGTAAAATATTTCAGTACGTTCTCACATACCGGTAAGCTTAGTAATTCAACCCACTGGAACAATTTTTTCACAGAAATAAATCTTAAAGGCAAGAATAATTTTTAAAGAGTAATCAGAGAATTAAAATAATTTTGTAACATCGATATTCAGCGTTGAAGTTATCAGTGATACTCAAGGCAGACAGGAACTGGTGCGCAAACTATGAGAGGTTAAGTACATGGTTTGTAATATCTTCTTCGTCCATCCTATTAACTTCTAAACTAGCAAACTGTTGTTATTGTAATGTAGGTGCTGTTTTAATATCGGTTGTCTGCTGACGACACTCTGGATTTTGGACAGGTAGCTGGATATTTCGCGGACCGGTGGTTGAGAAACACTGCTCTACAGTACATCAAAACAAAAATAACTGCCCTAGTGGATTTGCGGGACATAGACATACGCAATGGAACACCTGGTCTGTACCTTAGGTTATCAGGTAATACATCTGCGTAATACATCCATCACGTAATAAATCTGGTGTGACAGAATTGTCACGAAATTTGATAACAAAATTGAATTTCAATAGGTCTCTAATATTTGAAATTGATAATTTGACAGAAATATAACATGAAAAACAAAACATTTACAAAATTTTCACTATGGGAGATGATATGAGTTAAATATTGCAATAAAATTGTAAAAATAGATAATCCTCACACTCCAAGTAACCTTGGTAAAAATACAAATTAATAATCTTGATGATGGTCATAGCAGTCGATATAAGTAGTTTATAACAAAATATGCAAGCAATATAATTAAGTTTCAGTAGAAGACTATAAAAAAGAGCAAATAACTGGGACAGATTTTCAATAAGTACTAGTAACTCCCTCATGCTTTAACTGTGTCCTTTAATGTAACATCCCAATACCAAAGGACTGCATTGTCTACACGCAGATAGTTAAGATTACATATGCATGAATGGTATCCTATTTAGCATTTGACATTTGCTGTTGGTGATAAACTGTAGAATATTTAAAGTATAACAGATTACAATCTGCTGATTCAGTTAAAATTTTGCAGCAGCTCTGTCTGTGCACTGTAGTTACCACGATTAAGAAAATAATCAAACAAAAACATAATTACAATACAATAAATAATAAAAAGGCTTATAAAAGTGAATAAAATGTATAGCAAAATATTTTACAGACACTCTAACATTACTAGAAATGATAATGAACATATATTGCACTAAAATTGCAAAATAGGGTATTTCTGAAGACTCAAAGCAAACTTGAATATAACCCCCAGTTTTATATGTGGTGGTTATATAGAGGGAAGTGCTATATCACATGACGTACCATATGAAGATTGTATTAGAAAAAGAGCAAATATTTACTAGTATTTAAGTTTAAATATGCATGAATAGTATCTTATTGAACATTTAACATTTACTGTTGGTGATAAACAGTGGAATATTTAAAGTATTACAGATTGCAATCTGCTGATCCAGTTCATATTTTGCAGCAGCTCAGTCTGTGCACTGTAGTTACCATGATTAATAAAATTATTGAACAAAATAAAATTTCAATACAATAAATAATAAAAAAGCTTAAAAATGTGAATAAGATATATAGCAAAATATTTTACAGACACTCTAACATTACTAGAAATAATATTGAAAATATATTGCACTAATATTGCTAAATAGGGTATTTCTGAAGACTCAAAGCAATCTTGAATATTAATTCCCAGTTTTATATACAATGGTTAGATAGAGGAAAGTGTTATATCACATGACGTACCATATGAAGATTGTATTAGAAAAAGAGCAAATATATACAATACACATTGATAGAGTATATACATAAATAAAAATAATTGTGTTATATTACAACGCATTATTTTATCACATAAATAAATAGCATTGTCTGCTCACAAGTTATAATGGTTTACAAGATTTGCGGGACAAGAAGACATCAACATTTTATATTGCATCCGTTACTGCTCCTAACTTCTTAAATATGTCTTCCAATAAAAAGAGAGAAATAAATGTTCTTTAGTTAGATATTGGTTTCAGCAGATGCAGATTGGTTTTGTTACATTAAATAAATCCCAAGAGCTGATTGTTAGATTTTCTACAAGATTCATTTGTCCTTTAGATTTTAGATAAGATAAAAAAAAGAGCAAATTGTAGAATATACTTATTGTAAGAGTGAAGAATGAAAGAGCGTTTCAAACCATGAGTAACACGCGTTGCTTCAGTCAAATTCGGTTGTAAGAAAGCTTTTAAAATGGATTGTGATGGAAAACCTCGGATTACCAGAAATGCATTCGACACCTTCTGGATGTGCCACCACCTGAAATCCTAACCTTAAGTAAGCGAATTCAAATAATGCAGAAAATATGCAGCTTATTGTTGCCAAAATAGGATTAAACAAACCTTACTTATGTACTCTATAAAACCGTAATTCGTAAAAAATGTAGTTCTTTTAATAATGTCAAAGGGATAATGCAGGTGCATCCAGCACTAAAGGCAAGAACAGCAAATCAGAAACATTTTAAGATTCAATCAACAAATGTAAGATGTAAAAATCAACAATTGTAAGATTTTTGACATAAAATGACATTACAAACTGAGCTCGTGATGACTATGTAGAAATAAACCTTAATGCCAAATTGTGGCCGTAACGTCGCATTCACATAACTCACGTAACTCTAGATATAAAAAATCAACAATTGTAAAATTTTCGACATAAAATGACATTACAAACTGTGCTTGTGATGACTATGTAGAAATAAACCTTAACTCTATGCCAAATTGTAGCCGTAACGTCGCATCCACGTAACTCACTGACTCAATTCGGTAGCCTAATACAATTTACTCGAAAGTAATTCGGCTATACTCAGACATTTAATTCCTGTCGATATCATTCACTGTAACCGCAACATTTGGAGATTAATAATGGTTTAAATTAACATTTATTACCGATAATTAAAATCATCTGTCACTAAATTCATTGAAGGGTAATTCAATGCCCGCTTAGTCTTACCTTAATATATAATAAAATTCTCATTAAACTCGTGATTTATTGTTCCAAAATTTTAACTAATTACTTTAGACTTGTTTTAGGTAACATATTCAACTGTATGCACTCTCCGTGGTATAGTGCTGCCCTCTGCTGTAATATTTGGCAGTTACTTTAGAATGCTTCTGAGGCTTAATAAAAATCTCCACTTGAATCTCTTTTCATTATCTGCTCGGCAGTGATTTTGAAACGGATTTCCAAGACAGTCATCATATGCTGCATTGAAATAAATATATATAAGTTGAGAAACTGGCTTATATTTTTGCACAAGATTTTCTTTGATATAATTATATTAAATCAATACCTTTTCTGAAGATGAGTTGGTTAATTTTAAGTTACATTATTAAATCCTTGTCGCAAAGAAGAATGGACTTGCAAAATTTGTTTCAATTTATTAAGCATATTTTAGGCATAATGTTTCTTATAATACATTATTAGAAACGTTAAAGTTCAAAAATTTAAACGCTTATTTTTTTGTTTTGAAATGCACATAGATTTTTTTTAAGGAAAAAATAATTTTGAAACATATTGATTAAAAGAAATCTACTAAAATAGTTAATATTGGGCTTTATACATAATAAATCAGCTATTCAGAATTCAAAGCTGAAAATTTTTCAAGGGATTCAGTGAAAAGAAATTTCTGGAATGATCAGATAGCCGAAAATCGTGTGGAAAAGAAAAGCTTTTTGATTTCATATTGAAAGCAACTGCTGAGATATGGAAGCCAAAATTATGTGCAAGTGATGACAGCTTGGTGTTAATCTTAACTTCGTTTTCATCCCGTCACCGAGGAAATCTAAATGTGCCATTATAATAATTGGATGAAAGTATGCAGATATTTTTTCATCTAATTGAATTAAATTTTGAAACACTTTACCCCACATTCCTGTGAACAAAATTTGTGAACCATGCAATTATAGTTACAACTTTCTCTTTTTTGAATCATAGTGTTAGGCAAAAAATTAAACCTCTTCAAATGTTATACACCTCTGTAGTGTTTATAAGAATGCAGATATGTTACGCTACATTGTTAAATTCCGTATTCTTCATTTCTGTTAAAAGTGTGTAGCTATGAACTGCATTTTTTGGACATTTCTGTATTATACTTTTGTGTTCTATATAAAAACCAAAAATGGCTTTGAGTATAGGAAAATATTTGAGGAAAAAATATAAGTTTCCTTTTTTCAGTACAGTATATTTGAATATGGCAGGAATATAAAATACTAATAATAAGCACCCTTTAATTTTTGTGGCCTAATAACATAAGGCTATGTTGGCACATGTGCAGCATGACGAATTCTGAATTTGGTGATTTTTTTTTCTTTTTGTGGATTTTATATGTATCTGGAAACTAGGTTTCTAATACGTCATTGAGATGGAAACCTATAAAAATTCTATTTTGGCAACTTAAGTATTTACGTCAGCTTCGGCAATATCGCCAAAAAAATTCAGAATATGGAATCCTGGATTATAAGGCATCTCTACCACTATGTTATTACAGTATAATAATATACGGCGGCACAGCTGGCTGAATTGAAATAAATAAAATAAAGGAGAAGATATTAATATTTTAAATTTTTTCTCAGATGGGATTAATTTAATATTTATTCGCTTTTTCAAATTCTCCATCGCGTGCGTTTTACCAAAAACTGCATTATTCATTAATTTAAACAGATACTTATCGTAAGCCGTTTTAGGAAATTTTCTTTTCTCCGTATTGCATTCAACATATTGTTTTAACCATTGAGTTTGGTGAAATTTTAGTATTCTGGGAAATTTAGTTATCCTCATACCCAGATTCAAATATAATTTAAGATTACGATAATAAAGAATGTTGCTCAGGTTCGGTGTTCATTTATAGGTATGCTTATATCAACTGCAAGATCTAAACAATATTGAGACAGCATCGAATGTGTAATTTTCAGCCGCTAAAGGATAGTCATTGTGTTCGATATGGAGGTTTCTGCTTCAATGACAACACCAAACATCGCTTATTTCCATAGGCTTAAAATTTTTCATTTCATCCTCACTTAACCATTCAAAGTCAGACATTGGAAGTGGTTGACTTAACACCCAACCGTGCAAATTACTGGCGTCAAAATATAGGATAAATTTGCTAGATTTTTCAGGGTCAAAATTTGGTAAGTATTTGTTATTTGCCTCACTAAAACTTTTTGAAGTAACACTGATGCCTCTTCTGATTTCCTTTTCAATACATAATACATATCTGGACCAGTTAAATACATATCTAGAAGATATACATATCTGTACATACATAGAAATAAATACATATCTGGACCAGTTAAAAGTTCTAAAGTGATGGAAGTTTTCTTTAGTGCGGCATTCCAAGCAAATGAAGGCAGTGTAATTGACTGGGCGAGATCTAAATCATAATAATGGAGACGTAACTTTCTAAAATTGCCAATTCTTACCATTATTGCCAATTATTTTGTATGCATATCCGCAAGGATAGTGATGGGATAAGATATTTACATGTGATATTAATAAGGAATTTTCACAATTATTAGTCTTGACTATGAGTGATTCGAAATATGCGAAGATAACAAAAGAAACACGCATTTGCATAAAATTACTTTTAAAGCGACACCATTTGTTATCATTATTAGGGTATATGGTTTATATTTTTGACAAATTTTAGCTCGTTTCTATAAAATAATATTAGAAGAAAATCGTTGTAAACAAAAGTTACAGTCATAACTTTTACCTTTGTGCTTAGTTAAATGATTTAAAAGACTACTCATGCTTTTAATATAACAATAATGACTCTGAGTTTCGTTACTCATTAACAATAAATTAATGTATCTTTAGAAATTAAACTTACTTATGTACCAGGGGAATATCTCTTTTTTTATCGTAACCAAATACATTTACATTAACTTTATTATTTTTTTCAAATATTTTTACTTGATTTATTTGGATAGGAAAATTAATACCTTGGATATTATAACTTTATTTTCATGCTCGATATATTTAGTAACTCGATCAGAGTTATCATTAACGGGGAATAAACCTGCTAAAATAGACCATAAAAAACACTTATTATCAGAATTCTTCACATTTATAACTGCATGCTTTAAAGCTAATTCTTTAGGCAGAGGAAAATAGCTAGAGGGTGATAAAGATGAATATGTTTCAATATTTAAATCTAATTCGTTAATTTCATCAAGAATCCAACCACTTCCACGTCCATCAAAATAATCAAATGCAGATGAAATTTTTGCTAATCTCTTATCAATATTTGAATCTAAGTCTTCCCCAGAGAGATTTGTGAGGCAACTACTTCTAAAATAACTTGAACAGGTTTGGATTTCTGTTTCTGACAAATATCTCTTACAACCACATTTGAGACTCTTGTACCATTTAATGCTATGCTTCACAGTAATTTCTCTTTCCAAAATATTTTTAAGTTCTTTCCAATGGGTAATGAAAAATGAAGGTAAATCTTTTTCATCACCAGTGATTTTATAAATCGTTGCTGTATTATTTAAAGCAAGATGACAAGGATTTGCATCATTTGAAGTTTGCATGCAAGATGGGGTGGAAGATTCACTCTTCTTTTTATTCACATCGTCTACTAATGATGATTTTCGATTTGATCTTGGGTTGTCATTGTGAACGACACGTTCATGTCTTTTACCACTGCTTACTCGAGTAAAAGTTGCCGGTTCAGAGTGTAACCATGACAGGCCACATCTATCGGGATGTCATTCTGGAACAACATGTACGTTTGTTTCGGGGCGCCATGGGTGCAGAATTTCTATTTATGGATGACTACGCCCCTCCTCATCGTGCAAACATTGTAGTCGAATGCCTTCAATCGGAGAATATCACCCGTATGGACTGGCCAGTATACTCACCGAACTTGAATCCAATAGAGCACGTGTGGGACATGCTTGTCCAACGAATTGCAGCCCGTTAACCCCTTCCCACATGTCTACCGGAATTTCAGAGAGCATTGCTTGATGTGAGTGGTGTAATATTCCCCAAGATCATATCCATAATTTGATACTCAGCATGCCTAGGCGTTGGTTTTTGTAAATAGGTTCTTTTTTGAAATTTGCTCCAGGGAGTAAAAATCGCAATTTTTATTAATGGTATTAAACATATATCATCTTTTTTGCTCTTTACCTTTTGTTTAATACATAGAATTTTCATATAAGTCACATTTGTTTTGCTTTTGTCTCTTTCTTTGCCTGAACTTGTATTATCATTAATTTATGGACACGAGTGTACTTCTGAAATGTATTACTCACTTTAGAAACTTATAAATTCAGAAATTTAAGAGACAAAAATCAAATATATGTGTGAAAGCAATAATAGAAATTGTTAAACAGAAAAATTCAAATAAAAGTATAGAAAAAAATCTATTTTTGAGAGTAAACTTGCAACATACAGTAGTTATAATATTTTTACATGAGTTTATAATATACCATTTTCTATAGTGCAGAAGTGAAATAATCTTTAATTAGTAGATTCATATTATAAATTTCCTTGTTCACACATTTAGATGGAAAGATATGCTGTTCGGGTGAACATTTAGTAGTAATTATCGTTAGACTTAATGTGATTTTAAAAAATCCTTTGAACATATATGTTTTTTAAAAATGATATTGTTTGTATTAATTTATAAATCATACAGAAATTTACTTCTCAATTTTTAAAAAGGATTCGAAGCTAATTAACTCAAACATTAATAAGAGAATAAGATAACAAACCTTCACATATAAAAAGTTGCTTTCTAAAGATGTAACTCATTGAACCTTCTGATCCAAAAATGAGAAAAAATAATGGAGGAAAGAATTCAAGTAGCTATGGAAAGAAGGAAACGAAATAGGTTACAGTTGCCGAATTATCCAGCATGCCAAATTCTGCATTTTTTTTTTTTTTTTTGGCAGAGTAGAAATGTTGTAAAGATGTAGTATTACGACATCTCGCAATGATGTAGGTTGCCAAAATAGAATTTTCTGCATAATTCTGATAGGTCTCCATATCTATAACGTAATAAAAAAACAGGTTCCCCGTTTATTAAAACAAATTCGCCAAAAAAAATCACCAAATGCAGAATTTGTCATGCTGGATTATATAGCATCTGTGTCCAAAACAGGACTTTTTACAATCAAACTGAAAATGGTCATTTAAATAGTTTTGTTTCTGACCGATAGATGACACTCCTCATCTTCTGGTGCTACTGAGAGAAATAAAAGAAACTAAAAAGGTATAAGAAAAAAGCCAGCGATAGAAACATTTCTTTGTTTATGAGGCAGATATTTTAGAGAATTAGCATTTTATGTTGTTAATTTAACATTAATAATAAGTCGATTGCAAAATATAAAACATATATATTTATGATCGTAGCTTTATTATCAATGTTTTTTAACAACTAAATTTTTGTCACAAAAACGCAGACAAAATTACCGTTACTATGACAGCTATTGTTACTTAGGCAACTACTGTTGCCATTCCTTACTTTCATAGGCTTACATCAGTGACAAACAGCTCTCAAGTTTTCAGAGTTTTGTCCTGTTAACTAACAGTTATCAGAATAATCTCTCTCACAATATTAAACATCTCTTGCACAGTACGAAAAACATTTTTTGGAGGATGAAACTTTTGGGTATTGTGAAGGAGGACGTTAGGTTTTGTCATCTTTTCTAATTCAGTGATCGGACGAGAACCGGTATTTTCCTCAGCCTTTTAAATTCAGAAGTTTTCCCCCCAAAAGATTAAAAAACCATTCAGCGCAAAGGACCGACTTCTACATATAATCTTCTAAATGTTCCAAAAACAGACAGATATTCTTGAGTGTTCGTAAAAATATTCTTTGTACAAGCTCGAAGATATGCAAGTATTTTTCTGTCTTGCTTAAAGCTTTGCTTGCTGGTTCTGTTGTGCTTGTTTCGATTTAAATTCTGGAGCGATGGTATTTTGGAACAAGACTTACAGTGTACAATAATACTGTAATTTCCTTACATATGGGCACGTAACTTTCTTTAAAGAGAAATGAAACGTTTAAGAAGTTCACGCTCAAGCTACACCAGAGGTAATTAATGAAATGAGTATATTTGAATTTCTAGACTGAGTAATAAGTTTTCCCTCCATCTAAAGCAGCCATTCTACAATTACATCTAAATTAAAGATAGTGAACTTGGTCTCTACTAGTCACTAGCCAACGTTCTCGCTCGGAAATAGTATGGTATATTCCCCGTTGGCGACCTTTTCGACTTTTTTTCGCCGCCAAGTAATTTTAACGCGGTTTCCACTTAATATAAACAGTATCTGTGACACAAAAATGATGTAAAATACGAGAAAAATTCAAACCTGGTAACAAAAAAAAATCAAAAAAATTAAAAAAAATTCAAATTGGCAACACCAAAGGAAAAACCGGAAACACTATAATCAAAACAAAGTTGAATGAATAATCAAAACATAACATAACTATAATCAAAACAAAGTTGTAAAAGGAATGAAGATTTGGCGAGAAATCATATATATCATACTTATACCTTACGCCCACATGATGGATGGAGCAAACAAACATCACTTTATTTTGTGTAACAGATGAGCAAATTTTATTATTAACATTGGGAGTTTAATATAAAAGAGTTTACCCAAATACATATCGGATCCCCAAATCTTGGTGAAGAAAAATATTGCCAAAATTTCATTTATTACGTATATTGCTTTTGTATTTTGTCCGAGTTTATCCAATGGAACAATTATTTTTGTTTTACGGAATCCTTGGCAATAGAAGTAGAGCATACTTTATTTACTCAGAAATCTTAATCTGGTTACCAAGGATGTCACTCTTGAGATTATTCCTTTCCTCCGTTGCACCCACATCGGCAATCATCAAAGCACCGCTTTAGTTTTGCATTCACATAATCTAATAACGCGCACACATAATAAACAACTATATATATACATATATATATACATATATATATATATGTATGTATGTATGTATATATATATATATATATATATATATATATATATATATATATATATATATATATATATATATATATATATGTATGTATATGTATGTATGTATGTATATATATATATATATATATATATATATATATATATATATATATATATATATATATATATATATATATATATATATATATATATATATATGTATGTATGTATGTATGTATACCTATATATATATATCTCTGTGTGTGTGTGTGTGTGTGTGTGTGTGTGTGTGTGTGTGTGTGTGTGTGTGTGTGTGTGTGTGTGTGTGTGTGTGTGTGTGTGTGTGTGTGTGTGTGAGAGAGAGATGAACACTGTATTACAGCTACTACAGCTACAGTTTTGTAACCTTCTCCGTTGCCTGCTTCCCTCTGAAAAGGCCCGCCTCCGAATGACGTCACCCAGGCATCACTCCCTCAAATGCATATTATTATCAATATATTACCCAGTTTTATATCATAGGAAATATTCTCATAATATCTCGAAATACTCCCATTTCTCATTTAATAACTAATGCAATATAAACATAAAGCAAGCATTTAATTTAAGTAATAGAATTTAAGGAATTTTAATCACATCGTTATAGCTTTGCATTCTGTTTATTTTCAGAGGTGAAAAAATTTTTGAAACCCCAAAAAAAGTGTTAAAAATTTTTTTATTTATTATGTGTCTTTCAAAAAATATTTCAATATATCATTTATTTCATTTTTTTTTAATATATAAAAAACCCTCATCTCTAATCTATAAAAGTTAAACTTAATTAAACTATAAAAAATATATCTAGAAAAGAAGACATATAAAATAAATTAGCAGTAAAGATATAATTAACTCAAAAATTTAATAATTGAAAAATTCCGTCCTATCTTTCTTTACTTTAAAATCTCATAAAAATATTTAAAATAGTGCTGCCATCTGTTAAGAAAATTTATTTCTATATTTGATTGTATAACTATAGTGCTGCCATCTGTATATTATTTTATAATACCTTTTCATCTGTTTGTTTAAAAATAATTATTAATTATAGGGAATTTATAAATTATAAGGAATAATATAATACCCCAAAGGAGAAATTACAATTCTCATCTCAAAAGGAATTCGAAGCAAATGAACTGATATAATTTATCATCATAAATTAAAATATTTATATCAAAATGTGAAAATGATTACTGACAATAGTTCCATGCAAATTACACATTATAAATTCACAGTTTAGATTTCTAAGCATTCACACACAGGAATGCATTATTATATTTTTTGTTTTACATAAAATAATTTACATGAAAAATATTTTAATACTATTTTAATTATGTTGATAATTTGTTTGTCATATATTTAAAGGCTTATATTTATTTTTATTTAAAGACTTATAGTTATCATAAAAAATTATCTCAAATATATTTATTTAAAAAATACAATTATATTATATTCAAAACAATGATGTGTCAATCAATGAGTTTGATTAAATTTAGATTATGAAATATACACTATGCAGAATATGTACACTATGAACACTAATATATACACTATGTATGAAATATACACTATGTAGAAATATACAAATAGATTATGAAATATATATATATGTGCCCATATGGTACGGTTGGTTTCTGATTCTCGCTTAGATTGATTTTAATATTCCTTTATATCTTAAAAAATGCCCAATGGATATACAAATAAATGGTTTCATTTAGTAGTAGATAACATTCCTAGACTAACTGTGGTATTCATTTTATTATATAAAATATAATTTAGGAGAATAATGAGTTTTTGTGCAATGCGCCCATATGGTATGGGTGACTTCTGATTCTCTCTTAGATATTTCTATATTCCCGCATATCTTAAGAAATGCCCAATGGATATACAAATAAATGGTTTCATTTAGTAGTAAATTACATTCCTAGACTAACTGTTGTATTCATTTTATTACATAAAATATAATTTCAGGGAATAATGAGTTTTTGTGTAGTGCGCCCATATTGTGCGGGTAACTTATTCTCGCTTAGACTGATTTTAAAATTCCAGTATATCTCAAGAAATGCCCAATTGATATACAAATAAATGAATTCATTTAGTAGTAAATTAAATTCCTAGACTAACTGTGGTATTCACTTTATTATATGAAATATGATTTAGGAGAAAAACAAGTTTTTGTGTAGTATGCCCAAATGGTGCGGGTGACTTCTGATTCTCCATTAGATTGATTTTTATATTCCCATATATCTTTAAAAAAAACCATATGTATATACAAATAAATGGTTTCATTTAGTTGTAAATAACATTCCTAGACAAACTGTGTGGTATTCATTTTATTATACCACAAAATATAAATTTTCTCCTAAAATATTATTTAGAAAAAAATGAGTTTATGTGTAGTTTGCGCATATGGTGCGGGTGACTTCTGATTCTCGCTTAGATTGATTTCAAAATTTCCGTATATCTCAAGAAATGTCCAATGGAAATACAAATAAATGGTTTCATTTAGTTGTAAATTACAATCCTAGACAAACTGTGTTATTAATTTTATTTTATGAAATATAATGCAGGAGAAAAATGAGTTTTTGTTTAGAGCACCCATATGGAGCGGGTGACTTCTAATTCTCGCTTAGACTGATTTCTAATTTCCCGTATGTTTCAAGAAATGCCCATTGAATACACAAATAAATGGTTTCATTCAGTAATAAATTACTTTCCTAGACTAACTGTGGCAATTATGTTATTATAAAAAATAAAATTTATGAGAATAACGAGGATTTGTGCAGTGCGCCCTTATGGTACGGGTGACTTCTGATTCTCATTTAGACTAATTTCAAAATTCCCGTATATCTCAAGAAATGCCCAATGGATATACAAATAAATTAATTCCTTTAGTAGTAAATTAACTTCCTAGACTAACTGTGAATTCATTTTATTATATAAAATAAAATTTAGGAGAATAATGAGTTTTTGCTCATTGCGCCCATATGGTGCGGGTGACTTCTGATTATTGCTTAGATTGATTTCTATATTCCCGTATATCTTAAGAAATGGCCAATGGATATACAAATAAATGGTTTCATTTAGTAGTAAATTATATTTCTAGTCTAACTGTTGTATTCATTTTATTACATAAAATATAATTTCAGAGAATAATGAGTTTTTGTAAAGTGTACCTATATGGTGCGGGTAACTTATTATTCTCACTTAGATTGATTTTAAAATTCCAGTATATCTCAAGAAATGCAAATTGGATATACAAATAAATAATTTCATTCAGTAATAAATTACTTTCCTAGACTAACTGTGGCAATTATGTTATTATAAAAAATAAAATTTATGAGAATAACGAGGATTTGTGCAGTGCGCCCGTATGGTACGGGTGACTTCTGATTCTCACTTAGACTAATTTCAAAATTCCCGTATATCTCAAGAAATGCCCAATGGATATACAAATAAATTAATTCCTTTAGTAGTAAATTAACTTCCTAGAGTAACTGTGAATTCATTTTATTATATAAAATAAAATTTAGGAGAATAATGAATTTTTGCTCATTGCGCTCATATGGTATGGGTGACTTCTGATTCTCGCTTAGATTGATTTCAGAATTCCCGTATATATCAAGAAATGCCCATTGGATACACAAATAAATGGTATCATTTGGTATTAAATTACATTCCTAAACTAAATGTAATATTTTTTTTAATTTATAAAATATAATTTAAGAGAAAAATTAGTTTTTGTGCGGTGCGCCGATATGGTATGGCTGACTTTTATTCTCGCTTAGACTGATTTCCAAATTCCCTAATATCTCAAGAAATGCCCATTGGATATACAAATAAATGATTTCATTTAGTAGTAAATTAACTTCCTTGACTTACTGTGGTGTCACTTTATTTCATGAAATATAATTTTGGAGAAAAACGAGTTTTTGTATAGTTGGCCCATATGGTGCAGTTGACTTCTGATTTTCGCTTAGATTCATTTCAAAATTCCCGTATATCTTCAGAAATACCCAATGGATACACAAATAAATGGCTTATATAGTAGTAAATTACATTCCTAGACTAACTGTAAACCCCAGTAAAACCACTTCCAACTTTTGAACCTTCATGTTTTTTTAGGTAGTTAAATTTAATTGAACTCGATTGTGTAGTATATAACCTCTTCCTTATCAATCTTTCACTGACAATGGGGTGATTGCATCCGGTATCAACAAAAAAAAACAGATAATATTATTTGAATGAACCAATAATATTTTAAAACTTAAGCAAACAAGTTTTCAAGTTCCACTGATCCAAGTTGTCTCATTATCAGAAACATTCCTCGTCTACTAAGTGCCAGGGATTGTGTGGAAATCGTGTGATAATATCTTCAGCTAAAATGAAAGTTTGACAAGTTTGACAAGTGAAAAAATAACACTCGAAAAGGAAACTCTTAGAATAAAAAATAAATACTTTCATTTACGTTCTTTACAATAGCAACACTTGAGATAATTGTAACAAAGTAAATTGTCGTCTGGTCTAATTGATTTTTTGCTTTGGAACGTGATTGTACTGATAGACTTTTAATTTTCTATTAGAATGTTTATATTTCATGAGATTTAAGTAAAGTTACATAAATTATTCACTTTTTATGTTACAAAGTTTTGTTTAAGTCATTTAGTTTAAAAATTTTTACAATCTGCGATACTGATGAAATCACTAATACTCAAAAAACTCAACGTAAACAATAAATGAATGCTACGATTGAAAGGCATAAGAACAATATTTTCCTCTTTAGATAGAAAAGGTTCTAGACATATATGTTATCTGCTGCAAAACAAAAGATTATTCCATTTTATTTACCAAGAGTTGAGAATCAATGTGATTTAACACCTACACATACATATGTCATGCGTTCTCGTATTAAAACAATGGAAAATAGATCAGCACTAAGGCAGCTCGTCCCTTTAGAAAGAAATTAAGTGAGAAAGTGTTTGGTTCGGATCTCAGTAAGAAAATGCACAAGCCGCGCCTACAAAGAAGTGTGATGATTGGCTGATATATTTTATAAAATTAATATAATTTGTAAAGCATTTTGATGGATTAGTTTCCCTTCCCAATTTCAAGTGTTACCTAAGGAAATGTGATGAGTCATCACACAGAGCTAGGGACACCTGAGAGTTGACAACAAATTCTAGTTGTTTTAAAAATACGGGAAAAGGAAAGGGTTCTCGGTATTGGAGTTGACAATTCATTCCATACGTATTTTCATCTAGAGTAAAAATTTAAAAAAAAAATCATAGTTCACATGGAATACTTTTAAGCTATTACCAAACCATTGTATTTTTTTATGGAAAAACTATGAATGAGACTTGATAAATGAAAATAATATTTTGTTTCTTATGCAAGGTTGTAAAAATTTTGCAAATATTATTTTATATTAATTTTCCAAAACAGTATTATTTACCAAAATCAGAAACATTAGGATCATTAATACAATTTCACATTGATCCCTTTTTGATCATAAGGAATTCACGTGATCCAGAGAGAACGGTATGTGAGTTGTAGCTGAAGATATGCAGCATCATTCCTGTGATCACATGTGTATGTAGTGGAAAGACTGCTGACATACGTGTATTTGACAGTGGGCAGTCTTTGACTGACCATGACCAAAGACGTAGAAGGAAACTACCTGCTGGCCAAACACTCAGAATAAGTATGTTCGAAACTGGCTACTTCTTGCTGTCCACTGTTTGGGAGCAATCATTATGAATTAAGTGAACGCATGATGGGAAGATGAATAGCAGATATCCCGAAGTTGAACATCTACAAATCATTAATGACACAGGAATATTTTGGCTCTTCAATGACATATTTTAATGATCAGTACTATCAAACAAAAATATTAGCCATCCCAAGACAGAAATTCCAATATAAACTGAGTGACCAATGGGTGAGATTCTTCCTAATTATACAAAGAGTTATCATAATTATGCAAATGCTAATGATACATAAAATAATTGATAAATTTATTATAAAAATATATATCATATATTTTTATTCTATATTTTTTTAAAATTTAATTCCCAGGAAATAATTTATATTTTCACTTTGGAATTATGAGTCAATGTTTACCATTAATACAGAATGGTAATTTCTCATGATGAAGCAATTAAGTACAAAATTATGGATTGAAGGAAGGAAAGTATATGTCGAGCGTTGGAGCAAGTGAAGTTATAAATGAAGGGACTGTTCAAGAAGCTGAAGTCAGGTCTCTAGTATTGATATAAAAATGAAAAGTACCCAAAATGGAGACTTTTTCATTTAAGTTTTTAATAAATCTCTTTAATTGTGTCTATAAATAACAAAACATACGCAACCAAAATAAATATTTTGTAAAGTGTGTTTTGTGACTTAAGTTATAATTCAATCAATGTAATCGACCCGTGGGTCTGTTGTCATTGATTTTTCTTATTTGCATATGCATTTAGACTTAACAGCTATTTCAGAAAATACAGTCTAACTCCTCTGATTAGTTTATTATTTATTTATCATTTTATAGAAATTGTTTGGGTAAAGAATTATGTAAATGAATATTGGGAATATATTTCAGAGTGTTTTACGTTATAGTCTCATTATAAGATAAAACCAATGAATTACCTCAAACTCCCCACAACAAGAATATAAAATAACTATTTCACAGGAAAATAGGATTAATTAGGATGAAACTGACTACCCCATGCTTTTACGAGATAGTTTCTCTCGTAATTTTGTCAAATAATAATCAATGATTTGTAGTTATGAGTTAATTTGAAACAGTCGTAACAGCAGTATTCGTATTCACATATAGTGCATATAACTCTATTACCATTTCTATTTAAATGATTTTCTTAGATTAAATACACTGCTCAAAACAATTAAAGGATATTGCGGTTTTAGGTGGATCTTGTGACTGGGAAACTTTTTAGTTGATTGATACGTGGTCGACAGACGTAGTAGGTTATATGAGAATAAATTACACATGTTTGGTAGAAAAAAATTAATTTTATTGCGCATTTGAGTACAAAAGAAAAAAAACACAATTTGTGCATATGAGAAAAAAAGAATAAGAAAAGATATTGTCTTCAAAGAAAGTCATTTTCAGCAGGGGTATGGTTTCCACGGACGGCCAGCAACGTTGAACACCTTTGAGGTATGGAGTCAATGAGGCTATTAACCACAAGTTGGGGTATTCTGTCCCACTCTTCCAGAAGAGCTCTTTCCAGTTCTTGGAGAGTTTGTGGGTGTGGTTGGTGGCCAGCAACTCGTCTTCCTAGAGCGTCCCAAACGTGCTCTATTGGATTCATGTCTGGAGAACAAGCTGGCTATTCTATTTGTACGATTCCTTCCTTGAAAAGGAAGTTCACCACCAGGTTAGCACGATGCGGCCTGCAGTTATCGTCCATTTAAATGAAGTCATCTCCGATTGCTGCAGCGTAAGGGACAACAATAGGTCTGAGGATCTCATCCCTATATCGGCGATCAGTCAAAGGTCCATCTCGAATGATATAGAGGTCTGCGCGCCCGTCAATGGAGATGCCATCATACACCAACACTCCTCCATCGCCAAATCTGACACTTTCGTGCACGAACGCTGGATAATTCCTACTGCAACGGTCCCTCCAGATGAAAATACGCCTATTATCAAGATGAACAAAAAAACGGGACTCGTTAGAAAAAAGAACATTGCTCCACATTTCTCCTCCATTTCACATGCTCTGTTGCCCATTCCCTGAGGTCGCGACGATGCTTTCATGTTAGTTTAACACATACCATAGGTCGGTGAGCATACAGACCTACACCTGGAGCCAGTTTCGGACAGTCTGAGTTGAAACCGTGGTGTCAGTAGCCGAGCGAAGGTGTTGTTTGAGAAGAGTAGCGTTCATATTTCGGTGTGTCCGAGCCGTTAACACTAAATAACGATCTTCATTGGGCGTTTTTGCCCGTCTACGACCTTGCCCTGGTCTTCGGCCTGCACTTCCAATCTCAAAAAATGGTTCCAGATCCTGGAAATCACACTTTGTAACACTCCAATGGCTTGCGCTACTCTGGCTTGAGTTTGGCCCCCTTCTAACCTACCAACAACTCTCCAAGCTTCAGAATCGGTTAAATGACTTCGCTGAGACATCGTACTCATCGAAACAAAGCAGTCACTGAATACCGATCATTCTTGTATTCATTGTCTTTTATTCAGTTGAAAGTCAAATTTCATTCACTGCCACTGAAGTGACGTTTTTGACGTCGAACTCAAAATTAGCATAATCCACAGTTTGAAAATAAGAAAAATTTTCATTTGTGATTCTCTTCTTCCATTTTCAGCAAAAGAAATTTCGTTTATATCTTTATTTTATGTAAAACTTACAATATCCCTTAAATGTTTTGAGCAGTGTATTAAAGTTACGTAGAAAAAATATAAAGTATTAAATAATTATTAAGTATATTAATAGTTAAAAAACTACCATCACAGAAAACTTAGATATAAAAAATTCTGATTGAAATTTGAATAAGAGAATTTGAATTTAAATAATAATGCAGTATTTTATTCAATTTTTCATGATTTAAACTTACCAGAAAAATAGCTCATACATGTGGCTAAAAATACCTATGTTATAATTTTGAATTCAATAACGATTATCATTGAAAGGAGGGATACAATCTTGTTAAAAAGAATAACCAAAAGAAAATGAGATAATATAGTGAAAAGATTTATACTTTACTTTTTTCAGTCCTTGTATAATTTTTTTTGCGTAACATGTCAAGCAAAACTATTACAATTATTATTAAAGAAATATTTAAATTCAAATATTAATTAATTTTCTTTATTGCGAACAAAATTAAATCCCAAGAAAAATTGAAGCAAAACGTTATAAAAATGAAAATTAATGGATCTCGAAAATTTAAAAATACGAAGTTCTTAATCGTCTTCGTCACAAAAGAGTAAGCCGGCTTAAAATGGCGCTAATCCTGATTCACTGGAATAGAAAATTAATCCTTTTACAAAAAGCTATCATTCAAAGTTTTCACAATCATTAAAGATGCATCAAAGTCTTTTTCATAAGACAATATCTTAGCTGAAGTCTCACCTTTCCGAAGGATGTTATAGTGCCAAAATATCAGTTTACTTTAAACTTTTTGGCTTAATCTGTCATTTTCACGATGATATTTTACGCCTATAAGAGCTTACTAAATCGGAATCTACTATTTAAAATCAAATATGAGCTTTTGCAATGATCAAAATCTTTAAGTGTCAAACTGAGCTTGAAAGTGCTGATAATTTAAGAAATAGTTTAGGCTAGGTTGTTAAGATACCCTTCCGAATGTCTATTTCTGCCTACCATGCCTACCAGATAACATTTTGATCCACGTTACAAGCCCTAAACAGTTTTGCACAATTAACCCATCATGGCGAATGTTTCTTTATAAATGATACTACATCTAAATAGTACTCATTTAAATTATTATGTAAATGATTTTTTTTAAATATTTGTTATCCTTCCTAACTGTTGACTAAATTTTTGATAACTCACTGTAACCGCTTTGAAGAAACACGTTGTTTATATCGCTTTGTTTACACTCATCGGATTTGAACATCGATTGATGATTTAGATTTTTTACCATAGACATGTCAGAAAATATTTTTACTTTTGACATATCGAGTGATTTAAATCTCAAAAGCAATTTTATTTTAAAATGTCAAGGTTCCGAAGCGAAAGTTTATGAAGGTAAATTTCTAGGAAAACCGGCGATTTTCAAAGAACGGTTCGTTAAAAAGTACCGCCACAGTGAGCTGGATAAACTGTTGACAACAGAACGAATTCGAGCGGAAGTGAGAGCTTTAAATCGATGCATAGAATTCGACATTAAATGCCCCGTTGTGTATTTCGCTGATCTACAAGCTCGCTGTATTATTCTGCAAAAAATAACCGATTCCACCACAGTCAAAGAATACTTGAAATTAATACAAGTAGAACATGGTGTAGAAGGCATTAACATGCTAACGCCTTTAGCTCGTAAAATCGGTGAAGGTATTGCCAAAATGCATAAAAATGAATTGGTTCATGGTGATCTTACAACCTCAAATTTACTATTAAAAGTAGAACAGTTGAATAACATTTCAACAGATTCAGATTTTGATGTGTATTTTATAGATTTCGGTTTATCGAAACGCGATGTTGCTTTAGAAGACAAGGCGGTCGATTAGTATGTTCTGGAACGTGCCATATCTAGTTCACATCCTAACTCTGAAAGATTCTATTCTGTCATTTTAGAACAGTATTTGAAAACTGTTGGTAAACAATCACGTGCTATTGCAGACAAATTAGAAGAGGTTCGCCAAAGAGGAAGGAAAAGATCAATGGTTGGATAATATGTATTTATAAAACAATATATGTATTTTAACTAAATAATAAATGTTGTGTTTATTTTTTGTTTAATTTTTTGTATGAAATCTTTTTATAAATGTGTTTATATTTAATTTATTATTTTATTAGCCTAGCCAGTTGAACAAAATATCTGCATTTCATAAGGAATTAAAATAAGACAGGGTTTTTACATTAAGTGTAATAAGATGTGTCGATAAAATTTATTTTTTTAAGCCAGTTAAATTTTTGTTCTAAGATAAATCGATTTAAAAAAATTTTCCCAATGCCCAGCTGCCCGTAGTAATTTATTTCTGTTCAATGTTACAAGGGGCAAAGGTGATAGTAACTTATGCAGCAGAGCACCCAGTGGGTATGCCATCTTCGCTCTGAAAGTGAAAAGATGAAGAAACGCACACATAGTGCATGGTAGCTAGAACATCCATCCCTGAACTAAGATTTGAACTTGGGAGCTTCTGCTTCGAGTTTAATGATGCTAACTACTCCACTATAAATTGGTGTTTGAAAATAACTTTAAGTAATAAAATTATCATCAGAATGTGTGATAATATGCCATGATAGAAAATATACATTTGACAGCTTACTGGATAAAAATATTTGTAAGTATTATATTAGGCATTGAATCTTAGAAATCTATCTCTAACAAAATATTCTCAGAAATACTTACTTTTCCATTACAGATGGATTTTTGTTATTTATGTACAAGAAGAATTAATGCATAGCAAATGATAGTAAATTTGGTTCCAAGATTGATGGAAAATTGTCCGAATTAAACATAATATATTTGTAATTCAACAGTTTGGAGTTAATTTAACTTATTTAGACATCAAAGTGTACCTATGAACAATGGTTAAATCAACTCTGAAGTTCATTTCAATTTTGTGTTTTCAAAATTTAAATAATTCAATTTGAATCTTGTATTTATTTACTCTTAAATTTCTTTGTACGTGAGTTTTTGAGAAATGGGCTATTATATATTAATGAATTTTATTTCTAATTTTTATGAAATAGATTAAAAAATTTAAAAATTTTTAAGATTAATAAAACTATATTACTTTAGAAAAAACCTAAAGAAGTTTGTTATTCAAGAATTTATATTATATTAACAATGATGTAATATAAATGATTTTGATTTTTTGTGATGTTTAGTATACATGCATATTCTTTACTTTTTTTAAAATTCATTTTTTTTATTCTGATCTCTTTTCTGATTACATAAAATTTTAAAATTGTAGTTATATTGTAATTAAGAATTTTCTTTAATCAAATTTAAATTATATTTAGATTATATGCTATTTACTGTTAGTAAATATTTTATAATTTTATAGTTGTCTTGACACAATGTGAAAGTATGTGATGTTCATAAAAAAATTAGTTTGTTACATCTTATGCATTGTCTGATAAGTTTTATTACTCGATATTGATTTTGTTCGATATGTATTATGCTATCTATCATAATAAATATCAGATAATAACTACAAAATTATTTTATGTTAACAAAAAGTTTAAAACTGTGTATTTAATACTTTGATTAAAAGTGATTTTACATTTAAATAAATATTAACTAGGTATAATTTTTTTAAAAAAATTAACTTTAAAAGTTTCTACTGAGTAGATCAAACTGGTATTGGTGATTCCATTTCATGCAATTAATTATCAAAGTCAAAGGTTTTCTGTTATATTGATAATTATCTAAACACACTTTTTAACTACTGATTTTTTAAACTTTACTAAATATTTGATGATTTGAGCAATGTCTGTTTCCTTTGTTTTGTTATGCGTTTTACATTTGAAAGAACCAGTCAGGTCAATAATCTTAAAACTATAAGTTTGAAATGTATGTAATTCAAATTTTTCACAAATGTAAACTTGCTCTCTTAAAATTTAAAATAAACATTGTAACTTAGGAGCAAATATCAAATTTAAATTCCCAACATAAATTATAAATTAAGAATTGAAATAGTATAATTTTATCTTTTGCAATTTAAAATTTTGTGCAACATGAAGAACAAAAAAAAAAGTTAAATCATGATTATGTAAATGAATTGTGTGTCTTCATTTTTTTCAGTATGAATAAAAATAAAATTAATGAATTAAATAACATGATATTTCCTTTGCAAAATGCTAGACAGCTGGTTATTGGACAGTCATTGCACTGAATTTCACTTTAATAGTTTGAAGATTTGATTCCCACATCAGAAATAAATGTTTTAAGAATTAGAATGAAGTCATAGGACTTTATCACATTTGCTGTCCTTAAATTATCTCTCTATGTATAATATATTTTTATTTCACGATGCTACTGTGAATAATATGTGAATGTTCGTTATGCTTTTAAATTTCCAATACACCTAACTCAAAGTTACTTTTAAAAAATGGATAATATATCTAATTTCTACAATTTATTTCAGGTATAAAGAAGCCTACAAACTGCTGCTAAGAAATTTACTTATTAATTTATATTTTAACATCATATTACGCAAAAGCTATTAAGTAAGTTAGAATAAATATATATTATTCTTCCTAGCAATTAATGTTATTAAAATATATTTACATGCATAACAATGCAGGTCAGCCCCAGACAGTTCCTTTAGGTTAATGGATTTGGAATACCCACCCATCACCAAATGACTCATAATTCTGAATCACGGTGAGGTAAAGAGATCACACCTGAGCTGGCACTCTTCTCTCCCCATCCACGCCACACCAGCGGAAGGAATTTGGGTGTCACATATGAACGTGGACCAACCCACGGAGCTCCAGCAACCCTGAGAGGGAGTTAACGTGGTCACCCTCCCAATCACTGCTAGTGGCAAATGATACCCCACTTTGCTAGTCTTAAAGGAAGCTATTGAGCCTCTGCAGCTGCAGTTTGAATCACTTGTGGATTGAACTGTCTGGAAGTTTCTGTTGCACCAGCGTGCTTCTCTGCATCTAGCCCTGCATTGGGCTCTACCTGTTAGATAGAAGCAGCTAGGTGGAGTCTTTTCGTGATTTTGAAACAGATACCAAGCAGAAGACTCCCAATACTTGGCCTGCCATTCCCAGAGGTATCATTTCACTTGGAGGACATTGCGACAACGCTCGTTTTTAACGTGTCCCAGCCGTATTTAGCTAACACGACGAATCTTCGGTCAGGCAGGGTTCGAGCTCATTACCTTCTGATGATAAGGAAGACGCCCTTACCAACCAGGCCACGGCGGCCCACTGCCTGGAAATATAAAAATATATGTTTAGTTAAAAATGGCTCCATGTTTGAAAGACGGCTAAATTTTTCGCAATTTCAGGTTTAAATTTTTAGGTTTTCAACTAATATAAACATCAAATTAAGTTAATTAAAAATAATATAAAGTAACAACGATACAGTATTTTAATATTGATATTTTTTCATTGCATTCGATAACAAATTTTTTTAATTTCGCATGCATATTTTGAAATACTTTGAAATTATTTAAATAAAACAATTTGGATTATAAAATATTTTTTAAAATGTAGTCAGTTTTGTAAGCAGTTAAATTGGTTTGCTTTGAAATTAATATTCCCATTGTAAATCTAAATTTAATGTTTTAAAATCGAAAACTTCTCGATCGTTTGTTGAAACGTTTATGAAAATAAGCAACGATTTCATGTATATAATTCTGTTTGGCGAAAAGAAAGAAAAACTTGATACGTTTTTAAAATCATTGGTGATGTAAGTTGCATGAGTTGTTGATGCATGTAAAAGAAATTTGCATACTTTAAGCAATTTATAACGCCAGTAATTTCTTTTCAACTAAAAAAAAATGGCGAAACTAAATGATGTTTAAATTTCAACTGCGCAGCTGTGAGAACATTTTGAAAAATCGTTGGATAGTGGTTGAGATTTATCGCTATTCGGGTTCTAATATTAGAGGGTCTTTAGGCTGACCACCTAACCAAGACATTGCTGCGTACCCCAGAATCCCCGGTCAAGAAAACAGATATGAGCGCTGTAGGCCTTGGCCCCTTGATGAGATGCTCTAGAAAGTTTATATATATATCCGCGTTGGCATTGAATGAAGTAAGGTTAAGTACGCAAATTAGCTTATGACGCGGTTGATACACCGGTCAGTCGAGCGTAGGAATATCAATCGTTATAAAAGCATATCCACCGCGCACATTCATCAATCGTAACTCGCAAAGTAGGGAAGAGAAATGGAGGCATTGAAGGAGCTCGTTCGGAATGACTTCAAAGTGGGCTTATCAGCTGCTGCATCAAGTCGCTGAATATGTCAAGCGTTTGGGAATGAGCGTACAGCAAGGCATTGGTTTCACAACTTCAAGTCGGGAGATTTGTCCCTCTGAGTGAAGCTAGTGTCTGGTGGACTAGTCGTCAAGTGGTTCACTATGAGCTGCTACCAACGGCAAAAAAAACTGTCATTCCAGACCTGTACTCGCAGCAATTGGAACGTGTGCAATAGGTATTGCAACAGAAGCAGCTGGTTAATCGCAAGGATGTACTGTTCTTCGCCGATAATGCTAGGCCGCATGTCACGCGGGACGGGTAAATAGGAATACCATGTAGCGACTTGGTTGGGAGGCTTTATGCCGTTCTTCTTACTCACTTGGTCTTGCACTATCAAATTACCAGCTTAAAGGACAATCATCTTCGTGGAAAGTACTTCACCAATGAAGCAGATTTGCGCCAAGCACTCACGGACTTCTTTCCGTCTAAAACATCCGAGTTTTACATTATTGGAATTATACAGCTGGAGACACGTTGCCAGAAGCTGCTGGATACATATGGTGATTTCTTTTAGAATTAACAATAGGCTACATTTTTTGTAGATCATTTTCTTTTGTTCATTAAAAACGGCAAAAACTTTTTTAATGAACCAAAAAGAAAATCTTTGTGTGTGTGTGTGTGTATGTATATAAGAATTTCAAAATTTTTTGTTTACCGGGAAAAACGAACAAATATGAGTTTTTAGAATTTAACGAAGCTACAAGAATAAATTTCATTTTGACGAGGAAGAAAATAGGGCCAAATATTACGATTTTTTGCTAACAATAAGAAAGTTATATATCAAATACATGGTTGTTGCAAATGATAAGCCTTTTGTGTTTCTTTAACCAAAAGTGTTTAGCTCTAATAGTTATTTTTCTAAATTAATATCGTAAATAGATAAAAAAATTTGTAATCTATTTGCTACAGAACTGATGGCTATTTATTATTTACAAAGTTATGGAATACTGGCATCTTAAAAAGTGTTTCAATAAGCACACACAATATGAAGTTACTTGAAGTCGTTATTACTTCAAGTAAAGTTTCATACCATGCTTAATACTATGTCATTGTACCTCTCAAACAATGGGGTGTTGATATAAACAAGTATTCATATGCAGTTCTGTAACAAGCGGAGACCAAGGTCTATAGCGCATGCGCTTTAAAAATAAACCGCCTACTTTTTTCTTCCGATTACGTTTAGTTGTTTACATTTTGCTTTTGAGTGAGTGTTCTCAGTGAGACAGACATTGTGTGGATGTGTGCTTGTGGCGGCTTCTGCCAATGATATTGTCATATTTGCTAATTTGAACGTTATGTATAATGCATCTATTAAAAATATATATTGTTCAATAAATTGAATTAATTTAAATTGATATTGTGACAATTGCCTTGCTTCCCCGCTCTAATGCGCTACAACATTAAATGACGCCATTGCGGTTTGAATTTTTCTGAATAACTGTAAAGTTTTTAGAACGATAAATATCAATGCTATTGGTCCTTTGCCAGTCACATCTTAAGGAAAAAATATATTCTTACTGCTATGTGTCTTGCATCCATTTATCCAGAATCTGTTGCCCTAGAAGATATATCATCCACATCAGTTGTTGATGCATTAATTCAAAAGTTTATCTGAATAGGTCTCCTAAAGAGATCCAACATGATCAAGGAGACTCGTTTATGAATATTCTAATTACAGAATTTCTTGAGAGGTTTGGAATAAAAATAATACATCTTCTTCTACTTAAGGTTGGGTTTGTATGTCATTGGCACCTCTGCTTTAATCGGCATTTTGTACCATTAACTCCAAATGCAATGTTTCCTAGTTCCAGTTACTCGGATCACCCACTTTATTAATAAAGTACGATAACCCTTTAATGGAGTCTAGGTGTCACTCTCTAGTATGGATGATGCCTAAAGAAGTTAATCTAGGGAGGGCAAGAGCCTCGCATTCGTAAATGATATGCTTGGCCGTTACCTCTTGCATATGACATTTCCTGCAGATAAGGTCTTGCAGAAACACTCCCATTTTATGGAGGTGTTTTCTGAAATAGTGCCCAGTTATGAAGCCTATGATTAAACGTATCTTCTGCCTAGAGCATCTAAGAATTTCAGAGGCAATCCTCGCTGATGATCCACAGATCATACTTTTAGCGTGGGTTTCACCAGGAGTGTTGAGCCAAGCTTCATACATCTTCCGTCTTTCCCATGTAAGAACATTGGTTTTTGCGGTCTTCAAATTGATCCCACAAAAAGTTTCTGCACCAATGGGAACAAAAGACGATCCTTATTTAGCAAGCTCATCAGCCCTTTCATTACCTTCGATACCTTTGTGCCCTGGCACCCATACAAGGATCACCTTGTTTCTAGTTGCCAGTTCTGTAAGAAGGGTTCTACATTCCAAAATCATTTTAGATTTGATTTCGAAATCTAAAATGATTAATGACTCGTTTATGAAAGTTCTAACAACAGCATTTCTTGAGAGATTTGGAATAAAAATAATACATAGTTTAGAGTATCATACACATAGCAATCCAGTCGAAAGATTCCACAGAACAAAATTCTGAGAGCAAAATTCTGTTGTGGAATATGTTTTAAATATTATTAATCTACTAAAACTATGTCAAAATATAGCCGTGGGGAATAAATGAAAGATTGTCAAGAAAAATCGAAAACTTACCATGACAGGAACAGTGTTAAACGAGTATTTAAAGAAGGAAACCAAATGCTAGTGTTGGCGCATTCTCCTGCAAATAAATTAATTGTTCAATGGCATAATCCAGGAACAATTGAATCAAAAATCTCTGATACTAACAATATTGTATACTAACACCTAATAAGAAAGATAAGTACCCAATTTATTACGTGAATTTATTAAATCACAGTAGATCCAGAATACAGATAAATCTTGTTGAATTAGACGACACGAAAGATCCTCCAGATTTAGAAATAGAATTCCTTTTTATTGAAAGCAACCGAAATGTTTTGATTTGTTCGGAATTAGTTCAAAAGAATAATTTATAAGATATTAAGAAAGAAGACTCGAAGTTTAAGTGAATTGCTGTGTAAATGTTTTGATATATTTTCGAATGAACCTGTGGATTAACAAATATTGTAATGCACGATATTGAACTGATTTCAAATAAACCAAAACATGCTAGACCAGTTCTTCTCAACTGTTGGTCCACAAGAACCCAGAAGGGAGGCGAAGATATATAGCGCAAGCCTGCCAAAAAATCCGCCAATGATATTGTCATGCTTGCTAATTTGAACGTTGTTTATAATGTATATGTTTAAAATTTATGCTCTTCCATAAATGAAATTAAGCCTACCAGTGGCTGAGTGGTTAGCGTTCCTGACTCTTAAGCCGTGGGTCCCGGGTTCGAATCCGCCGAGCTGGCAGCCGAATGGTTAGCGCTCTTGCCTTCAGTTCAACAGTTCGTGGGTTCGAATCCCACCTTGGGCATGGATGTTTGTAAAGGTTCGGAATCCACTTTAAACCATAGGTCCCGGTCTAATTAGCCCTCGTGTGCAAAAAATGACCTTTGAGCGACAAACAAACCAAACTGGGTTCGAATCCCGGTTCGGGCATGGATGTTACTATTTCTGTGTGTTTCTCTGTCCTTTCTTGTGTGTTGATGTATGAATGTGGCCCGCCCTATAAACGGGTTTGTGGTGGTATGACGCGGGTAATGCTACTCGCCTCCGTGACTTCGTTCACAGGTGCCCGTTGATTAACGACAAATGAGTAGCAGTTTCCGTCCTTGCTATGGCAAAGGGTCAGTTACCCAATTGTGTGACCGCCGTTAAAAAAAATGAAATTAATAAAAATTGATATTGTCATCTGTTTTCCCGCTCTGCTATGCTACAGTTCATATTTCATTGAACAATTTCATTTTTTGATATGAATTGTTCATATCAGACAATGGCTTTGCTACGGTAGCTTCCGAAGTACGAAATCAATAGCTTCCGTTCTCATGACATAAAATCTTGTAAGAAATTTAAGAACTTATTAACTGTCTAAGATAATTTCAGCGTGATCTTCAGCTTGCTACCTTCTAGACACTAAAATGACTTCTTTCTGCCCGAGACTACCACGGTCTAACAAAAATTTTTTTTTGATATTACTTATGTCACTTGGACAAGCCAAGCTCGCTAGCCGACGACTATGTGAAATTAAATCAGAAAGGTGCGTCTTTCGCTTAATCAGAGCACCACGAAGGTGAAAGTACAGTTTGCTCTAAGACTCCTCCGATAGATGGCATCACCGAAGGATCCATTCCCTCAATTTTGACGTCGATCTAAAGAGAGAGGAAATTTTCTCCACAACATTACACACACACGGTAACTGTTCAACGACAGACCATAGGGTTTTCGATTCCATAGATTTAGCAAGCACGTATATCGCATGTACTCGGTGGGTCTTTGACAGCATTGAGAATCGAATCCAGCCCTTCCGAGTGGAAGGCATATGCCCAAACCGCTAGGCTATCACGGCCCGAATTATTTTTAATTAGAATAAAAGAATACCATTTTAGAATAACTGTATCTTGAATTATATGTGGGTATTAATATAACTGTATCTGTGAATTATCTATAACAATAAAGATAATTAGGAAGGGCATTATAACATTGTGAATTATTATTATATATATATTGAAAATAAGTTTGTTTATTCAATGTTGTTTAAAAACATTTGAGATTTAATTAAATTTAGCTGAAAAGAATTAAAAGAAATGAAAGCGATGCTTTATATATGTGTGTTTTGAACTTTTTTTACTATTGAAAAGTCTGAGAAATTAATATATCTTAAATTGGAATTAGGATTTACATACTGTCGTGCGTTACTGATTGCTATTTGCATACTATCGTCCTAATGTAGCAGAACGGATTGTTGGCGATGATTATATGAAATTTTTCGGGAAAATATGTCGATAAAATTTGAACAAATTATCAAAGAGCGCAATTTTGACCGTTGGCGAGGTTGGAAGATTGATGTTCAAAAATACTAACTGCTTCTATTGTGCTTCAGATCCTCTTACGCTTGTTATTGACCAAGATAGCAGCAGAATAAATTGCGCTACGGCTTTCGGGTGAATCGTTTGTTGGATCGAATCTCATTAATGGCTTGGATATTTGTTGTCGTTCGGAAACTGTTTTGAATTGTAGATCGTGGTCTAACTAGATCTTGTGTGCAGAAAATGACTTTTGAGTGAGAAATAAATTAAACACGCTTATTACTGAAATCTTGAGTAAAAATTCGACTGCGAACATGACGTTCCTTCAATCACGGTCCAGTTGACAGTTTCGATTACAGTGATGCAATTTCAATTGAACGTTATTGGCTGTTTATTTGTCGCTCAACGGTAATTTTTTACAGAACAAGATAGTTAGACATGAATCTACAATTCAAAATGGATTCCAAACCACTACAAACAACCATTCCCAGGATGATGTTCCCACGAACTGTTGAATCAAAATCCAGAGCGCTAATCATTCGGCTGTAAGCTTCGTGAATTCTGCTGGATTGCTTTTCAAAAACATTAATTATAATGCGTAATTAAAAATTTTATTAAAAATACTTCGACTTGAAATAGTTGAGGGCTATTATACTATGTGTGTTTTTTAAACTATGATAAAGTGTTCAGTTTTAAGGTATTTATGCAGTTTTCTTTGATGCGTGGTAATTCTGGTCTCATTTAATTCTGAAGGGCATTTTAATGCATAATCTAATGCATATAATACCGTCTAATTTAATAATACTTTTCGAAAATTGTATACTTTATTCAAAGAAAATCTGCAACAGGCATTCGACATGCATTTGCTTATACATTTGAAAATTACTGTCTTCAAAAAGAAAAGGCTATTGTAAGCAATTTAGTTTAAAAAATTAACTACAAATTGCAATAAAAACTTAAAGAGAATAAGACTTTGCAGTACTAGCGAGGAAATCTCAGGTTATTTCCCTTTTCTGAGTGCGGAAATAAATGCATGTTAAGGTTCAGTATTTCAATAATTAGATTTCCCTTCGCACAATCATCGCAAGATAAATTATAAAATTGTTCCCATGGATTGGTTTATAGAGAAGAAACTTTTATAAGAAAGTTACAGATTTGGTTTCCAATTAATCACAGCTGCCGCTGAGATTCGATTTATGCAAATGGCATTCGTAAAATTGTTCTTAAGTTTTTGTTTCCAATTGTGCAATAAAAAACAATTGAACATAAAAAAACAATAAATCTATAAATGATAACGAGCAGTCCAATAATGCTCCGAACTTAATATCAGAGGAAGAGCAGGATACCTAATAAGATGTGACAAACCTTTTGTTGTCTTGTGACAGCTAGGCTGGCAATATGGGGTACGCTGCTCCACTTTTCCAATTCAAGCGTAATTTGGTGTGAGTTCGACTTTCTCAATACACACATGCCATAGGGACCCGTTTATAAAGAAGGCAACCATTTACAACTCATCCATACAAGGAAAGGACAATGACAGGAGAGAGAGAAGGTACATCCCTGCCCGAAACGGGATTCAAACCCAGGAACTCCCTCAGTCAGTTGTGCTGACCACTAGACAGGGTGGGCGGCAAGACAAGCCAGTTTTTTCTTGGATATCACAGGTACAAAAAGGACCAAGAACCAAGTTGATGAGACATAGATCTTTTTTCAAACAATCGTTGGTAGATATCAAAAGTAAATATAGCCATAAATTTCATCCTAGGCCATTCAAATATATTAAAATTTTTTATAAACAATGATTGATTGATTAAATTTGTGATTTATTTAATTCTTCGGTGAAAGAATCCCGGAAGTTGTTCTTTATTAGACATTTAACATTATTAAAAGAAATTCTGGCCACCCACCCTGTCTAGTGGTCAGAGTGCCTGACTGTGGATAGGAAGGTCCATGGTCCAAATCCCAGTACTTTCTCTGTCTACCCTGTCTTTGTTTTTTCTTTGTATGAAAGGATTGTGAATGGTTGCCTACCCTATAAACTCAGTACTTATGTTTGCAAAATAATTAAATGTATATTCCTAAACTTATAAAATCAATCTCCTTTAAATTAATTTTTTACACAGATGAAATTTTTCTTTAATAATGATTATTCAATTACCATTCATTAAAATAATTTCTGTTTAAACTATGAAGTTTCAATAAGTATATTTTCTTTCAAATATCTCAATTCAACGAGAGGCTTAATAGTAAACAACAGGTTTTAGTGTAATGTTTTGGAAGACAGAGGAGATATGGCACATACGTCAAGCGCTGACCAGTTGGGCGGCACAACTGATGTTCCTTCCTCCATGGTATCCTCAATATTTATAATTTGCATATTAATTCCCTTAACATTTTGTCACTCTTATATTTTGTTTGGCAACAATTACTTTCAGCAGTTTTTGAAATGGTATTTAAATCTTCACGGTTTTGAAACGTCGCTCTTTTTTAATCTATCTCTTTCTTTTTAAATATTTAACTATTTGCTTTTGTAGTATTTATTAAGAATGGAATCTCTGTATAAAAAGAAAAGCTTACAGTTCTCTGGTTTCAGCAAAGACATTAAGAAAAAGGAATTACTTGAATCAAGAAAAATCTTAAGGCACCAAAGACTTAGTGTCCTGAGATCTATCTCCGAGGAAAGTAAACAACAGGAACAGGAGAGCTGCCTTCCAAAATTAGGTATATATATATATGTATATTTCAATTAATATTGTATTTTTCTTAGTTAATTTTTGTAAGTATATTTTTCTAAAACTTAATTCTACAAGTATATTAAGAAATTATTATAGTCAAACTTTATTACGTGAGCATTGTGGAAAAAAATTTTTAAATACTCAAGCAATAAAATTTGTATTATTTGTGTATGAATATTTAGGGAGTAAATATTAAATGAGTTTTTTTAAAGTTTATTACTTGTTCAGTTGCATACTCATTTTAGTCTTTATTGAGATCTTCATTCATTTTAACCTTTACATTTTCCATCTTTGCTTATTGCTTTTAAAAAAATTCATGAAAAATGTTTATGCCTTTTTTAAATTTTTAAATATAGCTCTTTTTCAAGAAAGTACGATGTGTAATAGGTTTAAATATTAACTTTTTTTTAAATATTTTAAAATAAAAACTTTTGCTCTTAATAAACAACTAAACATAGTCATATTTTAATTTTATGAAAGTATTTTACAAACATGAACATTGTGTGAAGATAATCTTAAGGTGTGAAGAAAAATAATTAAAAATTGTTCTCATTATGTGTGTTCACAGTAAAGCTTCAGTTCAGATGCCACAAAACATCTTCAAACTAAAAATTGAGCATAGTCCTACATAATTTAAGGGTGTATATATATTTGTGTATAATTATCAACTAATGATTAGATTTAATTTTTAATAATTTGCTTATTAAAAAAAATTTAATAGGTGTAAAGGCTACAGGAATTCCTACACGGGCTGAGATGTTGAAAAAATGGAAAGAAGAAAAGCTATTGAAACAACAAAGACAGAAAGAGATAAAAAAGCCACCTTTTAGATTTGGTGCTGCTCCTAAAGTAACCAATCCTAGTATTCCAATTTTTGGATCCAAATCAAAAGTATATATATTCGGTGTACTTTTAAACTAACATAAAATGAAATAGAAGTCTTTTAATTTTTATTGTATAAATATGTTTAAATTGCCTTTAATTATCAATGAACTATTAAATTGTATTGAAAGTAGTTTTTTGAATGCCTAGACAAAATTTCAATTATATTTATGAAACTTTAAATATTAAGTCTTAAAATCCATAAAAAGCCTTTATTCAATTTTTATTATTGTATTTATGATTTTAATTTCTTTTTCTAACTATCAATTAAGTAAATTTAACTTATAAAATTTAAAGTCAGATGTAGTTAATATACTTTAAATTTTATCTTTATTCAGTATTGTGTGTGAATTGGATTTTAGTTAATGCTTATTACTGAAAATTCTTAGAATTTCATTTTAGTTTTTCAGTTTAATTTCTTGTATGACTGTTTATTTGTAAAGATTATTCTCTTTATATGAAATGGGGAAACTTAATGGTATACTTGCACCCAATAACAGTTTACATAGTAAATTATAATAAAAAAGGACCAAGGATTTGTTTAAAACTCTCATTTCTAAAAACCTGAATTTTTTTTCTTGTAACAAGTATTTCTTACAAAGTATGTTGGAATTAAAAGGTCTAAATATGAATAGTTAAACAAATTTCACAAAATAAATACATATAACTACTGTTATAAATAAATATATGGAATACTGAAATTTTCTTCAAAAAGCCATAATATTCTATAATAAAAATTGTCTTCTATTTTAATTATTAATTAAATGTTATTAGATACTTAAAATATGAATTTTATATTAAACATAAGTAAATATTAAGCATTATTTAAGTTAAAAGGCTGACATTGTAATCTGAAGGTAATTCATGTTCAAAGCTATTCACTTATTAGAAACTAGAGAAAATATTTCAGTATTGAAGTTGAATAAAATTTATAGATAAAATGTATTTCTCTAAAGGTTTCCCAGACTTTAAAACCTGTATCCACCACCTCGAAGACTTCTCAGATTTCAAAATTCGAAACTGTTTCTCAAAAATCTGTTGCTACTAAATCTTTCCAGTTAAAAAATACTCAATCATTGAAGTCTTCACTCAAACCTAGTCAAAAAGTGAGTTTTCAAATATTTAAATCATTAGCACAGATGCCGTATAATCTACGATGCCAAATTTTGTGTTTTTTGGGAGAGGATTTTCTTAAGAATCTGGTAACTTGGCTTTTGTTACGTCATAGATATGAAAACGTAAGAATTGTGCAGGAAATTTTATTTTGGCAACCTTAGTATTTACGTCATTGTGCACGTCACAGTATCATCTTGGCAACATTTCTTTGTCAAAAGGGTTCAGAATTTGTTATCCTGGTTTATACAGAATCTGTGTCAAATCATTAATCAAAATGGTAAACTAATCTTTAATTTTATGTTTAGATATGAAATAAAATTGGAAAAAATTCTTCATTTTACCGCTAAAGAGTAGAGATCCGTACAGAAGGTAGAATGCGCTAAGCAGGCGATAAAGTGGTGTGATAAGTTCGCCAAACTGGCTGAACGGTTCGGATTACGTATGTATGACATACTTTTCCTTTATAAAGTAACGTGATCGTGTGACATACGTGTTTTGTATGTAACCCTTGAAACTATTACAGAATAATTTTGAAGCATTGAGTTTCGATATTAGATTTTTGGAGTTTGTGTTGCTTACGAAAATTAATAAGTGAAGATATATTGATTTTACTTTTTTGCGGAGTACGTATCGAGAAAGAATCATCGGGAAAACATGAGATTTTTTGGATGCTAAAAAACGGTATATTCGCCGAAAAGTAACGATTCGGAGAGCGATGTAGATAAGGTGAGTTATTTTGTCTTCATTACAATTTTATTCATATTTAAAAACTAAAGCTTTTATAAAAGTGAATGTTTCCATAAGTAAATGAATGCTTAAGTTGTGTGTATTGCATGTTAGTGTTAGAATCTGCCGCGTACTGAACTTTCTTTAATTTGGGCATAATATTAAAATTCGAGTTTAAACAAAGAGTGAAATTTGTTAACGTTATAAATTTAGTTTTATTGCCTGGTTGCCACTGTAGTAGGTAGCGTTACACTGATGTTTTTTTTAAGGTGGGCGCCATTGCTCAGTACATTAAATATCGAATTTAAATAAAAAACTGAAATTTATTAACGTTAGAAATGTAGCTATATTATCGATTGTCACTATAGTACGTAACAGTACATTCTTCTTTTCTACATACATTCTTTAGGTGAGCGCAATTGCACGGTATATTAAAATTAGTTTTAAAAAATTTCGTTTTTAGTTATTAGAATTTCAAAACTTCTATAGTACTTGATTATAATGAAATATTCAAATTTTTAATATTTGGAATTCGGAAAAACGCGCGATTTCAAAGCTGAAGTTCGAACGTGACCGCTATTGGTTGATGGCTATCGCGCGTAGTGACGTAATTTCGGTTGGCGACAGAGCTGTAGAACGTTTACCGCGAAAATTTGAAATCACGCCAATCCTGTACGGGTCTGTTAACTTTTACCCATATATGAAATGAGTAGATCTTATTAATATAGAAACCAACTGTGTATATGTCTTTGTTTTTAACTTATTCTTTTATGAAGTTAAAATATTAAATAATTTTAGTGTAAGTATAATAAGACAATTTGTTTTGTAATTAAGTATCTAAATAATTGTATTTAGACAGTTAATCTATATTTAAAATTGTTTCATAAGGAATCTGCATCCACTTCGTCAACCACAGCTCGCGGGAAAAAGTCAGTGCCACAAGAATCCACTTCAAAACCGGTTTCATCTTGCCTCAGAAGCAATGCAAAAGATTCTCAGCCATTCAAAGCAAGTCACTTTACTTTTTAATCTTTACATTTTATGAAATTATACTAATAAGTTCTGTTTTTACTTTTATTCACACATTAAATCTATGAACCATTAGTTTCTTAAAGTTTCATCTTATTTTTTTAAAGGTAGGAAATATTTATTGAATAATAATCATGAAAAATTCTCCAATATAATATCAGTATTTCTATTATTTCTCAATTTCAAGCAGGACTTTGATAGATGTTCGTTTTGACTTTTAGCTTAACTGACAATAATAATTAAATCAATTGAATTAATAGAAATTTCCTTATGGGCTTTAAGCCTCTTGTCATACAAAATGAAATTTTTGATTCTTCTGATAGCAAGATTGGTATCATCTTGCTATGAGCAAGGTAATACCAATCTTGCTAATACCAATCTCAAGCAAGGTGAGATTCATTATTGCTATTATTTATTTTATCTTTGCAGTTCACTGTTTATCAGATTTGAGAGGTTCTATTGCTACTAAAATCTATTCATTTATGCTTTTGCAGATAGTATTTTAAATTTGTTATTTAGCAACGAACTTCATACTAAAGAAAATGAAGATATATAAAAACTACTATCGGAGATCTATAATATGGTTGGGAAGTTTTGGGTTTAATAAATAATGAATATAAATAATATTTAAAAAGTTTTAATTTTTTAGCCACATAAACCATAGAGAATAAGAAATAATAAGGAATAGGGTTGTCAAAGAAGTTGTGTTATAATTCTTAAATTTATATTTTGAAACTTGTAGCTTTATTTGAACTAGTTGACTTTTAAACACCTGTAAATTTGTTTAATGGTTTTAAATTTTATATTTAAAAAAATACAAAGTTGTGCATTTTCCTGTATATAATCTACAGCGGCACATTATCTGCAAAACCTTTTTTCAGGTAAGAGAAGAAAAATATCCCATTATCTGCAGCACATGTATAACCTGTGGGAATTTTTCCGTCTAATGTTTAAAAATTTATTCTGTGAATAAAGTGTTACCATATAGAATAAATACAGTATGATTAAAAATAAAATATTGCAGAAATATTTGTGAAAAAAAATCTGTTGATCCACTTCAACACAAAGTTAAATAAACAGAAGAGCTACATCGATCAAGATCTCCAAAGAGATTCTGGTAGAATTTATAAATTTTTAGTTTTTAATAATTTTAAAAACTAATTAAATGAAAGATTTTCAAACTGCACATTAGATACATTTTCTTTTGTACTGTACATTTTTTGTTTTCATCTTACATTAATATGTCTATCACCATTTTTTTATTTGCCTCTCCTATAGTGTTTATTTTAATTTGCTATGTAACTTAAATGTTTCTGCCTCAATAAATATAGGAATTTTAATGTTTCCAGAATGAAACATATGCGGTCACATCCGGTGAAGATTATTATGTTAGCTGATTGTAATATTGTTCCAAGGAACTGTATTCATTCTTAAATGTAATTGGAAAATGCTGATTTTAGTTAAAATAAGTCTGTTTACTTCATGAAACATAACTGGCATTTTTTTCAGAGCTTTATTGTAAGCTTTTCTGTTGGAAAAGATTTCTTTCTCAGATTATCAGTGTGTAGTACTCACAACAAAATTTGAAACTTTTTAATGCTTAATCTGTGTGTGTGTCAATTCTATGCAGGAAAATACGGTAGTTTAATTATTGATATTTACATAGATTTTATTTTTACAGCCTCTTTCATTCAAGCCAGCTTTCAACAAAAATGTGAAGTCTAAAGAAATAATTCGTAAGTAAATATTGTGAAGAATAAAATAGAAGTGTTTACGATTCACAAAATTCAACTAAATTTGCATATTAAGTTTGTATTATATCAAATGTTAGTATTTGCATGTTTTACTATGCAAAATTAAAATTTTTATCTGGTACTCATTGAATTTCTAAATCTGAAATTTATATGGAAACTTCATGCATAAATTTTTATATCAAAACCAAACTAATACATATATAAATTTTTAATAGTTTGTTTCAGCTTATCAAACTAATTCATATTTGTTTTTCGTAGATTTAAAAATGTTTTTCAAATTCATAGGAGAGAATAAAAAATTGCTTTTAAATTGCTAGCATTTATAAACACTCAACTTTATATCTTGAATTTTGCAATGGGAATGATTATAAGAATTATCAGGTGTACAAAGTAAATTTTTTTAGTTACTCTAGTTTAAACTGAATTTCTAACTTAACCAACCATATAAAAACTAATTATCCATGAAAATGAAATGTGTTCTCAGGCACAGATTTGTTTTTAAATCTGAATGATTTAAGAGAAGCTTTTGCTGAAATATTTAAGTGTTCTTAAATGGAATTTATTAGTGTAATATCTTATTACAATCCGAGATAAAGTTTATGTTGAGAAATTTATTTTGATTTTTAAACTTAAAGTTGCTCTAACAAAATAAAATTTCTAGTTTTTATAAAATTCCTCTTACTTTTAAAATGTGTAAAGTGGTGGACAAGTTCTTCAACACTATGATCAAAATCTATTTGTAAAATTTACATACAAAAATATTAGGTTTGGCTCTAATCAGCAGCTTATATTCCTGATATTTTGCCTAAGAAAGTCTGCTCCTCATAATCACTTAAACTATATAATGCATGTTTAATTTTATCTAGGTAATCTTCACTGTTCTTTTAATGGAGCCGATAAGATTATAAAATCTAATGATATTTATACATTATTAAGAAATAATCCTTACTCAAGTTTTCTTATAGTAAATTATTTCAATACACGTCAATTAGCTGATTATTTTATAAGCAATAATTTTAATTATGAAATAGATATTCAAGATACTGTTTTCTTTTTAGCTAATAGTAAAAAATCTGGCAAAAATTCAGAGGATAAATCTACTACTGAAGATTTTCCAGATCAAACATCTCAAATTTTTGATTGCAATATCAGTCACATTGAACCCAGAAAGTCATTTGCACCAAAAAATTTTAAATTTTGTGCACCTCTTAAATTGGATATTTCTTGTTTCAATATTGATGGCCCATCTGCAATTTTTTCAAAAGAAAAATTTGGGAGAAAAAGAACGTAAGTTATTGTTTATTATAAAATTACTAATTTTACAAGGACTTAGTTTAAAACTAATTGTTACAAAAATATGTCCCTTTTCATAACTCTAAGTCTAAATTGGCAAAGTTTTTCGAATTCTTGTAATGAAAAAATTAAAAAATCAGATTTAATATTGTATAAATTATAAAAATATCTTTAAGTTTTTAAGTCATTTTTGAAACGGTTTTTGTTAAAAATAATTTTAAAATATTAAGAATTATTTTAAGATTTTATTGCTTTCAGATTATGTATTAAGTTATTTTGTTAATTGAATTATTCATCTGTGTTTTAGTTTTTCTCTACATTTTGACTATTAAAAAAAATTTAGTGGTTAATTATCTGTCAGTACTTAGAAAAACTTTAATTGGGGAAAAATGTAAATAATTGATTTATAAATCTCTCTATAGAAACAAAAAAAATTTGAAGCTTTTATAAGTTTTAATCTTTTTATTCTAATTTTGAATTTGATTATAATGTTGGAATGTTTCCTTTTTCTAGGTCTACACCATTGAAAGAAATAAACCAAAACTCAGAACAAGTCAAAAATTTAAAAACTCCTTTATTGAATAAACATGATCAAAGTTTGTCTATTTTAAAAGAAGCAGAACAAAGTCTATCTACACCATTAAACAATAGGGATCAAAGTAATAACTCAACCCCATCAAAAGAAACAAACCTTCTAAGTTTTAAATTAGACTCTGTAGGAAAAATAAGTGATGTTGATGTGTGCCAAAAGCAAACTTTGCCAAATGTAGACATAAAAGAACTAAAAAATATACCGGACAAATTTACTTCAGAAAGAGAATCAGTTTTAGAAGCTATAAATGATAAAAAATCTTTGAATATCAATGTAAATCCCATTGAAGTAAATTCTTTTGAGAAAGAGCAAAAATATTCCAAAAATAACATTCCTGACTTTGATAAAAGCCTTGCAGAGCATGAAAACGAATCATTGGAGGCATTCTTAATTGTACCTGAAAATTCAATAAAAGATTCAGACTTGAATTTAACAAAGACAAAACTGTCAAAAAAATCTACAGGTAACAAGATCGCTTTTTTGTTAATGTTCCTACTTCAGAACAAAAAATTCTTTTTAAATATTATTTATTTTGTTAGACAGTTTAATGTTTGCAACTAAGAATTTTTAATACTTTTACTTTTAAAAAAGCTGTCCATCTTCATGTGACTGAATAAATTCAACTATTATCTTTCTCAGAAAATATTTTAACACAAATTTGGGGTAGTATATTACTAATAGTTCCCCCCCCCTTTTTATTTTTAGGTATATACAAAGTCTCAATTTGATATTTGAAGTCTTCCGTAAAAATAATCCTCCTACAATCTATAACTTTAAAGTTTTAAGTAAATGACTAGAGCTTTGTTTGTGAGTAGTCTTACAATTAGGAAATTCTCTAGTTAAATTCTATTAATTATTGTGCTATATAGAAAAACTCAACTGTTGCTGCATAATATATTGTAAGGAATAAATATTTATATAAGTGACTTTCATTACGCCTTCATAAGTACTGGCTAATAATAAAACAAGTTTTTTAAGTGAGCAAAAGAACGTTTTCAAAGTCATAAGTAATAAAGCTGCAATCGTAAAAGTGAAACGTTTGTTATCATGCAACTGCATTTCTGTTCCATTGTTTTGCATTCTAAAGTTTAACGAACAGTTGGTAGCCAAATCAATACCTCTTTATCCTTCGGTTCAATAGTTCATGTGGTTGATTTCCATTTAAGACCATCATACTTATAATGTGCAAAATAGTAGTGGTGACAAACCAAACCATTGTATGCATTAATGACACACTGATATAGTTTTTAGTGACGTGTTGATGTACTTCTGCATCATATAATTTATTCACATATTAAAAGGAAAAAATTAAATTAATAATTTTGATGATTGTAATTTTTGTGTTGCCAAAATTTTGGTTCATCCAAATGTATGTTTGTCTTTAAAATTAATAGTAACAGTTCACGAGACAACATTTTTAAATATAAGCCTTTAATAAAAAAAGTTAATGTGCTTATTAAGTGTTGATTGCTTCTATGCTGAAGGAATTGTATGTTAAAATTTCTTGTATTATATAACTAAGTTTATATTCTTAGCTACAATTATCTAAAAAAAAAAAAAAAAAAAAGAGAAGGGATTTTTGATGACTCTTTATATTGCACAAAGATCTAGTACATATGTATTTTTAAGTCCTTTCAATTTATCAAAAATACAAAAAATTCAAATCTAGTTCTTTATCAATTCTGTGTTGATTCTAAATTTAGCTTTGCTGAAATTTTCTCAAAACTAACTGTATTGAACAAATGCTTGCTGACATTTTAAAAATAGTGTTGTAATTCCCAAGTCTAGTCAGATGTCTTGATATTAGCCTATTCTGTCATATTATTTGAGTAAAGTGTATAAATACAAAGAAATATTGCACTCTATTCTTTTTAAAATGGATTTGTAACCAAATGGTTAATACTTTGGCATGAACCTTTCTTTCAAAACTTTGTAAGGTTTTCTGATGGAGTATGTCTTTATCAGATTATCTACGAGGGCATATTATAAATACAAAAAAAATTCCTAACTTTGTTACATTTAATCTGTCAATTATATGCAGGAAAATGTTTGATATTTCTTTGTCATTTTTTTCTCAGTGTAACTTTGAAATTTTGAGGGTAGTGCATGAAGATCGCATTATGGAAAAACTGATTCTTTTCAAATTTAGAGATATCAAGTTTGTGTTCGTTATTTTAAATAGTATGAGAATTGCTTTAAGTCCAAAGAGTATTATAAAACCATTTTATTTAGGTTGTCTTCGGACAAAATCAAGACCAAGTTTGAAACCTAACCTTCAAAGCATCGGAGAGAGTTTAGAAACGCCTAAAACTTCTAGAAATAATGATTTCACACCAAGAAGGTCTGCTCGATTAGCAGATAAATTTAGAAGAAGTGATTCTTTTGAAAGTCTTCTGAATGTTGCAAGACCTTCTATAATGGAATCTTTAGATCTAGGTAATGTTTAAATCTTTATATTTCCTGTTTATTTTGAATTTTCTCACTATTTTTAATTTTTTGCTTAGATTATTATGTTGACAATTTTATTATATAATCTAAATCGTTCAAGGATTTAAATCTAATCAATCAAGGATTTAAATCTAGGAATTTTATTAATGTAAAACATACTTTTGAATTAAAGTAATTGAAGGTTATGTGAGTAAATTTGCAAACAACTGCTGTAAAGAAAGGCTGCCTTTTTTATTTTCTTGACTTTCCATATTCTGAAACTGACATTTCTTATTTCTCTCCCCACCCAAGAGTTCTTGACCACCTACTTGAATCGGGTACTTTGTGATTAACATTTGGACTTCTATTTCAGTAGTTTATCTTCTTATCTTGGTTAATTGTTTGCTGTGTTCATTTTAAGAATAAATTCCTTATCAAATTAGCAAGTGTTTATATAGCAAAAAATCTGTAAATAAAGAGGGTGATCTTTTATTTTTTTGCTTAAAGCTTTCAGGGTTATTTTGATTCTGTATTTCAATGATATAGAATTCTTATTCAACTACTATCAAACCATGAAAATATGCTTGTCTCTTTTAAATTTAATTAAATTCTGTCGCAAGTTTCAGTATAAGTGAGCTAATTTTTGCAGGCATGTAAAAAGTGTTCATATGAAACAATCTTTTCTTATTTCTCTGAACATTGTAATTCCATTTCTCTTTTAATTCTTAGTTTAATGCTCAATTTACTTTTATAATAAAGATTATGGTTACTCTATTTCTTATAATATGAACACCTAAGATTATTTTTCCATACAATTTTAAAATTGTATTTATGAAACAATGCAAAAGAATTTAGGTACAATCTTAACAGTGATGAGAATTTAATTTTCAACTATTTGTTAATATAATTGAAGAGAATAAGTTTATAAAAGAAAAGAGGCAAAACTTTTACTTGTGTAAATATAGAATTGTATTTTTATGCAATTTGTTTTTTAAAAATGTATATAAATTTTAATACAATTTGTTGACTTGAGTTAGATCTTTGTAAGATAAGATTTTTACAGAAAATTTATGAAATCAGTTTATCAAAAGTATTTAAGCATTTGTTATGTTCTATAAATATTTAATATTGCACTTTATAAATATATTTGTAATGTTGAACATTTTGTAGTACTAAAAATCTTCTTTTTGAAGATGAAACTGGTTCCCCATCTGCTACAGGGATAACATATGATTTTGATAACCTACATCTAGAAGATACTCCAATAGTGAAAAGGGTATGTTCCACATTCATTTACTACATAATTGTTAACATGTTAATAAATCTTGTAATTAGTATTATTTACGGCAATTTGTTATTCTAGCAGAAACCTTTTAAAAAATATACATTTAAGTCAATTTAAATTTAGCAAGCCTTTTTAAATTGTGAAACCAATTTAGTTTTAATATTGATATAAAAATCGAGTATTTTGTATTAATCATTGCAAATATCTTTAACTTATGCTGCCTAAATTAAATGTTTTCTAAAAATACGTAAATATGTTTAAAATTTTCTTAATTGCTGAATTCTGTCACAACTACAGCTAAATCTTCTAAGATTAAAATTCTTTAGTGTATGTGTTGATCATGTGCAGATGTATTGATAGTGTAAAAGTTCCGTTTTAATTTATTTATTGAGAAAGTTTTAAAAATTACTCTAAGATTTAAGATGAGTTAGATTAGGGCTGGACATACAGGCTAATTGTGCCGGATCTCCATATCTAAATACAAGGTCGAATCAATCAAAATAGAATGTTGAACCAATTGAATAAGTTGTATTTTATCAATTTTTATCAAACGTCAAATATTTTTTTATTAAATAATTTATTTCCCAAGACTGAAAATCTATTTACATTCCTTCTCAAATATCGATAACGTAATGACCAAAAAGGGTATCTTGTTTTTGTTATTTCTCTTGTGAGTGGTATTGCATGTTGTATGCATTGTAGTTTCATTATTGAGTAGCCTAAATAAGTGTATTCTAAACTAGTTTCTTATTTATACTGTCTAAAAGCTGCAATAAAACAGAACATCCTTTTAAAATTCCTTCCGGTGTACATAGAAGAATCGGAATTGTCTTCTACATCACACACACTTTTACCCAATTTACAAAGTGTCAGTGATGAAAAGACACAAAAAGCATGAATGTTCTTTCGTACACAAGATGCCCAAAAATATCATCAAACAAATATCAGTCAATCTGGCTATCAATAATAAACAGCTCCTAGGGAAACATTGTTCCAGCTCTCCTTCATAAGCACATCTGCTTTTTATAGCTCTTGACTGCCTTAACCATATGCTTTCTCCAGTCATTGTTGATTCCAATTCTTGGTTTTTAAAATACTTAAGTCTCTTTTAGTATCGTCTGATCATCTACTAGATGATCATCCTTTAACCTAGTATTTGTCAGGTTTTTTGAAGTGTTAAGACTTGTGTGGCAATATCATCTGGGATTCTACTAAAGGTAAACAATCTGAAAGTGAAATCAAGCAAGAAATAACGATTGTTTATCTAGTTGTCGAGCACACCTAGAACAAGAATATTTTGCCACCTGTGACTTAATGGGACATTCTGTGAAAAGTTGCTATGGCTAAATAGCACGTTATCTCTAATCAATTTCTTAAAAAGCAATCTCCACAAAATATTGATTTTTTTTTAAAGTTTACCCAGAGACTTAAAAAAACTAGACTAATGAAGAGAAAGAATTGATTCTCCATTAATCAAACAGGATCAAAGTGAAGTACGCTGCTGGCAGTTAGTATTAAAGCTACTGAAATGATTAAAATTAGTATAAAAAAGTATCTTTTTTATATTATAGAAAATAAAACCTCCCACCTCACTATTAAAACGTTTCTGGTTGCTTTAAATTTATAGCTTAGTTTTACCTATTTTTTTATGAAACACATACAATTTCTTGTGCATTAGATATGATTACGAAAAGATGAAATTTTTATGTTGAGACAAAATTCAAATTTTATGATGACCAAATTCAATCTGTGCGAAAATTTTTTTCAATGAATAGAAGTTATAAATGAAGGATAAAAGATCTTTTTCTTTGCTAAAAAGATTACATGATTTTATAGGAGATCTTATTCAAGGAAAATCGTTTCAACTTTCATGTTTAAATTCTGATGTTACAAAAAAATTTTGCCAATCCAGTTGATAGTTTTGCAGACAGTAAAATTAAAAAAGAAAACATCTATGATACAATTTGAATATAAATAAATAGCTTGTATTGCAAGTTCTGTTTTTACATAATATTGATTTATCACGTAAAATTGTCTCTTAACAATATATAATTGTAAAGTTAAAGTAGTATGCATGTAATTGTTTATAATCTCCCTCTGTTGAATTGCATTTCAAATTATGTATGCTTTTCTTCATTGTTGTGAAGCAGAGGTCTCCAAAGTAGTTTTTGTCCCAGGTTTCAATTAGGCTGAGTTGGTCCCTCTCTAGGATCTTACAAAGATGGAAGGATTATTCTTAAAGAGGAATTGCTAAAATATATATAAATAATTAAATAATGTAGCACACTGGTTACAAATGAAGTTCTGTATAAATATATGTTGTGCCAAATTGTTTCTAGCTATGAGATGGACGAGAAAAATTTTACAATCTTTTATAATTGTGTGCCAAAGAAAGAGCTCTCAAATATTTCATTTCTTTTCAATATTTTTGAAATTCTATATCTTCTGTCACCGATTTTTTTACATATTGAAAAAGTATTCTGTAAGAGTAATTTATTTGTACTATATTTGATTAATTGAACTTAATTTTATTAAAAAAATCTTGAACTAGTTTGTTTTTTGGCTTTCCTGTAATATTTTGCTTTTTCACAGAAACCCAAAGTTAGTTTGCTTTATACACCCATCACCAAAAGCAGGCCCTCAACTAGAAAATCTGTCAAAGGTGATTTGATGACATTCAGTCCACTTGAGTGAATATATGTATAATTTGCTTATTTTTTCTTAATGAATTGATATTTTTTGTATTATTTCTATGTATTGATATTATTTTGTATATTTATTTCTAATTGTTTGTATAAATATTTTTAATAAAATATATTGAGTCACAAAATTTTAACTTTTATTCAGTTATGTAAATCATATAAAATCATAAAACCGCTTCTTAAAATTATTTTTGTCAAGTTTGTGTAAAAACCCAATTATTAAATATTCACCGTTCAGTGATGTAGATTTCTTCCAAAAATCTACCATTGTTATCCAAAGTGTACTTTTGTTTCCATTCTCTAACAATTAAAATGTCCCTGAAAGTCTATGGGAAACATTATTTCAAATTCTTTGCAGCTTAATTTCAAGATAATGAGAATGCCTTGCATACTTCTGTAGGGGCGTAAGAAAATGGAAGTTAAGCAAAACATTACATTTATTATGACATTACACATGACTAAAAATAGTTACTAAGAAAATACTTAATTATTAACAAGATTATATAGTATCTATACAGTACAAATTATAAACAAAGTTATTTATGAACCGGATGGTTCGACTTCCATTCCTCACACCTCTATCCTGTCTTTTAACTCTATTGGATATTGAATATTTTGTATTGGGCAGTAACGCCATCTATTGTCAGTAGAGTTCATATAAATCTGTTACACTTCAGATTTAAATGGTTTTGGATTTAAATCAATTAAATCTTTTAATGAGCCAATGCCCTCTCAACACGATGACTTCCAATTGGGTTTTGGTATAAAACATAATATTCTACAGTTACGAGCAAGGATTTTTCCTGCCACCAGTTTTAAAATGTAATTTGCTTGTAAATATATTCACTGTGTAATCATAATTACCCCCTCCCTTTTATGCTAAGAAAACATTTAAATAATTGTACATTGGCCAACTGTGCATTGGTGTTCTTTAATTTCAATTTCATGTGGGAGTGTTTGCAAGTACTTGGCGTTAACATTAAAATGCAAGTCGGCCCTCAAATTCAGAATATGTGAAGTCTTGAATTTATCCAAGAAATGGTATTTTAGTGCAGTGATTCAACCAGGAATGATTTTAGTCTCCTCAATGAATATCACATTTTGCCATTCTCGCTATCATCCACAATTCTTCAAATTTACCATTTAATTCTGAACAGAACAACCACTGAGTTAACTAAGTAACATTTTTGATTTTCTCTGCAAGTAAAATTACCACCCCTGTGTAGTTTTCTATCGAATTAAACTTATTCCTTATTTTAATCACTCGTCCAATTGTTCTTCATATTTTAATGTAATCTGAAGAAACTTGAGTTAATTGCTATAATGCATAAAATGAATTAGACAAGGAAAGTTAAATAGCGAAGATGAAAAATGACAAATTGAAAAGGCAAAAGCGTTTTCTATGATCAGAGTTATCGAAAGTCAATTTTCCCTGTAGACATGAACTCTCTATTTTCATTGTAAAAATTTGGGCGATGGAGAAGTTTTCTCAAATGAGATGCCATCCTTTATTTCACATGTTAATGTTTGATTTGACACTATTAAGTATATGCAACCTACAGGAAGAATGTTTCATTCACAAGGGAGGATACCTGAGAAACACCTAAGCAATCGTCCAACAGATGTGCATGACGGAAGCAAAAATAAAAAAACCAAATGAATAGTTCAGTGATTAAGATATTAAACGAGTAGGGGACTGAACGTTTGAGCCTTCTGTTCAAAAATTTATGCTCTCTATTCCCACCACGTTTGCAGTGATTTGGAGTCCACTTAGAACTAAGTTTTAGTCCATACTGATCTGTCTCATAAGCAGAATGGTTAGTTCTCTGATTCAACAGTTTGATCGTTTAAGTCACTCTTTGGGAAAGGTGTTTATAGTGGTTTGGAGTCCACTTTAAACTGTGTAGATCTGTCAAGTTTGACCTTGTGTGCAAAATGTGGTCATTGAGTGACAACCAAACCAAACTTCCAAATAAGCATTACAAAGAAATGGGTATTGTCACTAGCTTTCAGAGTTAGCAGCTGAATAATTAGCATTTTGGCCTTCAATTCACTAATTTGTGCATTGAATCCCCATTCTGGTAGTGGAAATTTATATTTGGAATTTACTTTGTCTCGGTTTAACGTAACTACGTTCGCAAGAAATAAGTGTTAATTGACAAATTAACCCAACCTGTATGTAGGCCACTAGAAGTGCTTATAACTTCCCTTGTTTGTCTTTTCTGAAATTAATGATTCTTTCAATAAAAATTGGTTAGTTTGTTTCCAGTTTAAATTGGGATACAAAGATTGTAAAAAATGTTTTTTTCAAACACTTTCGATCAGGAAACAAAACTTTCTATAGCTCTTATATGCATTCTAAAACAAGGAATTAGTTTTCAGTTTCCAAAAATAGTCAGTTGGGCATTGAATATAATTTTGATTTAACCCTGTTATTTCAAATATTTATTTGAAGATATTTCTTTTTCCCTTGAAGGTAATTATGTATAATTGTTTAATCTTAACTTTAATTTATTGGAAAACTTAATATATTCAATAAGCCATCAGCATACTGTACTAATAAATTAATCAGGAAAATGGTAGACATTTTAATTTTGTTTTTAGCTTCAATTTTTTACTGGCCTTAATAATTCTATTAGCTTTAATTTGTGATTAGCCTTTGTATTTCATTTAACATAATTACTGTTTAAATAAAATACAAAGACTAGTCAAAATTTCAAAATTCGATATCAATTTCTGTTTTAAGTTGTCTTTTTCAAATTTCTGTTTTAAGTTGGCTGCGTAGGCTAACATGCTGATGTATATTTCATTCCAGAAAGAGCAATTGTTATTTCGATCTCGGATAAAATTCCGGTCGCCAACATGAGTCCCAGTTGCTCAGTTGCTTCAACCTGTTTTCCGTAAAATTAGGAAAATCAAAGCATCACTGGTTGCCGATACAGACCACATCCTCCTCGACTTTTCTGAAGTTCTATGTTCTAGGGATGTGTCTATAGTAATCTGATGTCCAAAGCCCTGCAGATGAAGGTGTAATTCGGGTATGATCTCATCACCTCAAGGAATGCAGTCGCTACTTGGTTAGGGCTTTCGTTATCGGAAGGTAATGGATTTGAATACCAACCCAATCAACGATCTGTCGTATTTGCCATGGCATGTTAAATATGTCGGGATCGCCATGTTCTCCATATGAAATGATATTTCTGGGATGGCAGACCAAGTATTGGCTGTCTTCTGCTTGTTCCTTGTTTCAAAATTAAGAATACTCCCCCGGTTACTTTTATCTAACTGGTGGAACCCAACTCAGTTCTAAGTACAGGGAAGCATACTGGTACAAGAAAAACAACCTCGTGATCTGGCAGTGGTTTAAAATTACAAGGCACTTGACGCTAGGCGAATATTCAAAACCTGTTAGTCTCTTAAGGTACAGTCCATAACTCGCTTGCACTGTTATGTATATTTGTCCACCAAAACGTCATTTTATTACTAAGAAATTGATGTATTTTGCTTTGTTTAATCCTGCATATGGTGATAAAGATCCATGGTAATTTATTCTTTCTAAATGCACCAATAAATCTTTACCATTATATTCATACAGGTATGAAATAGCTGTTTGGATACCACTTTTACTCATCTTTAAATGACTTCATTTGAAATGTCTTATGCTTTCTTAAAAATAAAACAAAGATTTTAATTTTGCATAACTGTTCATACTTAATTTTTTTCATCAAAAACTCTTAACTAAGAAATTAAAAAGTGTTATTACTAGTCAATGATACTCCTTATAATTAATGACCTTATTCTTTATTTTTAAGCCGAGCTGGCAGCCGAATGGTTAGCGCTCTTGCCTTCGGTTCAACAGTTCGTGGGTTCGAATCCCACCTTGGGCATGGATGTTTGTAGTGGTTCAGAATCCACTTTAAACCTTGGGTCTCGGTCTAATTAGTCCTCATGTGCAAACAAATAACATTGGGCGACAAACAAACTTTATTTTTAAACCCTAGTCAGTAAGAGGTGAATAGAATGCTCCGTTTTACCATTCCTTTGCTGCTTATATTTTTACAAATAAATTATTAATCTAAGTTAATGTCGAATTTATGCAATTTTGAATGAAAATTCCATCTATGTTCTTTGTTTATTGTTCATTTTACTTGTTTAGTTTGTAAAACAAGCATTCAGTAATTTCGTAATTTAAAGTAAGATGTAATTATCCATAGTTGTGTTTAATATATTGTCTAATAACTCAAAAATGACACATCAGTTTGGTAAGTGTGAAATGAATTTGGATGACAGTGGATTTTGAGTCCCATGAAAAGACAGATGAGAGAGAGAAAATACATCCATACCCTGACCGGAAATCGAACCCACGACATCGCTCTCCGCTGTCATGCATACGATCCACTAGACAGGATGGGCTGCTAAGTATTCGTTAAAAAAATTATATATTCTGTTGTTGTTACTAATGACACTTGGACAAGCCAAGCTCGCTATGCCTTGGCTATGCGAATTTAAGTCAATTGGGAGCATCTTTCGTTTAATCAGAGCACCATGAAGTGAAAGTAAAACTTTGGCTCTTCAAATCCTCCGATAGATGGCAGCACCAGAAGATCTACTCCCTCAATTTTAGCACTAATCTGAAGGGGGAGTAAAGTTCTCCAGACCATTGCACCCATGGTAACTGCTCAACGACCGACCACAGGACTATCGATTCCACAAATTTAATGAGCACGTATATCGCATGTACTCGGTGGGTCTTTGGCGGTGTTAGGAATCGAACCTCACCCTTCCGGATGGAAGGCCGATTCCCTAACCACTAGGCTACCACGGCCCTTTGATACAGGGAAGTATGCTGGTGCAACAACAACGGCTCTTTGATATATTCTATTTAGTCTATACTAAAAATAAACAAACGGTACAAAATATTGTTTTTTTTTTGTTCATATTTAGTTAGATCTTGCTTTATTAAGTTTAAAGTACATATTTAATTGCTGTAAACATAATGTTTAACAAGCTGCTTTAAAGCAATTATTCTTATTTTAATCACATAAATATGAATGAATGTTTGCTAAATCCTAATTATTGAACTGATTATTTTTTCTTGTGATTGTGGAATGGGAAGCAGGGATCACAAGCGGTTTTCCTCTTTGTCCCTGCTTCTAAAATACGAAGACCCCCACAATTTCGGAGCCACGATGGCAAGGCTACGAGGTACCTCCCAATATAAGTTGCTCTCAGTTCCACCCCTTAGAAGCTAAGCTGGCCACCGTATGCTAGTGTTCCTGCCTTCAGTTAACAGGTTCGAATCCCATCTTCGACATGGATGTTTGTAGTGGTTCGAAATCAACTTTAAGCCTTGGATCTTGGTCTAATTAATCATCGTGTCTATGAAATGACCGTAGAGTGAAAGCAAAGCAAACCAAACAACCCCCTAGAAATCCGAATAATATATAGCACACATATTCTTAATTATTATTAATTTATTTGATTATTTACTTAATTATTTTCTCGATTGTTGATTATTACTCGCTTATTACTTTGCTTGATGTATCAACTACAAAATTCGTCAAAGAGTGCAAGATAGAGAAAAGTTACTATAAATAGCTCCTGCTAGTTATAGTTTTTATTGCGCCAGAATGCTTCCCTGTACTTAACCCTAATTGGGGCTCCACCAGTTAGATGAAAGATACCGGGGGGTGTCTTCGTGATTTTGAAACAAGGACCAAGCAGAAAACCGCCAATACTTGGCCTACTACCTCCAGATGTATCATTTCACTTGGAGGACATTGCTCCATTTTGAATGTGTCCTAGCCGCCTTTAGTGAACCCGACAGATCTTTGTTAAACACTAATTAGAAGTCTCTACCTTCCGATAAGGAAAGCGACGCCCTAACCAGCTAGGCCGCCGCGGCCTTTGCTAGTTACAGAATTTGTTCTGTTCTAAAAAAAATTGATTGCTTTAGTCTCCTGCTCGTTCCGAAAAAGAAATCATATTTTCTATTTATAGCGCATATTTCACATAAAGTATTTCTGGTATTGCTAAATTAATCTTGCTATTTTATTGCTTTTACTGCCTTTATGCAATTATATATATAAATTTATTGCAATTATCAGGCATTACATACGAATTACCTCACGAATATTTATTATCTACGATTAGCATAAAAGAAAATATGATATCCTTAGAAAAGGTATCAATGTAAAGTGTCTTTGACATATAATCCTACTGCAGATTTAATATCAATGTTTAACCCTTTTGTATTCATTGCATTCTGCTTAAAATACATTTAAAATAATTTGAACTCTAACCTAATCAATCTGATTATTTTTCAGATCCATGTGCGAGTAATCCCTGGAAAAATGGTGGAACCAGCAAAATTGATGGTGTATTCTTCAACTGTAGCTGTCCGATTTTCTATTAAGGGCAACTTTGCGAGAAATGTAACAATTTTTATTATTTAATGACATAATTATTTTTTTTAAAAAATAATCTCATTTATGTTTCATTTATTATGAATAAGAATCAAATATAATTATAATAATAGATATTTTACGTGCAAGTTACAGGAGCCTTATTGATTAAAACGTCACTTGCGTTATCGTTATCGAGCCACGGTCAGTATCTTATGGTTGAGGGTTTGGAATTCTCGCTCGCCATCACCAAGTGCTTCATAATTTTTAACCACGGTCAGGTGACAAAGGTTCCATCTAAGCTGGCACTCACCTCTCCACATGCACGCCACACCAGTGAAAAAATTTTGAACGCCAGAGTTATCGGAAGATAATAAGTTCAAGTCCTGACTCAACCGAATGTCCATCATATTCTCTAATGCTGAGACGCGTGAAACCTGGCATGGTCGCAATATCCATCAAGTCAAATGACTATTATGGGAATGACAGGCCAATTATTAGGGGACTTCTTGATCTCTGCTTTTAGAATGAAGGCACACTTTTGGGATATCAGTGGCACCCTTTCTGGTCACCCACTACATTAGAAAAACTATCACTTCCGCTCTTTGAAGCATTGAAAAGTGAAACTGCCAGTGATAGGACATTATAAACAATAATTGTATTTTTGTAAGTTCTTGTGATTTTTTCCTAATTGCATGAGATAATGAAAGGAAAATGTTATGAGACCAATCCATAATACTGAGAGTCGCTCATGGGGATCATCTCCTATTTAGAAAAAATGTCCGTGTTACCAAAAAGTATTATCATTAATCTTCATGTATTTTCTGTAGTTTACACTGTGTAAGATCCAGATTTGTGGCCAACAATATTATACAGTGGCACTCCAATTGCCCGAATCAATTGGGAAAACACTCTATTTGGATAGTAAAAAATTCGGATAATTAGATTTTTTCAAAAAGCGCGTTAATTTTCATTGATTATTCTAAGTTGAAATCGGGAAAAATCTACAAATTTTTAAATATAAAGAAACTTATGATAAATTCAATGCGAAGGCAGTACTTTTACAAGTTAAGGTACTTACAGGTGCTGTACGTTAATTCAGTATCCATGTACAACGCTGTTAATGAAAGTCATTGCTTGCTGAACATCTCGGTCAAAGTAAGCTGTTTCGCTGCGTTCATCCATTTTCCGGCAGCCAAGTCGCACATCCGATTGAAAGTGAGAATTGACCTGTGGTCACACTTAGGGTAATGTTTCATCCACTTCAAAGCAGTTTCAAAGCCGTCATAGGTATTTCTAGGTAATGGTTCTGTGTTTACTTCAAATCGGACATTAAGGTCATCTTCTCTTTCTCGACACTCCCATTAAGTTTACCATCATTTGCAATTTGGAAAATGACCCTAGATTTCACTCTCCAATATCTTCAGTACTAACTTCTGAACATCCATGAAATTTTCAAAAATAATATTTTTAAATTCTTCAAATGACATGCTATTCTCATGTTTTTTCTTTTTCTCTTTTCCTTTTTTTTCATTCTCTTCTTTAGTTTAATATATTTTTCTGAAATCCTAAAAGTTATTCGGATAATTGCAGTTCTACTGTATTTCATTATGTCAAAAAAATCGTACACAAGCTGCTGAAGCAAAGTCATTAAACAATGATAAGTGAACTTTAAATTATTTTCCTGTGCTTGGTTTATCAGAATGAATATTTTCTCAATCTATATATATATAACGTGTTTGTTTTGGCATCAATGGGAAAATATATGACTTATGTTTAAAATATGCTTTGAAACCATAGACAAATACAGTGTAAAAATTTTATTTTTCGTTCTCTTCAATCTTCGATCGTTTTGCTGTAGTTTTAGATATTTATAGCTGTTTCACATTTATTTCTCAAGCTTCCTTATTTAATTTGATCTGGTTCAATGTATTTTATATGGTTGATCATTTCCTAGATATTTCGTTTTGTTAATCATTTTCTTTTATTCAGAAAAAATTCTATTGTTTTAAAATTTTTTAATTCTACAAGGTAAACAAGAAAGCGTTTTCCGTTTATAATGATCCAAAAAAAAAAAAAACGTGTGGCCTATTGTTTGCCCTCGAAGTAATCACCAGCGTCATTGAGCGCCTTCTGCCAGCGTGTCATACAATCCCCTTGAGGTAAAACTCTAGGATTTTGGACGCGAAGAAGCTCGTGAATACCTGGCGCAAGTTTGCTTCATTGGTGAAGATGATAGTGATGAAAAATTTGATGGTACAAGGTTAAGTCATTGAGGAAATGGTACCACAAAACCTTCTAACCAAGCCACTGCTTGGTATTCCTTGCCACCCGCACCACATCCTGTATTACGTTATCGGCCAAGAACAGTACACCGTTGCGATTAACCAGTGCAGACTTCTTCTGGTTCAATACCTCTTGCACATGTTACGATTGCTGCGAGTACAGGTACGCAGTTCCCGTTTTGTCCTTGGTAGTAGCTCATATGACTTGATGATCTGTGATCAATCTGGTGTCTGGTGGTTTATTCATCAAGTCATATGGGTCAATTACTTGATGATTAAACCACCAGACATTAGCTTGATCAAAGAGGGACAAATCTGCCGACTTGAATTTGTGAGACCAATGTCTTGTAGTACGTTCATTTATATGACTGCTGTCCTCAAATGCTTGACATACTCGGTAGCTTGATTCAGCAGCTGATAAGATCACTTTGAAGTGATAAAGAAAATGACCGAATGAACTCTTTCGACACACTCTTTTCTCTTCACTACTTACGAGTTACGATTGATGAATGTGCGCAGTGAACTTGGTTTTACAACTACTAATGTTTCTTCTCTCGATTGGCCGACATCTCAATCACATCATACATTAGTTTGCATACTTATTCTGACTTCATTCAGTGCGAAAAGGGCTAGAACTTTCTAGTTTACTTTATACTTAAATACCACATATGTATATATATTTGAGTTGTAAAATTATTTAACAGTTAAAATACGATGACTGTGCCCTTCAAATTTTTAACATTTCAGATATATTTTTGGAAATATGCAACCCTGTCAGTTGAAGAATGGTCATCATGGTGGATAACAATCTCATAAATCAATGTTTTGATTACCCAGATAAAAGTTTCTTAGTTTTATTCCTTGAGTATTTTCACCTGAACAAGTATAAAATATCAAGCACTCATTCGAAATGTCATTTCAAAAAAGAATATGGTCATGTTTTGCCAATCCTCGGTCATTAATATTTAAATTAGATTAAGTCATTTCACTTTTAAGAGGAGGTATTTTGTGTGTTGTGTAATCAGATTTAAGAATTAGATTTGCTGCAGTTTAAATCACATGAAATGTCCAGGGGATCAGATGAGTTGTGGTCACACAAGAAGCATGAATTTCCAGCTGTGGAATTTAAGCATATTCCGAGTGAAGTTCAGAATATAAAGGGCCTCGTAAAGTGGATTTTACGTTTCAAATATTTGTCTGCTGTGGCCTGGTTGGTTTGGATATCTCTTTCCTCATCGGAAGGTAGTGAGCTCGAATCCCGGCTTATCCAATGATCCGTCATGTTTGCTAAAGGCGAATGGAACTTGTTAAGTTGGCCGTGGTTGCAATGTCCTCCAAGTCAAATGATAGATCTAGGGGTGGCAAGCCAAGTATTCGGTGTCTTCTGCTTGGTCCCTTCTTTAAAATCACGAAGGCTTCAACAGGCTGCTTTTATCTAATTGGTAGAGCCCAACAATGAGAGAGGTACATGTGAAGCATGCTGGTGCTACAGTAACATTTCAACTATCTCGGCTGTTGAAAGTGGTTGCAATGTTCTCCAATGTTTACTGAAAGTGGCTATGGTATCAATCATTCAATAGATCTACGGTGGCCTGTTTGGTTAGGGTGTCGCTCTCCTTATCAGAAGGCATTGATTTCGAATCCCGGTTTAACCGAAGATCCATCGTGTTCGCTAACAGTGCGTTATACACGTTAAAACTGGACGTGTCGCAATGTCTTCCAAGTGAAATGATACCTCTGGGGGTAGCAGGCCAAGTATTGGGGGTCTTCTGCTTGGTTCTTGCTTCAAAATCACGATGACTCCACCCGGCTGCTTCTGTCTAAGTGGTAGAACTCTACTTAGTAATAGGTACAGCGAAGCAACAACAACATTCAGTCTCACAGTTCTTATTTCATGAGCCAAAGTATAAGCCTTATTATCATCTCATAAAATTGTGATTTTCCAGTTTGTGAATGTAACCAATTTTGAAAACACTTGAATGTTGATTAGTGAAAATTTTGTGATTTGAATGTTGATTTCAAAAATGTTACATTTTCGATTTCTTAAAGTAATGTAAAACTGAGATGAACCACTTTAGATTGCAATTATAGAATGTCTTCTGTTTATTTTATAAAAAATTTTTCAAGTATCTCATGTTTTGTGATAAGCATTTAGGAGTAATGGATATGTGCATACTTGGTGTGCGCACAGGAATATTTTCCCGTACCTAGACCAGAGTGTGGCTCGGCCAGTATGATGGATGTTGCTGTGTGGGAGTTTTCATAATTTAGAAACAAGGAGTGAGCAGAAGACTCTCCGTAGTTGACTTGCCACCCTCATAAGTATCATTTTACTTCGAAGAAATTTCGACCATTATCCAATTAATACTTCCCTGTGTTTAAAATTGACTGAACTCTATAACTGTCGTTTTCTCAACGATTAATTCTTTTAATTATAGTAATTCATTTGCTTGGTGCAGTAAATAAATATTGGCTAAAAACTCAACTTTTTTATTTTTTAAAAAAAGTTTTCATTTTTTCCTATGTGTGGTGTGGCAATATTTATATATATTAATTACAAGAAAAAATATAGCTAAAGATACGATGCATTCTAAATGATTAAAGTTGTCGTTAAAAATCGTAAGGTTTTGATTAAAAGCTGAAAATTATGACATTTCAATGAAATCTTTAAATCCAGATTAAAAAAAATTTTTAAGGAATGATAATTATATAATATAAACTATCTTAATCATTTCAACTTGTTAAGTAATAATCCTCATCACAAATTTATAATCTTTTCACATAACTCATGCTTACGAATTTACAGAAAAAGCTGCATTACAAGAAAAGGAATTTTTAGTTTAAAAAAGAAAATAAAATAAAGGGATCATAATTAAAAATTAGTATTTTTTTGTTCTTGTATCGCCTTAGTACACAGGTATTTGGAGACAAAGACACCTCTACTACTATTTATTTAATATTTTGTACCAAGCCCAAATCCAATCAAGTTAAAAGTTGGCTTTTGTTGCGCTTGACAGCGACTCCTTGTCAAATCCGAAGAGTTCATTTCTCCCTCGTACAGAAGGCACTAGATGGCAGCACTACAAGTTAGAAGTGGATTTTTTATTTTCGAAACTGAGACCAAGTAGAAATTTCTAGATCTTGATATGCAAACTCTAGAGGTATTGATTTGAATTGGAACTGGGAGTGACATTAATAATTTATTTTTGATTAAGTAATTTTCGGCAAAATTCTCCTTGGTCAATGGGTCGAGAGGTGGGAAGAGGTTGTAAACAGCAACGGCGAATATATAATTGATTAACTTATTGATATAATTATTGTTTTTTGCTTAAATAAAATTCTTTGGTAAAAACGCTACGAACTTATTCCCCAACCTAACATATATAATTGAGACAGCGTGTATATCATTTAAGAAGTAGGGTATTAGTACTGCATCAGGCGGTACAACGGACAATTTTTTCTCTATATATTTTGTATTTATGCTGCAAATTTGTTGTAATGATCAGTAATAAAAAAGTTTGATACTCATAATAAATTTACAGCATAAATACAAAAATTTGTTGTTTAAATATTTTAAATGGGGTGCATCTTATACGTTGGCAAATACGATAAATGCATGTATGAGTACATATATATATATATATATATATATATATATATATATATATATATATATATATATATATATATATATATATGAAAACCTTTGACAAAACAACAACTCTTCTCTTTGAAAATAAAATTTATTCTATGATGTATTCGCAGTTATGTTAATGACTTTTTTTAACTTTGTTATAATTTGTGACTGGAGAACATGTGTTCACGGCCAATGTCAAAAATATGGCATAAACTTTGTGTACAGTTACAGTAATTTAAATTAATAGCTATCCTAAAATTAAACTTTAAAATTTTAATTGTACTTATTACTCGATGTAATATTGTCAATTAATTACAAAGTTTTTTTTGTGATTTATTCTTTCATTATTGAGTTTCCAGATTAGGGGATCAAAAGCTATTCTTGGTTTTCCTAGAATTGCAAGTGCAGCACTTTTCCTCCTTTCTACAATCCCCGATTGTTTGCAAGGGTATTTGTATCGGTTCAAACTTTGGGGTTCTCCATTGTGTCCTTATGTGTAAACAAGATAAAATTTTTGTCGCTGACCCTCTTGATTGAAGGTCAGAGAGTTAAAGGCGTCATAGCCAATTTTTTGTGCCTTCTGGTAAATAAATAAATATTATTTTTTATGTTATTAAAATAATTAATCCCTCTCTGATTTTCTTTCATTAACAATTTTTCATTTAAAGGATCAACTGATCATGAATATTCTTTGTTACAAACAAAGCTAAATCAAAATTTCTAAATTAAAACATGTAACAAAGTGACATTTCAAAAACTATAATTGTAATTATCCAATGAATTTCCTGAATAAAATCACCAATTTTCTAATTTTTAAAAATATCTAAAATAAAAATGAAATATTTAACTCGAAATTATTTTTTATTCTCGACCTGCAGATAAATCAAAATAATTCCATCGTTGTGTGTGACGTAAAGCAATTCCAGAAATTCCTCAAAGTAATCCAAACAGACTTTTGTTTTCTTGAGGATATTAATTATGCTGACGTAATCATTCTTTTGCCACCCGTCCTGTCTAGTGGTCAGAGTGCCTGACTACGGGTAGGGAGGTCCTGGGTTCGAATCCCAATTCATCATGGATGTACTTTCTCTCTCTATCTATCCTGTCTTTGTCCTTTCCTTATATGAATGAGGTGTGAATGGTTGCCTACCCTATAAACGGGTCCCTATGGCATGTGTGTACTGAGGAAGTCGGACTCCACACCAAAATAGGGTTCAGTTGGAAAAGTGGAGCAGCGCACCCCTTGTTGCTAGCCTAGCTGGCACTCGAAAACAACAATCATTCTTTTAAGTATATAAAGTCTAAAAAAGTGACATCATTCAATAGAATCAACCAAATTTAAATTTTAACTTCATTGATATGGCCAGTGTAATATATATTTTTAGCAAGCTTTTTGAAATTTTGTTCTCTAGTTTTGGAAATAATGTTTATTGTTTTACAATGTAAAATTTTTTTTTATTTAAAATTTTCTTAGCTTCTTAGGAGAATTTTATAAAAATATAAACGGTTTAATAATTTTTTTCAAAAACAGTTATCACGTAGTTACAGTTACTGTATTTTGAAAATACATAGATTTTTTTCAGACTTTAAAAACACAATTCTCTAATTTTTCTTTTTAATAATCTGCTTAGTTAATAATCTGTTTTGTAAAAAGTTTGGAATACAGATTCTTTTTAAATAGCAATTATGCGGAATACTTAAAGATGTAAATCATCGTAATTTTATCATGTAGTTATGAAATAAATAATTAAATCATATCAAACCTTTAGTATTTTCTAATCTGTGCTCCTCGCATTTTCCTTATAACTTATTTTCTTTTTAGGAAAGGAAATTATATTATTTGTCTTAATTTCATTTTTATTTTCGTTTATCATCTTGTTTATAATTGTTTATCATCTTTATTTTAGCCGCCCGCCCTGTCTAGTGGTCAGAGTCCCTGACTACGGATAGGGAGGTCCTGGGTTCGTATCCCGGTTTGGGCATGGATATATTTCTCTCTCTATCTATCGTTTGTCCTTTCCTTTTATGAATGAGGTGTGAATGGTTGCCTACCCTATAAACGGGTCCCTATGGCATGTGTGTACTGAAGAAATCGGACTCCACACCAAAATATGGTTTAGTTGAAAAAGTGGAGCAGCGCACCCCATATTACCAGCCTGGCTGGCACACGACAACAACAACAACATCTTTATTTTAGCTATCTCCATGACAATCGCTGTAAATTAAGTCAAGTCCAAAGCTTCGTACTTATAATAATGAGCGCAGTTTTGCATAAATTGCCCCTGATATAATAAAAGGCAGCTTCATAAGCCCAAAGTAGTAAAAATTATCGGAGAATTGGTATTAAAAAAAACAAAGATTAATCGTGAACTTGATACAATATTACAATGAATGAAAAACCCCGTGAATTATAGGGTAAATCAGATAGTTCTTGCCGTTTTCCTGTTGACATTGAATGAAGTGAGAATAAGTAAGCAAATTAGTGGTTGAGGCTTCAATCAGTCGAGGGAAGCAATATCAGGCGTTATAAAAGTTGATCCACCGGCGCTCATCATTCAATCGTAGCAGCAAAGAGAAATGGAGATGCCATTTGTTTGCTTTACGACTTCAAAGTGCGCTTATCAACTGCTGCATCAATACCTCAAGCGTTTCGGAATAGTGCTGTGAATGAACATTATCGGTAATGGTTTCGGATTCAGGTAGGGAGATTTGTACCCCTGTGATGAAGCTGGTGTCCAGTGGAGTCAGTGGTTCACTATGAGCTGCTACCAACAAGCCAAACGGTCGCTGCGGACCTGTACTTTCAGCAATTGGGACGTATGCAACAGGCATCGCAACAGAAGGAGCCAGCACTGGTTAATCGGATGAGTGTATTGTTTTTGTCCGGTAATGCAAAGCCGCATGTTGTCACGTGGGTAGCCAGGAATACCATGCAGCGACTTGGTTGGGAAACTTCGTGCCATCCTCCTTACTCACCTATCCTTATACCATCAGATTACCATCTAATATAAATATAACTGAAATCAATATAATTGGTATCATTTATTTATTACATTAGAGAGATGAATCAGTACATTAGAGAGATGTATCAGTAATATAAATTGGTATCAGTTATATTTACATTAGAGAGTTAAATCATTTTTGACTTACACAAACAAATATTGTATTAATAATCATTAATAATACTCAACATACCTTTTTCATTAAAAGTAGAAAAATTATGATAATAGATTTAAAAATGTTAAACTCTTTTATTGATGTAATTTTTCTCGTCCCTAGTTTTATTCCTTCTCGATTAAAAAAAATCGATCCTAATAAAGTCTACTTTTTTACCAAATTTCCATTTTGGCAATGCCGGCCGATGGTTTTATCTTTAGCGTTATAGGCTCTTAGACTGTTGGTCCTGGGTTTGAATCCGGTTCGGGTATAGATGTCTCTGTGTTTCTTTGTCCTTTCTTTAGAGATGATAAATGAATGTGGCCTTCCCTATTGGCGGGTTTGTGGTGGAGTGACGTGGGTAATCTCCGTGACTTGGTTCACAGGTGCTCGCCTACTATAAATGAATAGCATTTTCCGGCCTTGATTAGGTTAAAGGCTAATCATTCAGTGCCCTCCGTTATTTAAAAAAAAATTTTTTGGAGGAAATTTTTAATTTACAAATTAGCAGACTTAAATCTCACGAGACCTCTTTTATTCATTCAATCATATCAGTCCAATTTTTAGTTGATATCAAAATCTCATCTAAATAATACAAAACTTTCTTATTTAACAATATTCCCAATATTTGATATATAAATCTCTGGAGTTCTGAAGGTGCCGCACCAAAAATCATAAGTTCAAACTGATCTTTTTTATCTTGGGTAATAAGAAGAGTTTTTTTTAACTTAGTTTCTTTTGTTAATAATATAAGAATATAACCATGTGCTAAATCTAATGTTGTGAAAATGTTACATTCACGAAAACATTCTAAGAAATCATCAGTTCTAGGTAATGGGAGTTTATATTTAATTGCCTGATTATTTAATTTTCTTTAATCTACAAGAAGTCTATCGTCACCAATTGTTTTACGAACCTACTCTACAAGGCAAGCATAAGTATGTTTGCCAGATGTCCCGGTTTTCAGACAAAATCCCGTTGTCCCGACCGGTTTACTTTACGTTTCGATAAAAATAAAATTTGTTTTTACAGATGAACAAAATAATTAACTGTGATGTATTATTTAGAATAAGGTTATTTATTTCTGTATTGTGTAAAAAGAAAACCATAAAAAAGTGATAGACTGCTTATAAGTAACATTGTCATAGCTTTGTCTTGTCTGGTGGGCATACGCGAAGTTGTGTTTGCAGTCAAATTGGGAAAAGTAAAAGTAAGAAGACTACCAAAATGTGATTATTTCAAGTGAAGAAAAATGGCTCACGCTGTTTGATTAGTTCAGGGATAATCACATAGCACTTGATCGAAATTGTTGAGTATGACTTCTGCTTTCTTGGATCATCAGTACCAGCAGAGAGAATTTTCTTCGATGAACAAGACATGAATTTACGATAAAGGTTTATGGTATGGACTTATGAGGATATTTGATGAAGGAGAATCCACGGTTAACGTATTAGCTTGTGAAGATTTCTACAAGATTAAAACCAAAAAAATACTTCTGAAAAACTCCAATAATAAGTAATGCATGTAAAATATTGCTCAAAAATTTTTATTCCTACTTCACAGTGTTTTTTCTTGCTTAATTAATTTACAAATAATAGAGCGTCTCGGAAATAAAATACTTAAATCTATAAGAGTGTCATTAATTGTATTACCCCTTGTTTAAGCTTCTAATTAGTAATCATTTATTCATACCAGATAAACTACTTTGCAAACTTGCCAACGATGACGTGACGCTGGGTAGGGGGTATTTTTTTTTTAGGATCTAGAATTGAGGGAGGTCTGTAGCCTTCTGGCCATGCACCTCGTTTTCTAATGAATTAGAGTCCTTGGATAGTGTAGGTATGGTGATTAACAAATCAGAAATAAAGATACAATAATGAATAGTACAAAGATATTGAGGTAAGTGCTCCCACTGGATGCACTCTGCATGACTTGTGTTTTTGAACTAAGTAATTGAGTAATCCTAGTAATAGACACTTAGATGATGACAATAATTCTTGGTAAACACAAAATTCCGTTAGAATTATTTACAAAGGTAAAGAGAATACACAAGATGATTGCAATAATTCTTTGAAGCAGATAAAATTTCGTTAAAATATTAACAAAGGAGTTACAAATAAAAAACACAGGATGATGACAATAGTTCTTGATAAGCACAAAGTTCCGTTAGAATATTTACAAAAGAAGATAAAGAAAAAAACAAAGTAAAAATTCTTTATTATTTTTTTGTATATGTTTAAGATTAAATAAAATTGAGATATTTACAGGATGCACACAATTTATCTACAATGCGGTTTCTCACAGGATTTCATTTAGTTGGATATATGATTTCCATTAATTCTTTTTCTTCTTTCTTTTCCGTTTGGAATTATTTGAATAAATGGAGATATTGGTGAGAAGTTATACTCCCAACACTGCTCTGGGCCTGTGGAAATGCATTGGGTCATAAGGACTGTAAAGTTCAATACTCTGAATCTCACTATTGTTGATTGTGTATATTTTATGGTAGAAATTAAATGCAAGAAATTTGAGGTAGCGGGCTGTGGGCAGGATTCCCAAATTCTAGTTTATTTGCTGATTTCTAAAGTAAAACTCTGAGTTATTGATTAGTCTAAGTATATTGCTTTGCTGGGCTTCACAAAGACTTAGATATTTGAATCAGCTGCTCCTCCACAGATTGGAGCAGCATAGGTTATTATTGGCCTGAGGTAGGCTTATTGATTAGGAGTTTGGGAGGGAGGAGTATTTTGGTGTCTCGGTTGAACATTTCAGAAATCTGTCTAGCCTAGGCTTAATGTGATCTAGTTTCGGAAACTATTTACTTTTCTTTCTATGTTCTTACAATATTCTTAATAGAGATCATCTGAGCTGCATTTGTTGTATAGGGGCGTAAGCAAACTGGCTTACTTCTTGGAACTTTATTAATTTCCATCTTAGTTAATGTTCTGCCTAATTCACTTATATTCAATACTCCTATAATCATTAATTAATGTTATAATTTCCAACTCTTTATAATAAGAAATAATTTTATCAAATATCATCTATTTTAATCGCGCATTTATCTGTATTTACAGGTGTAAACTTACTGTAACTTCAGTTGCCTTTCAAAAATTATTAAATGGAAGAATATATTCAGAGTTTAAATCCCAATCCTGTGATAATTCGATTACCTTACTCAGACATAGATTTTATTTTAGCTTTAATATTACAAGAACCGTTATTCATAATAGGAATTATCTTTGTACCGTTTTTAATTTCAAAAAACAAAATCGAGATTTTTTTTCTTTTTCTACTTTTAATGCAAGATTATTTTTCTCATCTTCTGTTTTCGTCTGAATACAATTTACATTTTTTTCTATTATAAGTCGTTCTTTTGTTTTGATCTTTATTTGTTGATGCTTCGATTTCTGCTTCAGAAAACGGTATACTATTCAAATACCAGCTGTTTAATTGCGGCTGGATTTCTGTTTCGTCTAGAGTTTTCTTTATCAGTTAGGTCAACCGCCATAGTATTGTCATTTACAAACGATAAATACCTCAAGTGCTGTGCTAACGCAGTTGATTTTTAATTCCAGACGGCTCTTTAAGAGTGAAAACAGATGTTTCAATAGAGCCAAATCCAAACAATTTTCTCATTAACGAAATTATATTTTTTAATTGGTTCTGAATCCACTTTGATCGTTTGCCCCTGTCTAATTAGTCCTCCTCGTCTGAAAATGATAACCGTTGAACGACAAACAAACAAACTTAGAATTACATATTTTTGTTTATTTCATAAAATTTTTTAAAAGGGAAATGTTTTCAACGTTCACCATCACACTGTTTTTATCTTTGCTTTTCGAACAATGCCGTTAGGTATGCCTATTCTTACCACATTCTCTACATCTTATCTTTCTTTTGAACAGTATTTAGAAATGTGACATTCTATTCATTACAATTAAAACATTTAAAGAAATTAACATCGCGAGAGTTAAGATTTGAGTTTCATTTTTCTTTCGAATAAAAACACTCATTCTAGGAAAATCTTTTAAACTTACGGGTTTATCTTACTTTATTTTTTAAATTATTTCTTAATAACAGCGATCATTACCTATGCTTACATAATTATCTAATAAGTTATTTTCTCAATTAATATAACATTCTTGTTTTCAACTCAAATAAAATTTAAAATAAAATTTTAACAAAATCTTGAAATAAAATTTTAACAAAATCTTCATCATAATTGTTATAATTAATAATATTGTTTAATTCTATTCATAATTTTGGGGAACAATTTCTTCCAATCCAGTAGCTAAATTAATTAAATCTATCTTTTTGCCTTTTACCAGAAATGAAGCCATTTTAAAGTACGCAGAGATCAAAAGTTAATAAAAAGATTACCCACTTGACAAACAAACGAAGAATACTTCTCTGTTTTTTATTTTAAATCTTGAATATAAAAGCTTATATATATATATATATATATATATATATATATATATATATATATATATATATATATATATATATATATAATTTGTCAATGCATTTTAGTAGATGGTGATGTTTTAACATGTTACTTAGCTAAATTTAAAACTTTTACATCCTTATTTTAATCAATGATAATCATGACTGTTGAATTTTTGGTATATATTTGTTTTACAGTTCATTTTCCTCATCAATAGATAACAAAATTTTAGGTATTGCTGCTCAGATTCATAATCTAAAACTTTTTAACTATCTCATTGAAATAAAGTATATCATGCAATATATGAATATAATGTACATCTTCTTGATTTTCCCACGAATGTCAAAGATACTTAAATTAATATCTGTTTCCGCCATAGTATTTAATGAAAAACTTTTTAAGTGTCGCCATTTCCTCCTGCAATTGATTTTGATAATCTTGTTTCAGATTTAAACTTTCAAATTAAATTTCTGATTTTCATCGAATTAAATCTGTTTTATTTCTGATTTATTTGAAAATATATGATTTAAAAAATTATAATATTTCTCTAGAAAGGAATATTTTGATGGCTATTTTCTTTACTTAAAAAAAGTCTCAATGCTCTGTATTTTATAAGCACATATTTCCGAAATATGTTCTAGTTTCCAAAGACAGCCCCACAAAAAGTTTTTTTCTGGATGTAAATCGTGTGTTGTTCATGTAATTATATTTCAATTATTTTGAGATTAGGATTAAAATATCACATCATTTACAACTCTTTTTGTTTCTTTTAGAGATTATTAAATAAAATCAACAAAAAAATGGAAAATAGTATGAATAAAAAATATTTAAACAAATTTGATTTTGACAAAGCTACGTGAAAGCCACATATTTCACCTAATTTTTTGTTTGATAATAGTATGAAGGAGAGAAATCTCTTATCCTTAGAATTAATTGAACACATGATCACATGTATTGTACAACTATAAATGATTGATCTAATGGATGAGCAAGGTGCCTAGACATAGGCCACTAGCCTCTTTTTGTAGTTATTGGTAGACATCTAAGTTTTATATAAACACATAATAACAGAATGGATAATAAGGATTTGAATAACAAGTCGCCTACAGTTCAAGTACTCCCAAGAGTCTTTGCAATGGGAACTTTATTGTTGTTGTACTGTTATCTCACCGCCCAACTTGTCCAGTGATCAGCGTGCCTGACTGCGGATAAGGAGGTCCTGAGTTCGAATCCCGGTTCGGGCATGGATGTACTTTCTCTCTATCTATCCTGTCTATGTCCTTGTATGAATGAGGTGTGAATGGTTGCCTACCCTATAAACGGGTACCTATGGCATCTGTGTAGAGCAAAGTCGTACTTTCACCTTCATGGTGCTCTGATTAAAATGAAAGACGCTCCCAATCGACTTAAAAATTCGCATAGCCAAGGAATAGCGAGCTTGGCTTGTCCAAGTGTCATTTGTATATAGCAATAACAATAGGTTAATACCAGATAGGCTGGCAATATGTAGTGCGCAGCTCCAATTTTCCAACTGAACCCTAATTTGCTATACCTTCTCAGTACACACTTATAGGGTAGGTAACCATTCACAACCAATTCATACAAAGAAAGGACAAAGATAAGAGAGAGAGAAAGTACATCCATGCCCGGACCGGGATTTGAACCCAGGACCACTAGATAAGGTGGATGGCTAGTGACTTTACATTATATTCATTTATATATATTCATTTATATATAACTTATAAGATGTATAAAATAATTATGCAATATAAAAATTTGCTTGAAATTAATTAAAGATTTTAGTAGAGATTATAACAATATTCATGGTTTACTTGAAATTTTAGTCACTAATAAACTAAATAAATAAATAGTAAGGCAAAAAAATTAACTGGGGGTATCCGTTATGTACATTCTAATATAAATAAATTTACATTTTTCATTTATTAATTACACTTTAATATATACAAGGAAAATAAAGTGCACAAGTTATTGATATATAGCAATATCTGAAAAATAAACAATATGAGTTTTTCAAGTTAGGGTCAAATTAATTAGATACTAAAGGTATAAGCAATTCATTAAGGCAATTATGACCATATATTTATTTTTATTTATAAGCTGCAATATTTCAGCTGTCAGCTATAAATTTTTAATCGTAAGTTATTAAACTAAATTGTTCATATACTGGTAATTGTGTTGAATCCAAGGACTGCCTGCCGTCTATGGAAAGTTTTTGGTTCGTAGGGGTTGTATGGTTCAAGTACCATTACTTCAATGTTATTTATTTTGCATACCTTATTATAAAAATAGAAGGCCAAATATTTTATGTAGTAGGTGATATCAGTCATTCCACACTTGGCTCTAATATGCTTATTTCTAAAATAATATTGTGAGTTAGAAACAAAGTCATATAGAAGCTTGTTTTGTTGAGCTTCCAATATTACTGATTTTGTAGTCCATGTCCGAATGACTCAACATGCCTTGCGGGGGAGAGAAGAATTCCCTCCCTGTCGCATCTAGGGTCCGACATAGAAGCACGTCTGACAGCTTTAAAAAACAAATGTGAATTATTGTCCACCTGCAAGATGCCTCCTTCTGCTCCCGTGGGGATAAACAGAGAGACTTCCTGCACTTGATTGCTTTTTTACAACCCCTTTAAATCTTTTCTCAAGTCGGGTTCCTTTCACAAGCTTGTGCACATGTTGGTGGGGGGCGTGGGAGTGACAGCACTATATTATACTTTATCTTTCAGCATTTCTTAAAAGAAGCGAGGTTTTGATCTCGAACTCAACACCCTCATAAATTGCTAGAAAGATACACCCACTGGGAAATTTGGGCACCATTTGGGAAATCAGTCTCCTTGGCAGAGTAAATGTCCATCTGACCCTGGGAAACTCTTGAGGTTATGACAGAAATAATGGGGTTTGTAAATATTTTAACGGAACTTTGTGTGCTTCAAAGAACTATTGTAATCATCTTGTGTATTCTCTTTATCTTTTCCTTTGTAAATAATTTTAACAGAATTTTGTGTTTACCAAGAATTATTGTCATCATCTAAGTGCTTATTACTAGAATTACTCAATTACTTTGTTAAAAAAATAAATAAATAAACACAAGTCATGCAAAGTGCATCCAGTGGAAGCACTTAATTCAATATCTTTTTGCATTATTAATTATTTTAATTTTTATTTCTGATTTGTTAATCACCAGGCCAAGACAATCCAAGGACTCTAATTCATTAGAAAACGAGGTACATGGCCGGAAGGCTACAGACCTCCCTCAATCCTAGATATAGAAAAAAAAATGGGGATGTTAAAATGCTTAAACTGTTTTCAATTATTTTTACAAAGTGTCCTTAATACACATTAAGCATTTATAAAAATTTTTTGCTACATAAATACATAGAAGGATTTAAACTATTCCAGATAAATTTTAATTTTTAGTAAATTAAATATCTATAAAATTAGTATAAGAATTTTTAGTTCGAACAGTTTGAAAATGTTTTCTAGTAGTGTTTCTGCTCAATTTTTGTCATTCTTCAAAAATGAGGTTTTAAAACTAAAATGCCTGTCGCACGCGTATTATATACTAAATTGTTTTGTTGTCGTGTGAGGCAGGCAATATGGGGTGCGCTGCTCCACTTTTTCAACTGAACCCTATTTGGTGTTGAGTCCGAATTCTTCAGTACACACACGCCATAGGAACCCGTTTATAGGGTAGGCAACCATTCACAACCCATTGATATAAGGAAAGAACAAAGACAGTATATAGATAGAGAGAGAAAGTATATCCATGCCCAAACCGGGATTCGAACTCAGGACCTACATATCTGCAGTTAGGCATGCTGACCATGAGAATAGCTGGGCGGCTAATAGATATATATAAAAAGAAAATTTAAACAAATATACTGCATATCAAAAAAAGTATTTCTATCAAATTCATTTTTAATAATTTCATTTTTAAATAATTTATACGTGAAATAGAATTAATACTGTTGTTGTTGTTACTAATGACACTTGGACAAGCCAAGCTCGCTATGTCTTGGATATGCGAATTTAAGTCAATTGGGAGCGTTTTTCGTTTTAATCAGAGCACCATGAAGGTGAAAGTACGACCTTGCTCTACACACATGCCATAAATACCCAGTTTATAGGGTAGGCAACCATTCACACCTCATTCATACAAGGACAGGACAAAGGATAGATAGAGAGAGAAAGAACATCCATGCCCCAACCGGGTTACGAACCCAGGACCTCCCTATCCGTAGTCAGAGACTCTGACCACTAGACAGGGTGGGCGATTAATATAAAAATGATAAACAATTATAAACAAGATGATAAACAAAAATAAAAATGAAATCAAGACTCATAATATCATTTCCTTTCCTAAAAAGAAAATAAGTTATAAGGAAAATGCGATAAACACAGATTAGAAAATACTAAAGGTTTGATATAAATTAATTATTTATTTCATAACTACATGATAAAATTACGATGATTTACATCTTTAAGTATTCCACATAATTGCTATTTAATCTCATTCATACAAGGAAAGGACAAAGACAGGATAGATAGAGAGAGAAAGTACATCCATGCCTGAACCGGGATTCGAACCCAGGACCTCCTTATCTGTAGTCAGGCACGCTGAACACTAGACAAGTTGGTCAGCACTAAATTGCTAATAAAAATTTATATATGTTTTCTTCAAAACAAGTTTAAAGATATTTAGATTTCAATTTATGATATTAAAATATTGCCTAAAAGTAAATTCCTTAAAATACTTATTTCTGGTAATGAAATACATGCACTTTTAAAGGGAAAATATCTTTTACATGCATTCTAAAACAATCATGAAATATTATAACATTCTAGAATTAAGCTTAAATCTTAAGGTAGGAAAATTATGTCTTAAGAATATATTAAATTAAATTAATTAAATAAAACAATAAAAAATAAAAGCGAAATAAATATTGAGTATTTAACTTGAAATATTTTTATTAAATTATCAGGAAAGGGGTGCTCTTAAAATTTAAACGAAAGTAAGCTTAAAAAATCGACTTAAACATAAGTACTTTTTAATTCATAAATATATCCACAAAGCATTATTTAAATAATTAATTTTACTGACTTATATACAAATTATCGTTTTTACCTGTATCATATAAATGTTAGGGCAGCATTGTAACGTGTGAATATTAATTAATACTTATTTTCTTCATTTTTTTCAATTTTGTATTCGCGATTTATCAGTATTAGATGATTTTGCAATTATATAAGATTCGAAAGCTTTTCAAGTTACTTTTTTTTCTTTTTGAAAAACCTTGATTTTAAAACTATTTAGAAAAATAAATCATTATAAATATATTCTCAAGTATTTGCGCATTACTTGATTATCTTTAACAATTAATATCAAATTCTATGCTGAATAAGAAATAATCACTTATTCATTGTTGTTTTTACATTTTAAATGAATAAATATCTATTGTTGAATTTCTTTTTAATATGAACCCTACTTAAAAACTAAAATTTTTTATGTAAAAGGTATGTTTAAAAATTTTTTTTGCTATCGGTTAAGTCTTGATTACATTCTAATAGCAATAACGATTAAAAATAAATACTCCATCCTTTAAGAATGAATCATTATTTTGTGGTTTGATGGTTTGTTGATATTTGACATTTATTAAAAGATATGTTGAAAAATAGCACCCTTAAAAGTAACTTCCAGAATAGGGGAAGCCCCCTATTTTTTCGAAAGCAGAATTCGACAGGAAAAAAATTTATTACTTTCTACCTCCTTAAAAAATACAAACGCAAAATCCTATTGTATATAAACTAAACTCCATGGCACGACAGCCCATGTGGGTCAAGGCCTACAGTGCCCATAACTGTTTTCATGTCCGAGGGCCCTGGGGTGCGAAGCATATGTCCCAATTAGGTGATCAGCCTAACGTAAGACCCCCAGTGTTTAGTTCCCAAGCATGCTTGGTACTCAGTGAATCGACCCACTGATAGGATGAAATGCTGAGTCAACCTTGCCCAGCCCGAGGATCGAACCTGTGTCATGGGAGCGCGAAACGCTGCCACTAAGCCGCCGGGCTTCCCTATTGTATATGGCGGGCTCTAAAAATGCATAAAGATAGTCGGAGAAATTTTTTTCCTAGTTATGATACATGAATTCATGATGCATAAATTTTTATCTGGCAATCAATTTTTAACCGCAATAATTTTTACAATAATATTTTTGAATGGAGCTTTTGAGTATTTTACAGCAGTTAATACGATAATTAAATGATTGTTATAAGCTTTTATGAAAAGATAAGTTTATTATAACTAAACCTATGGCATCACAGTTCATGTGGGCCAAGGCCTACAATGCCCATATTTGTTTCCCTGACTGTGGGCTGCAAAGCTTATGTTCCCGTTAAGGGGTCAGCCTAATATGAAACCAGTGGCGTAGTGAGATAATTGGCGCTCAGGCACGATACCTTTTTTGGCGCCTCCTAGAAATAAAATAGTAATACAATATAAATATGGGAATAAAAATTGTATTAAGTATTAACAGATATATAATAATATAACGGTATATAATACATTATAATTAAAAGAGTATAATTGTAATAAAAATACAATATAAATACTAACAGAATATTATTCCTACTATAAAATAATCGAATATATATTAATTTAAAGTCTCAGGCTAAGCTTTAAATTTAAACAAAAATCAATTCTAATTTTTAAAAAAAACACGCACTTATATTGGATTCGGAAGAGTGTCATTCGAATAATCGGACTTATGTGATTTAGAATTAATTATAAAAAGAAATTACTGATTTTATATTCTAATACAATTATTTTAAAAAACATAAAAAATTTTTAAACATGAAATAATTTGTTACATATCATAGATGTAAGCAGATGTAATTGTTTGCAATCTAATATACTACGCTATTCACATTTTTCTTGCCTTTGCTGAAGCGAATTGATCAATTACTTTATCAAAGTTGATCATTTGAAATTTTTCTTTTTCTATACTAAAAATTGTTATATCACTTAAACGGTTTTCACTCATGGTGGATCATAAATAAGTCAAAATTAATATTATTTTTTTTATTTGAACGTTCACAGCTTGCAATGAAGAAGAAATAGTTAAAAGTATTTGAATGGCAACATCTTCTCTCATCTTTACCGTATGAGGTAAGAAAGTTCTAATGGAGTTTAATTTTAATTTCTTTTCTACTGTTGACTAACTTTTTTCAGTCCCACATTTCTCTATAGACTTCTGTGTTCCATGGAAATCTGTACCACAAAATTCACCCAAACTTTTACATTTGTTAAGGACGCTGACTTAGCGCTCCCAAGGCACATGTCGGAAATTCGATTCTCAGGTTAGGTCAACTCAACCTTTCAGTGGGTCGATTAACTGAGTACCAATCATGCTTGGGAACTAAACATCCCGGATTTCGCTTTGGGCTGACTACCTAACCGGGACATCTGCTTCGCACCCCAGGGCCCTCGATTGGGAAAACAGATATGAGCACTGTAAGCTTTGATCCGGATGTTACAATTTTGAAGTCGGGATATTTATTTCTCAATTAATTTTTAACTTTAAAGAAAATTGATTTTAATAATTTAACATTTCCATAACAATGTCTTAAAAAATTTAAATGTATTTTTTCTAACCAATTGAAACAATCAAACATTTTTATTCCCTTATAATTGTGCATTACCTTATTCATGAAAGACTACAAAATGTGTTGATCATAATAGGGAAGGAATTTATGTTATAACTTATCTTAAGAAAATTTCAGAAATTCTATAATATTACAAACTTCAGCCATTTATGGCAAAATAATAATTGGGTAAGACCTTACACCACTAATTTAGGACCAGCTCACCTGATTTTTCAGTGATATCATTTTAAACATTTCATTTACGAAGAAATACCACCCAATCTATCAAGATACGGAGACGATCCTATCGAATTTATTCGAAATTTAAAAACAAATTTCAGTTATGAATTTGAGTCCAAGACTGCTGGTCGCAATCTTAAAATTTATGTAAAGACCCCAGAAGCCCACTGGGTATTAACCAAGCTATTCGATGATCGAACCATTGAGTACATACTAATTAAAAATAAAAATCAGAAACCCAAAAAAATACGTGATTCGGGGTCTCCCCATCACAAGTATAATACAAGACATCGAAAATAATCTCAACCTAATAGGGTTTCAAGTTGCTAGAGTGAGTCAATTGACTCATCCCCAAAACAACAAACCTATGGCCTTATTTTTGGCAAATATCTTTTCTGAGCCCGAGGGGGCATCTATGTACAGGATAAATTAACTTTGTCGTATTTCTGATGCTACAGTGGAGGACTAGAGAGGATCTTCAACTGTCAGCAGGCCGACCGCCCTGTCTAGTGGTCAGAGTCCCTGATTACTGATATGGAGGTCTTGGGTTCGAATCCCAGTTCGGGCATGGTTTGGTTTGGTTTGTTTGTCGCTCAACGGTCATTTTTTGCACACGAGGGCTAATTAGACCGGGACTTACGGCTTAAAGTGGATTCCGAACCACTACAAACATCCATGCCCAAAGTGGGATTCGAACCCACGAACTGTTGAACCGAAGGCAAGAGCGCTAACCATTCGGCTGCCAGCTCGGCCCCAGTTCGGGCATGGATGTACTTTCTCCCTCTATCTAATCTATCCTGTCTTTGTGCTTTCATTGTATGAATGTGGAGTGAATGGTTGCCTACCCTATAAACGGGTCCCTATGGCATGTGTGTACTGAAGAAGTCGGACTCCACACCAAAATAGGGTTCAGTTGAAAAATTGGAGTAGCGCACCCCATGTTGCCAGCCTAGCGTGTGCCAACACGACAACAACAACAACTGTCAGCAGTTCTACCATTCGGCTGATATATGTTAAATGTGCTGGCGCACATAATACAAAAGACTGTCCCCACGATAAAGTGGAAAAACTAAAATGGTCAATCTGCCAGGGTAACCACTCTGCCAATTATAAAGACGGCTCCAATTTTCCCAGGCCAAAGTCAACCAAATTATCATCTTATAATACGGGTATAAAAACCCAGCAAAAATCAAATATAGTGAGACCAGGCGTCTCGTACGCCAGAGTTACCTCCCCCACCCCCACACCTGATACTCTTCTGATGGCTTCTTCAGAATTACCCGGAGATTTTTCAGATTTAATTGTTTTAATTAATGCTATTTAGAAAGCTATTTTTAAGGGCATCTTCATTAAGCAATTAATAAATGAACCTAAAGAAATTAAGTCTCTCCTATGGAAAAACTATTCAAACTAACCCAAAACTTTCAGAATATAGAAAAAAAATTAACTTATTTAATTATATCTAATCAACAAATTTACATTCTTCCTTACTTAATATTAAAAGTAATTAAATTTTTGCTCAATTTAAATCAATATTTAACTTAAAATTTGCACTTAAAATCAGGCAATTACTCAATTTCAATTTTAACTAAGCTACTTCCACTTAAGTTTTTAACCAATGATATGCCAGTCAGTTACAGTTATAGCTTACCATTTCATTTCCAGCTCCAGTAGAGGGGGAGGTTCGATGGAGCTAGGTACCTCGAGAAAACAGGCGCTGCCAACCGAATTATGTTCAAATTAAAATATATATAAAAATATAAATTTCCCCCTTCTTGAAGAAGGGGAAATGTTTCTTTAAATAGCACTACAGTATTCCGGTAGGGAATTGTCTTCCTGGTATCAAAATGGAAGGGTTCGAGAACTAATTATACCTCCAATTTCTAGGAAAATATAAACTTTCTTTCCTTTTTATTGTTCACACGGTTAGTATTTAATTTCTTCCTAAACATCGCTTCATCAGAAACAAAAATGTAAACCTTTGAAAATCTGAAATTTTTTACATATAAAATATTGCCGTAATTCGTACTTTCTATCAGCTATGTATTCTTTCGATTTGAATATTTATTTCATATTTTGGCTTTTTCATATTTTAACATATGCTTCTAGAATTTGGAAAATTGAATAATTAATTACTTATTAGTTAAAATTGTTAATTTAAAAGTAATTTATTTAATGTTTATAAAAGTTTTTATTCGGGGAATTAATATTTATTTGATTCGCGCGCGCGTAATTTTGTTGGCTTTACATTAGCACCTTATTTTGAAAAATTCTTTTTTCAAATGGTAAAAGTTAAAAATCTGTAAATGTTTTTCTTTCTCTTTTTAAACGTTTTTTTTCTTTTTTCTATGCTTAAATATACAGAATATATTTTTAATTAATTGTTTCAATTTATATAAAAGTAAATCTTTTAACTTGAAAAAATCCTTCAAGAAATTTATAAAGAAATCGTACATATTTCGTACATTTAAAATTTTACGATGTGCATTCTACATTGTAAAATTTTAAAAAATAAGATCGTCTTTAAAATGAAATAAATTTATTAAAAGAAACAAATTTATACCATTGCATGAACAGTACTTCAAAAATGTTTCCTAATAGATATAAATTTTGATTTTAATAAAAATTAACCCTCATTTTAATAATAAAATATGTTTCAATATCTTAAGAAAATTATTATTATTAAATGCCTTAAAAATAAGAAGAAAATTTTCACTGCAATGATAACCAATTGATAAAATTACTTTAGATAAAATTAGGCGATATAACAGTTAAAATATATTTTTTATCTCACCACTTGTAATTATTGATAGTAATTTGAATCAATGAAAAACTTGAAAGAGCAATATAGAGTTATCAGTTTTGTGAAAAAAAAAAATATTTTTAATGATATCATATATATATTCTTTCGCTGAAAATTTCTGATTTTATTAAATATAGATAATTTTATTTGAATTTATATGTGTGCTTTGAAAGAAATTCTTTTAAATTTTGCTTTTATTTTGAAAATTTCTTAAATTTTCAAAATATTTTTGTTGTTTGTTTTAGCGTTCCGTTGCTCATTAGATATTTGCATTGATAATGCTATGACATAATTTAGGGATCTAAACTGAAATCATATGAAGACTTATTAACAAAGTAATTCTGGTTTTGGAATAGAATAATTAGTTTTATGGTAGAAAAATGAAATATTCTTAAATTATCAATATTTTGTGATTTTAATATTTCACAGTGAAAATAGTATTGGTTTACATGAATGGTCTGAATGATATAATTTAAAAAGCTATTTTAATTGCGAAATTTTTCCCAGTTGTTTTTCACTGGAATTTTTCTGAAGTAAAAAAAAAAATGAAATAAAATTTTCACAGTTTAATCTGTGGTAAAGGAAATGTTTAAAAAGATATCATTGTGAAAAATCAGATGAGTTGATCCTGAATTAGAGGTGTAAAGTCTTACTCAATTAATTTTTTGCAATAAATAGCTAAGCTTGTAAAGTTAGTAAAATTATAGAATTTTTGAAAATTTGTGAAGATAAGATATCGCCAAATGACACCTAATGATAAGTCAACACATAATGATCAACAATTTGTTTAATCTTTCATAAATCACAAAATGCACAATTAATAGGCAATAAAAATTTTAATTTCTTCAGTTGTTTAATTAACTAGAAAAAATACATTTAAAAAAATTTTAAAACAGTGTTATGGAAATGTTAAATTGTTAAAATCATTTTTCTTAAAAGTTTAATAGATAAATAAATATCCCGCTTTCAAAATTGTAATATCAGGGTCAAGGCCTACAGTGCCCGTATCTGTTTTCCTAGCTCTAGGTTGCGAAACATGTCCCGGTTAGGTGGTCAGCCCAAAACCCTGTGTTTAGATCCCAAGCATAATTGGTACTTAGTTTATCGACCCACTGAAAGGATGAAAGGTTGAGTCGATCTTGCCCGAGGAACGAACCTCGGATCTGTGTCTTGGAAGCGCTAATTCACCATGCTTCCTTTTTATAGTTCACACGGTTAGTATTTCGTTTGTTCCCAAACATAGCTTCATTGGAAACAAAATTTTAAACTTTTTAAAACCTGGAGTTTAGACATTTAAAATATTATTGCCGTAAGTTGTGTGTATTTTCTGTCTACTGTGTATTCTTTCGATTTCAATATTTATTTCATATTTTAGCTGGTATAAATATTTACTAACATATGCTTGCAGAGTTTTGAAAATTAAATATTAAATAACTTATTAGTTAAAACTATTAATTTAAAAGCAATTTATTTAATGTTAAAATGGTTTTTTGTTTGGGGGAATAATTTTTATTTGACTCATAATTTTGTCGGCTTTGCATTAGCACCTTATATTGAAAAATTCTTTTTTCAAATGATAGAAGTTAAAAATCTATAAAGTATTTTCCTTTTTATAAATGTATTTTTCCTTTTAAATGTTTTTTTTTTCTTTTTTCTATGCTTAAATATACAGAATATATTTCTTAATTAATTAGTTCAATTTATATAAAAACAAATTTGTTTTTAACTTGAAAAATTCGTTCCAGAAATTTACAAAGAAATCGTACATATTTCTCATTGTAAAATTTTAAAAATAGGATCACCTTTAAATGATATAAATTTTTTGGAAAAAAAAAAAAAAAAACTTCGTGACATTGCATGAACAGCACTTCCAAAATGATTCTTAATAGAAATAAATTTTTATTTCAATAAAAATGCGCACTTATTTTAATAATATATATTTTAATAACTTAAAAAACAGTTATGTTAAATGCCTTAAAAATACGAAGAAATTTTTTACTACTTTAACTGATATTTCTTTAAATAAAATTAGGCGCTTAACAGTTAAAATATATTTTTATCTCAGCACTTGTAATTCTTGATAATAATTTCTTGATAATTCTTTCTTGATAATTCTATCTTTCTTTCTTGATGATTCTTTCTTGAAAATAATTCAAATCAATGAAAAACTTGAAAGAACAATATTGAGTGCATCAGTTTGGAGAAAAATATAATTTTTAATAACATACTATACATTGTTTGGTTGAAAATTTCTGATTATATTAAATATACGTAATTTTACTTGAATTTGCGTGTTTTGATTTTTGATTTAAGAAATTTTTTGCAAAATATTTTTACTGTCTTAATAGCGTTTCGTTGCTTATCTGAAATTTGCATTGATAATGCTATGGCAGGATTTAGTTACCTAAATTGAAATCAGATGAAAACTTATTAACAAAGATCTTCTAATTTTAGAATCAGGAAAATCGGTTTTATGGTATAAAATTAAATATTATAAATTATCAATATTACGTTTTGTGATTTAAATTTTTTACATTAAAAATAATTTTGGTTTACATTAAGGGTCTGAATGATACAACTTAAAAAAGCTATTTTGAATGCGAAATTTCCTATAAAGTTGCTGTTTTTCACTGGAATTTTTTTGAAATAAAAAAAATGAAATAAAAATCAAAATTTCAGTTTTATCTGTGGTAAATGAAATTTTAAAAAAAATATCATTGTGAAAAATCAGGTGAGTTGATCATAAATTTGGGGTGCATTGTCTTACCCTATTATTATTTTGCAATAAATAGCTAAAGTTTGTGAAGTTAATAATTTTACAGAATTTTTGAAAATTTGTTAGGATAAGTTATAGCATATGTTCAACACATAATGATCATCTATTCGTAGAGTCTTTCATAAATATGATAATGTACAATTAATAAGGAATAAAAAATTTTAATTGCTTCATTTGGTTATTATGAAATAAATTAATAAAGCTAGAAAAAATAAATTTAAAATATTTAAGACACGTGTTTTTTGTAAATTAGAATTGAATTTTCGTTAAATTTAAATCGTTGTTTGAGACTTTAAATTAATGTATTTTCGCGACTATTTTATAGTAGGTACAATATTTATATTGTATTCTTTATTACAATTTTACACCATTTATTATAATGTATTATGTATCGTTATATTATTATATATCTCTTGTTACTTAATAGATTTTATTTCCATATTTATATTGTATTACTATTTTTTTCAACGGGGCGCCAAAAAGGGTATCGTACCCAGGCGCCGATTTTGCTCACTACGCCATTGCCTGCGCATGTTTTCATAGTCTGTACATAGAAATCTGTTTTACTTGTATTAAACTGGATTTTTATAACCAAGGCTACTTGGAGTATAGGAAAATTTTATCACAATTTTGCGGCTTCTATTACAGCATATTTTAGTGCAAATAATCTCCTTTTACTGTTACTTTTTATAGGGATTAATTTTAATACAATTTTATTTTTAAAAATCACATTATAATTAATCTAATCCACTGCTTAGCCGAATGGTCAAATTACATGGATATTATTTTCTTATTAAACTTAACAAATCTAATGGGTCAAATTTTCTGAACGCGCACAAGAATATTTTATCTTTGATATGATTGAACAATAGATGAAATTAGGAGCCATCACAGTTTCTTCTCGGTTTCACCGTGACTCAGTCGCTGTTCTGCAACAGAAAATGGTTTTTGAGCTGCATGCAAAGCTTGGTGGGGTGCTTGGGATTTATGTTACTCTTCTAATCAAAAATTAATTTAAATATGAATAAAATAATCTACTGGAGTAAAATTGTTTTCTTATTTACAGATCTAACATTTAATTTTTTTCCTTCAAGTCTTCGTCTGCCAGTATCCGAAAAATATCAAAATAACTCTTATAACAATTTTTCAGTTTCCCTTAAAAATTGTTGGTAAGCGTTGTCTGCAGTAGTGACTCGAAATCTATTTTGAACTGTAGGTCATTTACCTTGTGTGCATAAAAATGCCCATAAACTGAGTATACAAATGACATACAAATCAAACGCTTTGATATCAGACGCTCATAAAACAGTACTTCATTTGTTCTTTCCTTCGTCTTTAGATTTTAGAAATTCAAATAATAAAAGAAAACTTTTTTGCAAGCAAATTTTTTTTCTTGCTTTCAGCTGCAGGTCTCTGTGTCTCATAATTGTGAAAACGAGGTATAAATTCTCGTCTTTTATTTTCTTAAAACCAGGATTACTCATCTTCCGAGAGGCTAACAAACCCCTTGGTCAAAGCTTGCCTATTCACTCGATCACTGTACAAGGAAGTCGTAAATTTAACCACTTTCAACCATCTGTTTTTCAAGTGGAGGGAGGAATGCCTGTTGTCGGGTGCCTTTCTTCTCTGGACAAATGGATGGGTTCCTAGAATTCATTCTTATCCCTTTGAAATTTGAACTGCTCAGGGACTCATATTCTTTGCATCTGGACAGGATGTCGTAAATTTACTCCCTCTTGTAACGGAATCAGCGTTATTTGAAGCAAGTGTCAAAAGATGTTTTTCAGAATATCCAGAAACAGATAGGATTTCAAGAGAGATGCTTTAAACACGTGTGCTGAGGAGTGGTTGAGAAATATAAATAAGAAAGGGGATTTTTTTTTCCCTAGTGTTTCCAAAACCAAACTTTACAAAACATACGAAATTTTAAAATTAATCGAATTTTTACAGTTCTTAAACGTTGGCAAGGGAAATAGAAATAAAAAACACAGTTGCACACAATTCATTCACTCTTAACTAATTTATATCATAATGAAGCGTAACGCATATTTTTTAGCATAATGAATACACTGCATCATGAAATGCTTTTGGCAGGATTATTGAGAAATGGTTAGCACAAATATCTTGACATAATTATAACTGAGGTACAGTCATCTCAGAAAACAATACCATACATTGAAAAAAAAAATAAAATCAGAATTAGAATCAAATAATGGTGCTATAAAGTTTCAGTTAATATATCTCAAAAATGGCATGCTTTCTCTACAAAATTAAAGTTTTAAACATACTTTTTATTATCTGTTTTGTGTGTGTGTATTTATATGTACGTACTAAAATATATATATATATATATATATATATATATATATATATATATATATAAATTTTTTCGCAGTACCACAATTTAATTCAGTTTTCTTGGTGTGTTCTGCCATGTAGACCAACAGAGTGCAGTACATTTCTTATTGTTCTTTCAGAGACCTGTACTCCGGAGACTGACTCGACCCTATTAGCCAAATTTCTCGCGCTGGCATAATTATTTTTTTCGACTTCTTTCATAACTTTTCTCACCATTTAGCTTCTTTGGTCGTCCTGTGCGCTTTTGGTTTTCAACCGTACCACGTTCTTCATACCTTTTACACACATTTCTCACTGAGGAAAAACTTAAATTTAAATAAGCAGCAATTTCACGAAATGTTTTTTCTTGATTTCGCAGCAAAATTATCTTTTCACGTGTGCCTAAACTAAGTTCTTTTGTTTTAGACATAACTAGTTAATTTAAATATTTATATAAATTTATACATTTAGAAACTTTGTTCACAATTTATGCTATGTATTATAGCTAAACAGTGAAACAAAACTAACTACAAAATTTAGAGAACACTAATTGTGTCAATACTTATTTCAACTTGATTTACTTAAACAATTTATTGTTTAAAATAAAATTGGTAGTTCAACAAACTTTTTTAAAACACATTTATATCAATGGCCGACCGATTGGTTGAGTGGTTAGCGTTCCTGACTCCTGAGCTGTTGGTCACGGGTTCGAATCCCGGTTCGGGCATGGATGTTTCTTTCCTTCTCTGTTCTCTCTGTGTTTCTCTGTCCTTTCTTCTGTGATGTTGTATGAATGTGACCTGCCCTATAAACGGGTTTGTGGTGGTATGGCGCGGGTAACGCTACTCGCCTCCGTGACTTGGTTCACAGGTGCTCGCTGGGTAACGACAAATGAGTAGCAGTTTCTGGCTTTGTTGTGGCATAGGGTTCAGTCACCCTAGTGTGCCCGCCATTGGATTAAAAAAAACATTTATATCAATGCAAATTTCTTTTTTGGTTGTGAAAAAATTAACAAAATTGTATGATTTTCTTAAGAGTTAACGTTAAAAAACATATTGTGCGCGAATACTTTTTGCCGCCCCTGTAGTCTATTCTTTATTCTGTGCTATAAGGAGGGATGGTGATGGCAACTTGTACCGTTGGGCACACAGTGGCTGTGCCACCTTTGTACCGAAAGTGAAAGGGTAGAGAGACTCACACATATACAGAGAACATTCATTCCGGAACCAAGATTCGAACCTACTGCTTCCAAGTGAGGGACGCTAACCGCTCCGCCATCGGTCGGCTTTCTCTTTCTATGCAGAATAATGATTACACCTGGTTTCATTGTATTCCTGTCGAATGACTTCTTTAAAGTTAAAATAAACTTTTATTATAAACAAAAGGAAATAACCAGATCATCAAGAAACATCTTATGAGTACTGAGACATAAACAAATTATTTAATACATTGATCTTTAACTTTTGAGAAATGAATTTTTCAATATAAAGTGCTAATATAAAAGACGCAAAGAGAATTACAAGTCGAATAAAATGCACGCCAAAGCTTCATTTTAAAGAAATAATTTAATGTGATAAGCAATTCATTTAAATTTTCAAAACTAAGCAGGCATGTTAATAAATATAAACACTGGCTGAAATTTAATATTAAATAAATAAATGAAGCATATGTCCCAGTTAGGTGGTCAGCCTAACGTAAGGCCCCCAGTATTTAGTTCCCAAGCATGCTTGGTACTCAGCTAATCGACCCACTGAAGGGATGAAAGGCTACCCAATTATTTATTTACACTACCAAAAAATGCTTATTATATAAAATGACAATTTAACAGCTTAGCCTTTTAATTTCGAACCCAAAATGACAAAGAAATGTGTTTCGCAGCTGAAAATTATAAAATTCTATAACAAATGCGTCAACATTTGCGACAAAAAATTGTTGAAATGAATATTAATATATTTGTCCTTTTTTTTTCAAAGGAAAAATATACTTAAAACTGTCTAATGTGTCACTCGAAGTAAATCCATTCTACAATTAAATTTGTCACCCTAAGTAGTCATTAGTCTCATAAGAAAATAAATCACATTTATATTAAATAAGTAAACTGTGTGTTAAACTTAAAATTTAATTCAAGGAACATCAACAAATCTCTTACTCATTTCATCCATAAACTAACGGTCACATATTTTTTTAATTATTAATTAAGAATTCAAGAAATATGTGACCGTTGATTAAGAATCTTAAAGAATATTTTATCGTTATCATTTATCTTTATCATGAACATGTACTCACCTCTTCTGATGCAAATGGCGACATTTTAACAAGAGGCAATTTTTTGTGCGCATGGTTCAAATTTTGTGTAATGGATTTTATTGCTTTATAAAATTAAAAATAATTTGATGAGAAATATTGTACGAAACAATGTTGAGAGGTGCCTGATTACTTAAAATAGGTCACTTAAATTTTTGCAAGTGGATTTATGATTCTTAAAAAGAATTAGGAATCGAAATCAAAATACAAATGATTGGAATTTTGTGTAAATTTCACAGCGAAATATTTTGTAAAGAAATAAAAATCACTGCTAACGAAATAATTAGAGTAAAATAAATCTTTTTTACAGTTCTAAATAGAGAAATTATTCTTTAATTTGTTGTTTGAAAATGTGAATGGGAATTAGGCACTTAAAACTTGGCTACTGTTTCCTCATAATGTCCAACAAAGTAACAAGATATGAATTGAATTGCCGAAAAAAATCAATGCAAATTGAATTTTGAATAGATTTTCGATAATTCTATTATTTTTAACGTTTAATAAAAAGCACTTAATAAATAATATGAGATATCAGTTTCTATTAGAAACTGAATTTCTGAAGTAAATAAAAAATAGTTTGCAGATAATATCCAAGCAGTTATTCTAACAAGCCCTATCTTCCTGCTATAAACAACGAATATCCCTCTAAAACCTCAAAGTCATCCATAGATGCAACGTCATGGATAGAAATTTCCAGTATCGTTGTTAGAAGTATTATTTCCTATTTCCCAGCTCCGAAACTCCAGTTTCTCACCAGAATTCTCGGCATTGATTTTTCTCCAGTTTTTACAATTTTCGGATATTAAACGTCTCCACATTCATCAAAGGGAATTTGATCAGAAAAAACATTGAACATGGGAAAGGAAGAAAATTACTATGCTTTACCAGAGTTGCTTTCTGCGTTAACCACCTGTAGATAAAAGCTAAATTGATAAAAATGTCCTCTGTTTACGTGCACTTATATGAGATAAACGTTTTAGAAGTTTGTTGTTACTAATGACACTTGGACAAGCCAAGCTCGCTATGCCTTGGCTATGCGAATTTAGGTCAATTGGGAGCGTCTTCCGTTTTAATCAGAGCACCTTGAAGGTGAAATTACGACTTTGCTCTACACATATGCCCTAGGTACCCGTTTATAGGGTAGGCAACCATTCACACCTCATTCATACAAGGAAAGGACAAAGACAGGATAGATAGACAGAGAAACTACATCCATGCCCGAACCAGGATTCGAACCCAGGACCTCCCTATCCGCAGTCAGGCACGCTGACTACTAGACAAGTTGGGCGGCTTGGAAGTCTCTTTGCTGCAGAGATTTTCAAAAGAGTTAAATAATGGAAGTATATTCATTGATAGTGAAAGGAACACTGAAATTAACTAATTAGATTAAGTAAATATTAAGTAAATTTATGTACATAAAAGGTCTTTTTTTTTAACAAGAGAATCTTCACCAATATTTTATGATTTTCTAAGGGTCCCAAAGAATTGGCTATACTAATTTATTGTTTTACGTCTCCCTTAATCAAAATTCCAGTTCAGAAAATTTAATTTCTTTATTTCAATTTTATTAGAATATGAATATTTCTTGCACACTATGTTTCAATAAGTAAGTTTGTGTTCCAAGGCGCGATGTCTTGGTTGGATAGGACGTTTGTTTTCATTATCTGAGGGTAGTGAGTTCGAATCCCAACCCAACCGAAGGTTTTCCTTTATTCGAATTCGTTAATGGTGGTTTTTCAACCATTAAGACCTATTATTTACTTTCGGGACGTTGATGGCACGCCCACTTCATGTTGTTCATTCATTCATTGTCGTGTGTCAATGAATGAATGAATGATAGGTTGGCAACATGGGGTGCGCTGCTCCACTTTTTTAACTGAACCCTATTTTGGTGTGGAGTCCGACTTCCTCAGTACACACATGCCATAGGTACCCGTTTATAGGGTAGGCAACCATTCACACCTCATTCATACAAGGAAAGGACAAAGACAGGATAGATAGAGAAACTACATCCATGCCCGAACCGGGATTCGAACCCAGGACCTCCTTATCCGTAGTCAGGCACGCTGTCAACTAGACAAGTTGGTCGGCATTTCATGTTGTTAAGGTGGGGGAAAAAACTGAGGTTCATTTATCTATATTACTACCATGGGAAATTTAAAAGTTATCAGGATAAATTTTCAGATGATGCAAGAAATTCCGAAGTTTTTATATAAATATATTAAATTAAGTAAGATATTTGTGGCAGTTGATTATTATGAAGCCATAAAAACAACGATTGTTTTCTAATTTTCTGACAAGAGCGTTATATTTTTATATTTAAATATTTTTCAATAATTTTTTATGTATCAATATACACTTTGTTTTTATTAATAAATGGAGGGAAGTGATTTTCGTCGAAAAGAAAAGAGTAAAAGAATAATTTAGAATAACTTTCAAAATTATTATTCTTGAAATTAACTTTTTCTTTTTTCTGAGTATGCCTCTATAACAAATGAGAAATGTATGTAATATTTATTCATTTAGGTAGTCCTAAATAATTTTGCTATTTATTAATTAAATACCAATGCATAGTTTTTTTTTATTTACATTAGTATTTTATTTTGTTTTTCCCACAAAGCATTGTTAACTTTTCTGCAGATATAATAGGTATTTTTTTCGATCATAATCATGTAATTTACTTCGCTTCTCTTCATACATGTAAGGTAAAATAATCCATCAAACGAAATATGATTGGCTGAGTTTATTCCAATATATTCCAAAATTTCAGTTTTTTTTTCTCAGAAATTCCCGAATAAAATCCAGCGTATATCCCCTATATAAGGTTCCCCGGTGTGGCATGGATGAGGAGAGGAGGGTGCCAGCTCAGGAGTGATCTCGTCACCCGATGGTCTCGTCACTTTGTGATGGGTGACTATTTCACACCCATTAAGCTTAAGGTATAGCCCGAGGATGGGTTGCACCGCTATGTATGCATATAAGGGGCCATCATTTGCGCCCCTCTTCTTGCTGAAAAGCTAACAGCTGGGCATATTATATAACTGCAGCAAACATGTTTTTCATTCTGCTTGCCATTTGTAAACAAAAAAGAGTATTAAAAAATAGCAAAACCAAATCATGGAACTTTAGTATTTCCTGAGAAAATGTTTCTCTTCACTAATTGTATTATGTCAAAATGGTTTATTAATTATTAAAATGATTCCATAGTAATAATTCCTGCAGAAAATTTTGAAAATTAGACTGTATCTGGAAAAAGAAAATAAAGAAAAATTACTGAGTGGCAGAATATACATTTAATTCAAAATAAGAATGAAAAATTATTCTACAATATAAGCAATCGTATCATACTCGTAAAAGATAATTGTTATCTTTTACGAGTATAATACGATTGCTTATTTTGTACCAAGGAATTACTATATAAGCTTTGTTCGAATTCTAGGCAGTTAAAAAATTGATCGACAACTCTTACGCGCATTTTGGAAATTAGTAAAAAATATAAGACTCTTAAGCAGATTTGGTTTCTTTATCGCAAAACGGTCATTTTTTGCACACGAGGGCTAATTAGACCGGAACCTCGGCTTAAAGTGGATTCCGAAACACTACAAACATACATACCCAAGGTGGAATTCGAACCCACGAACTGTTGAACCGAAGGCAAGAGCGCTAACCATTCGGCTGCCAGCTCGGCAGAATTTTAAGCAGATAAACTTAGCAAATATTTAAAGAGTAACCGTTATAGTTGAATTGTTAATGTTTATATATGAGTTGCATTGTCACTGTATTTAGTATTTTAATTGAGCAGATGGTGGACAGGAAGTTAAAACACGTGCCACTCCCACAGTAATTATTACAAAAACTGCTTTGTGT